>OX457028.1:49330679-49848179 GCA_949752745.1 Protula sp. h YS-2021
TTTGCGGGGGGGGGGGGGGGTTGATCGTGTGTGCGTTTTGATACCTTTTTAAACTAGATGGTACTGCTCGTCTTGATGGGAAAAGACTTTTCGCACAGTATTTATATGCAAATAGGCTGATAGTTAGGAATTTGTCGAAATGTTGTCGGATTGACAAGAGACTGACTAATTTATCTTTTCTGTTTGTCGATACCAAATTCAACAAATCTCATGGAAAATAAGCAATACTATGTTACTTATTCGTCAGATTACAGCTTGTCAACAATTTTTGGCGCTAATAATTCGCAAATAGTTCATCAGAAACCTGTCACTTGGTGTGACATACCGACCTGACCAATTTGTCACAAGTTCATCAAACGTAGTAATTGTCTTTGTCCCTGACTTGCCATTGTCTTGTCACATATTTGTCGAATCCTAATTTACATTTTGTTAATTTGTCACGAATTAATCAAGTTGTTTTTAACAAGCTACTGACGAACTGTTAAAAAAGGGGGCATTTGACAAAATGAAGATGAAATGAAAAGATACGATAACGAGTTTGTTCAGAGACATTTTGACCAAATCTTGTAAATCATGTATAAAAAAGCTTACAGGAAATAAGCTCGATACCGGTAATACGGTGAACCCTGTCCATTTTCTCAAAATACAAAAGTTTCAACAATCATATGGCTAATTTTTGGCGGGTCGCAAAAAAATTCAAGGTAGACTCACCGTAGGAAGATTCAGACAAAAGCAATCTGGTCAGAATTGAAGAGAAGCATCTTGAAAGTGCCTCACCAAAAACTAAAACAAAAAGTGAATAAAAAGTCATTTTTTAAGAGAGCACTCCGATCGAACACCTCCATCTCATTTATGTGACAAACCAGCCCGACGAAGTCGAATGGTCTAAAATTGTTCCGTCCCCTCCATGGTCTAACTTTTCGGATAAAAATACTTATAATAAAAAGATCGCTGTCGGGTACAGATTAAATAAAATTGGGATGAAAAACAAGGTATCTTCGTTTTTACGGCTGGGAGCAATGTTCAAGGGCATTCTTGTTTGACATGAACTGATTTTGATTTCCCCCTTTAAAATGGATAGTGATTCCAGTATTTTTTCTTTATAAGTTGCAGCTGTGGAATTAGAGAGTTCATACATAACCTGCGACACAGAGAGAAAAAATGTAAAACAAAGCGGGCATAAGAGCGAGAATTGACGCTTGTTCGTGGTGCACGATATTTATATATATTTATATATCAAAACAATGGCTTTCTCTTTTACACCAACACACGAAAAAAAGGATAATTCCACTAAATGGTCTAAACTCTAGAGGTTGATCTGAAAATAATGGGTTGTGGATGGCTCATTGATCCTTTGAATAACGTGAACCTTGGTAAATAGACTTATCAGGGAAAATGGTGCGTGACAGATATCGAACACCTATATGCGGATACTTTTTTACCCTTTCAGTGTAAACATCTGGTATAGAAGAACTGGAGAAAATCAGACTTTGGTCAGTCTTCGAGCAACATGGCATACTATGTAAGTTCCTTTATTTACCATTTGTTTTCAAAAAATAACGTCCGGTAATCCCTTGACAAAAACGTTGTAAGATACCTGGTATGCAAAGTTATCCAGTTGAGAGTCATTTATACTTGTATCGAGAGCTTTTTACAAGTATGTTTGTGGTGTATTATTAGTTATTGTTGGAATTTTAATTTGTAAAAATGTTCAAGTCAGAAGAATTAATGTTAACGAATCCGGGACAGAACGTCCACAGACACAATGTCCACGGACACAACGTCCATGGATACAACGTCAACGGACAGAACGTCCACTTTGTAGAAATTATGAAACCTCGTAACAAAAGTTAAAAAGAAAACATACTATGACTTTGAAACTTTTATTTATTAATCAGTCGCTTCAACTTGTCTGAATAGTGCTTTGTTCTCGTTTAATCTCAATGACCACCCGTGTGTAATCACTTAAAGTACAACGTGTGTTTAAAGTAATTCAGAACGCACTGGTTTATTATTCATCGCCTTCTGATGCTCGCGGTTTACTCAACGCCAACGAATGTTGTGTCCCATGCCCCTAAGGAACTCCTCAACGCTTTTTCTGCCGGAAGCGCGATATATTATTATTATTATTATTATTATTATTATTATTATTATTATTATTATTATTATTATTATTATTATCGATTTTTTTCTTTCAAAATTATAATGATTTACTTTTTGCATGGGAAATTAAACGCTATTAACCTCATCAAAATTAGGATCGTGATTGTGCTCCTGAACGACCTGCGGATCTGCGAGGTCCTGTGATGTAGTAATTCTCCCATTTCAAGGAGTTAGACGTCGGACACATCGCCGAGAAATCCGACCCGATTTAAAATCATGCTGCTTTGTGCACAGAAAGCCATTGAGGGCAATCCTCATTGCTCTCAAATGTCCCCAGGTTCATTCTTATCGGCGCTGCTTGTTGAGATGATTGAATTATAAATTTTGTCCGAAATCGTCAGTCCTTTTATATCAAATTGGAGCTTGTCGTGATTTACTCAGTAGTAAAACTGATATTTCTCCGGTAAGGAATTTGAAAATTTTGCCTCAATTTTGAAAAGTTGTGGCTTCGCATTTCTTCATTCTTGTTCCTTTGAATCAAACGATGTGCGAGATTTTAATTTAAACCCCGTTGATTAACTTAATCGGTGTAGTACGTTCCTATAATCCATTCCTTTGAATCAAAGGCCTTTTAAATTACTCAACAACGCGGTCACGCATTGTTATATGTCGTATATTCATTAACTACTATTTGTTAATATTCAAATAATAATTTGCGAAGTGGACGTTCTGTCCAAGTTTTCATTTGTTGACTTTTTGTCCATGGACGTTATGTCTGCGGACGTGCTGCCCGTGGACTTTGTGTCCGTGGACGCTCTGTCCGTGGACATTCTGCCTGGATACCAATGTTAACCTTTAATGACATTTAATTTAAACTGAAATCAGGTGGCGTATTACGTGAGTTGTGTTTTAGACGTTAATAATAAGAATTCACAAATTGCTGTAATTACGGTTATTCCCAGATTTTCTCCCGCTTGTGTATAATTTTACACGCTAAACCCCACTTGTGGGCTTCAGTCAAGAGGCTTTTTAAATTTATTTCGCATGTTAAACCACTTGACGTCACCAAAAAAAAAAAAAAAAAAAGACTCGGTGTAACGCTGAGATATGGGTGATAATTGAGTAAATAAACAGTTTGGTCCCAAATTGCACTTGCTTATCATTTCCCAGAAACGCTACAGGGGTTGAATGTCAAACCCCGGTATTCACAGAGGGTAATAATGTAGTTAACTGTAAATCGCACAAGAGAAATCAGCTGATTGAATAAATTTACGAAGACACTTCTACAAGAATTTGTTTTAATACAAAAATAAAATTTATTAATAATTTTCAGAAGTCCTCATTGCTACATAAGCAATTAAGGGGATTTGTTAACTGTACAATTAATTTTCGTAAATAAGGCCGCAGTTTTTTTCGCACACAAAGTATACCAACTTAAACGAGAAAAAAAGTTGTGTCAAGAAACTGTTGCGACACACATTGCCACAGAGTATGAGTGAAATCACACTTTCGATATCCGGTGAAGTCAACTGGGATAAGCAGCGAAATATTTAGCTAGGGTATATCTCTTTGTCAGAACTTAGCAGAAGTAATGTCCGAAAGTACTCATCCGTTTTTCATGATGGCACTCATTTAAAAGCCATTTGAATATCAGTTGCTTTTGCTATTTAACTATTTATAGTTATCACAGATTTATGCATGCGTTGAATGGCTGACACCGAGATTATCGAGAAGCACGGAAGAGTGATTAAGTTATTGATAGAAAACTATTTATTATAGATACAGCTTATAGTTTAGGAAGAATTAGACAAAGAAACAAGGTAGTTCCCCTAATTGTAAGGAAATGTTGATCAGATATATATTTACTTGTGCGAATTACAATTTATGAATAACGAAAGCATGAAAAGATAATCTAGTTCAAACAACCTCACAACGAAGCCGACTTATAACCACAGTAGCAGCCTCGCTGGGAAACATCTCTTAAGGAAAGCTTCTAGTAGCGTTACATGTGTTATGGCCCCATTTCGTATTATTTCTGCCACAAGTCGTTTCTATTTAGGGAACACCTGTGTATAATAACATTTTCCAGGTCCAGGTCCCAATATAACCATTGCTGTTTTCCTTAACGAGAGTACCTGTCGTACCGGCGAAATATTACTTGAGGTGTTAACGAATATTTTTTATTTGTTGCCTTTATAAAGTATTTTAAAAATAAGCGACATTTGTGTTGAAAACTGTTTAAGAACAAGTAGAAAAATGCATTTTTGACGTAACACGCAATTTATGTACAGACAACGTTTTACTTCGAACACATTTGAAGCTCGCGGTTTGAATAAAGTAATTCAAACAACAATGGGCGTTCTATGAAGAAGTGAAAAGTTTTTTATTTATTTATCATTTATTTATTATTTTTTGGGATGGGGGAGTGGTTCCAGAAATGATTGACGCTACAGCCTTTCTATCAAAGGCTAGGATGACAAAAAAATAATATTTATTAAGAAAGTGGGTTGCACGCCATACATATTTTTATATAATTGAGAAACAATATTTCTTTAACAGCAAGGAGGCTACCCATCTAATTATCCGCAAGGTGGCGGGTATGGAGGCTATAACCCATACGCTGCCAATGCAGCTGCTGCTATGGGGGGTTTTCCCCCAAGCTCAGGCCCACCGCCACCCCCTGGCGGATATGGTACTGGATATGGTGCTGGATATGGTGGTTATGGCGGCGGTTACCAATCAACTGCTTACTCGGGTGGTGAGTATGTGTTGCTTATGAATATATATATATATATATGGGAACAGGCGGTCTCCCGCCTGGCGCTTTCCCCCCCCCCCCCGGCGGTTTCCCCCCCCCCCAGCGTTTACCCCCCTGGCGTTCTCCTCCCCTAGGCGGTCTCCCCCTGTCCTTCTCCCCCCCCCCCCCCCACGGCAGATTTTTTTTTAACTTACATCAGCAAAACTTGTATATTTCACTCTTTTTTTTCCTTCTCCCCCCTCAAACTTGCTTTCCTTATTGATGTATGAAGACTAAAGGGTTATTGATGTTTCTTTAATCTGTTCAATTAAGTGATTGATATGATGAACTTTTGACCTAATCAATGAAACGTCGCATCTAGTGTTATGCTCATTGCATGCACAAGAATTGCAATTGTTTCTTAGCCATCACCACCAGAGTAGGCTACTGATGATGATGTTTTCCGGAGTAGATTGGTTTATTTATGGATATCAGATTTACGTCCGGAGAACGTAGATGGTTGTATAAAACCTCACCAAAAAGTAGCCAAATTATCACATCAAGATGGCCTCCATTACGACTATACGAGGAAAGCAGTAAGGTGGTGACACATTAAAGCTGGTGATCTGTAAATTAAATTTCGTGATCGCATTTGAAAAATCAGTTTACAGTAAGTGTTTGATTGTAATTTCGTAATTGGATTTTAAAGCAGATTAATTTCCTAGTGATAACTATGTAAAAGTAGATGAAAGGTGAGTTGAAAATTAAAAAAGGAATGAAATGTACAAGTCTTGCTGACTTAAGTTTTACTCACTAAAAAAAAATCTGCCATGGGGGGAGAAGGACGGGGGGGAGTCAGCCTACGGGGGGAGATCGCCAGGGGGGAGTTGGTAGGGGGGAGTCCGCCGGGGGGGGGGAGACCGGGGGTCAAATTTTCGAATGGACAAAAAACAACAATGAATCTTCAAGCCTTGCGCGCTTTCGAGCAGGCTCAAATTGGCTGGTTTCCATTGATTATTTTAGACTTATTCTTTATCCATGAAGCAACTGTATTTTTAGTTATCCCGTACTCCATCATTTTTTAGTTCTGGTTTTTGAAGCACTCGTTATTTGCTTTAACACGTTGAACTTAAAGTTCATTGTGTAATCATTGTGTTTTCGTTTTGATGCCATTTTGCAAGTTGAAGCTTGACCACTGTTCACGATTTATATACACGCTCCGGAGCGCGAAGTGTCCACAGAAAACAAACGGCATCTTAGCTGCTGCATAGTACGTGACAGACGATGCTCCCGATTAGTGGCCAGCGAAAACGCTGTACACACTAAGACACTCGGTGTATTGAGTAGACGATGTCAATCATAATCCCTAAACCCTAAACTGCCCCACAATGCGCAATATGCAACCCCTTCATCTCGCTACACATGATGCCCGAGTAACGTGTTGTTTTAATTGTGTGGCATGCCTAATATGTATGACTCTGCATTGATAAAAGACCGAAATAGAAAAAAAATTAAGGGTAAATTTTGGGACGAATTATCCAAGTCCTCGTTAATTCGTACTTTAACATAAAAGTGAATGGGTCCCAAAATCGGGACTGACGGAATTGGTATGAATTAGCCGAGGGACCGAATTAACCGAGGACGAATTAACGAGGGGCCCCTGTATATATATATTAGCAAGATATCCAGCCTTGCTCTCTTGACATTTTGATAAACGGTAGTGGACATTGTACTTAACTGCGTGTTACTTGGCCAAAATGTGCGGAAATATCGGCGTAAAACCAATTTCGTATTAAAATCTTAGCTGACGTAGGCTACAGCTATATTGCCTTACTCTTTTGAAATTGACTAAAAAGGATTTTAGTAAAATCTTAACTGACACCAGGGAATATTCTTACGGGTGTACGATAATTCCTGACAGGACAATTGCCGAGAGGACTGTTCTCAACAGGGCATTCCTTACTCGGCAGTTCCCAGGATAATTCCAGACTTCCAGAAAAAAAACAATATCAGAAAACAAAATCGGATCCTTCTAAATTTAATAATCTTTATATTTAAAGAAAAAATCTCTGAATATCTGCAATTTTTAATACTTCGCAAGTATTAATTTACCACGTTCAGCTTGATATCATATCTGATTTGAGCCCACTAAGGATCTGAACCATGTGTATGATCAGCGTCCATTGTAACAAATATATCACCACACACCTGTAATTGTATGCGTTGCGACTGCAATTATCATACACATGAAGGACAATCCCGTAAACTTTACAAAACCTTTCTATTAAAAATAGGTAGATCTGTATTTCATTTTAAATGTCGGGAATTGTTGTGTTGGGAATTGTCCTGCCGGGAGTCGTTGCCCTGCTTCCTGTTATTACTGTCTTAAACTTTTGGTTAAAGATGGTGGATATTAGTACCTGCCAGACTGGTACCTTTGTTTGCTCTCTCACAAAATTAAATAAATCAATAAATAAAGAAAAAAGTAATTAGCATTGAAACATATCTCATTCTAGACTCTCAGTGGAAATGTATTAAAATTTTTCTTGCCCAAAATTGTCAGAAATGTTGGCGAAGTTTTTTTTAATCACAATCTTAACAGACGACAGATATATAGCCTTACTGCTGTAAAATTTAAGCTGAAGGTAGGACGTAAAGTAGCAGTCTGGCTGCTACTTTTTGATGATTCACCAAAAATTGGCGAAAATATTGATGAAAATTCAAATCTCATAAAATATTAGCTAAAGGTAATATGCTTGGCATCAATGTGGCTGGTACTCTTTGATAATTCGCCTTTCTTAAAAACGTATCTCCCGGGAATTTATTGAAAAAAAAATTGATTGAAGGTAGGGAGCACAAGTGTCCATCTGACTATTTCTTATTAATATCTCAACCAACGCCAGGGATATGGTCCACTGTCGTGACATTTTCATCAAAGTAGCGGACATTTGTCTCAATGCAGCTATTACTTTTTTAAACTAAAAGTGTATCCCCCCCCCCCCCCCAGGATCTTAGTCGAAACTCATTTTGATTGAAGGTAAGGGGCGTAAGGGAGATAAGTGTCCACGTGGCACGGGGTTATTTTGCTGTAACATTTTGTCTTTTCGCCGAAAATTGGCAGAAACATTGGTGATAAACCACCGTAAATCTTGACGTACGCCAGGGATAACCTTGCTGTCTTGAAATTTTAGTCAAGGGCTGGCATTGTAATTCATTAGTTTTGACATCAGTATTTGCGGGCTGGGCCATTGTCCGTGGACAGACAATCTTGTTTGCTTAATTCACATTGCTTTAATTGTTCATTCGCTGAGCATGTTTTGTTCAAATCGGAAAGTCGGTGCGGACTTCTGGTTGGTTGTGCTTACTGCGGCAAACTGCTCAGTCCAACGATGACAGAATTCCCTGCAAGCCCCTACCCCTCCCCCCACTCCCCGTCATCTACTGGGGATGCCTAAGGACAGAAGGGCCAGATTTGGCAACGGCATTCTTTGTTGTGATGTTCTGGTTGATCCTGCTTAACTTTGTTTTGAACTTAATATGCATTTTCTGTACAAAATATGCATTAGCTTTGTCCATTGTTATTTTAAATAAGAATATATCAAGCATATAAGAATTTTTATTGTTTTATAATGACAAAATAAGACACTGTAGACTCAGTGAGTCTATTATAGGCATAGATCATGGGGCTGGGTCCTTTGTATTGGATTCGGACGCACGTGGAAGGCCTGTAACATAAAGTTTACTTGTCATTTCTATGTTCGAGAGCGCATTGTCACGATGCTTGGTAACATCCACACATAGAGTGTCATAGAAGTTTGCTCTTGTCATTGGTCCAAATCTCATTTTGGTAATAATGCGTAATATCTCAAATAGCAAAAGAATCCTTCTTACGTCGTATTTAAATAATAGGGTGTTTTAATAGTGTCTTTATTTTTAAAAGCGCCAGTCCTTGACTCTAGTTTTTCCATACATTTACTTCTCAATTAGATGGATTTTTGAGGATAAAGGTGACGGGCTTCGAGACTCCCTACAATCTCCAAAGACAGTTGCAAGTCAAAATCTCACAAACTTACCCATCCTGTACTTTAAAAAAATGTATGAATTATAATTATATATCTTCTAGCATCCCCTAGTATGACTTTGGTACTAAAATGGGTTTTGTTTGTTGTTGTTTTTACTGTTAGTAAGACTGCTTCGATGTGATTGACATTTTGTTGTACAGGGTGTTTTGCTGGGGCTGCAGTGCCGGGATTCACAGCTCCTCCCCAAGGTGTAAGTGCCACGAACGTAGAGAAAAAAAGAAAACAAGAGAAATGTACATCGTAAATCTGTTTAAAAAAAACAAGGCTAAAAAAAAGAGGACCTACCATGTTTTCTTGTTGTTATTGAAAATTTGTACACTGGATTTTGTTGAAGTTCCAATGGTTTTTGGATTATATTTTGTATTCGATAACTTGAATACAGGATATCTTGATTTCTCTATGCACACTATATCACTCCTTCTCTAAGTCTGTCAAGACTTTAATATGACCACAAGGAAGTCAGTTTGGATGTCAACAAGCAGTTTTGCGACTTATGCAATTAATCGCTTTGCGTCAAGTGACACACTGTTTGAAAATCCCATGCCATTTATTTACGTTGAAAGTGTACCGGATAATCGAATAAACTGGATAAAAGCATAACTTAATTTCCTTGAAAAATGTGTTATACGTTTAAAAAGCTTCGATTGTATATCAAAAACTATTTTACCCTTTGTCATAAAGTTTTATATTTTTACTGATCCTCTGAGAATCTTTACCCAGATTGTCTAACTTTCGTCTGATTATGAACTCAATTCGAAAATCAAAATGGCCATCATATTATATCTGGCTGCCAGGACGTCATGATGGATTTGTACCTTAAATACAAAATGACCGTCTGAATTTCTGGTACTGACCAGATTTCGAGCCCTGTCAAAAATTTAAACTGACCGTCAGCTATGCATTGGCTAAGTGCCGTCACTGTCCCTGATGCTTTTGTCATACATGGGAACGGGGTCGAAAAATAAAGCCGGAAAATTTCACCATGCATCGGAACGGGGTCGAAAAATAAAGTCTAAAAATTTTACCATACATGGGAACGGGGTCGAAAAATAAAGCCGGAAAATTTCACCATGCATGGGAACGGGGTCGAAAAATAAAGCCGGAAAAATTCATTATGCATGGGAACGGGGTCGAAAAATAAAGCCGGAAAATTTCACCATACATGGGAACGGGGTCGAAAAATAAAGCCGGAAAATTTCACCATGCATCGGAACGGGGTCGAAAAATAAAGCCGGAAAATTTCACCATGCATCGGAACGGGGTCGAAAAATAAAGCCTGAAAATTTTACCATACATGGGAACGGGGTCGAAAAATAAAGCCGGAAAATTTCACCATGCATGGGAACGGGGTCGAAAAATAAAGCCGGAAAATTTCACCATGCATGGGAACGGGGTCGAAAAATAAAGCCGGAAAATTTTACCATACATGGGAACGGGGTCGAAAAGTAAAGCTGGAAAATTTCACCATGCATGGGAACGGGGTCGAAAAATAAAGTCTAAAAATTTTACCATACATGGGAACGGGGTCGAAAAATAAAGCCGGAAAATTTTACCATACATGGGGGCGGGGTCGAAAAATAAAGCCAGAAAATTTTACCAGTCATGGGAATAGGTTGGAAAAAAGTGGTCCATTTAGCAAAAAAAAAAAAAAAAAAAAAAAAAAAAAAAAAGCCGGAAAAGCCGGAAGATTCCCATGTATGTTTTGTATGTATGTTTGTTTTTTTTCAGTTGCCCATGCCACAGTCCAGAGTTTATGCTCAAGCAAATCAGGCTTTCCAGCCGATGGCTTGTCAAATGCAGAATTTGCAATCGGTAAGGAATTTAAAGAATATTTATCAGACTAAAAAAGAAATATGTAAATTATAAACAGGAAACTTGGCAACTTCTGTATTCAACCAGATTTATTTTAGCCATTTCTTTGCTGGATATTGGAATTGTGTAGTTTATTCAATAGTTTTACACATAATAACAAAAACTGACACATAATTCAGGACAAAACGTGTAATTTCTAAATAACAATGAATAAAAATTAAGCGAATAACACTCTATTTTTAAAAGAATGTACGAAGGAAAACTTCTACAATTTTCTACGTATTTCAATCAGATTTCTATTCCGGAATGGACTCACTTTGTCGGTAGTGCCTTGTTTCCGTTCCGCTGAAAGTGTTTGGATTCTTATTTGCTTGATGTTGTTATGACAAATGATCTGATTTTTTTTTTAAGATGGTCGCACAGCAAAACCAAGGTGATCCAAAGTATCAGGAATATATGGCATGGAAGCAAGAGCAGGAAGAAAAAGCCGAGAAACGGAAAAGACGGAAGCGAAGAGGAAGAGGGAGAAAGGGAAGGGTGAGATTCTCTAAGATTTTCGAACAATTACGGAGCCATAACAATTTTTTGAAAACTATACGCTTGACATTTTGATTTCGTCTATAAATTAATTGCGTTCGTCTGAACAATCTATACGCGAGGCCTCAGGAAACTGACGCTGTAAGGAAAGAGTGGGGCGGGAGGGTGGGGGGGGGGGGTGGTCGTGAAGCACAACACACTCTGCCAGGCACTTGGGGGTGGGGAGGGTACGGGGGGGTGGTCATAAAGCACAGCACACTCTGCCAGGCACTGAGGGTGGTCGTGAAGCACAACACACTCTGCCAGGCACTTGGGGGTGGGGAGGGTGGGGGGGGGGGGGGTGGTCATAAAGCACAACACACTCTGCCAGGCACTGAGGGTGGTCGTGAAGCACAACACACTCTGCCAGGCACTGAGGGTGGTCGTGAAGCACAACACACTCTGCCAGGCACTGAGGGTGGTCGTGAAGCACAACACACTCTGCCAGGCACTGAGGGTGGTCGTGAAGCACAACACACTCTGCCAGGCACTGAGGGTGGTCGTGAAGCACAACACACTCTGCCAGGCACTGAGGGTGGTCGTGAAGCACAACACACTCTGCCAGGCACTGAGGGTGGTCGTGAAGCACAACACACCCTGTCTGGCAAACTCTCAAATTTCCCGTTGGGAGATCATTTTCATCTCTGACCAGGACGAGTGCACGCAATCTGGTCCGCTCCAAGCTCGGCTGGATTGAGTCTCGGGCCAAATTGCGTCTCCCTAGAGAGTAAACCTGTATTTCTTCAACGAGCTAGTTATAAATATGAATAAAAAACCTCATCTAGACGCTTGCGGTCTTGAATCTTGACCTTTTAAATTCTGAGATGGGTTCCTTTTTAAGGGAAATGCTTTTTAAGAACAGTGTAATATAAGAATGAACATTTATATCTAGCTCTTTATTTGACAAACATGTGGCCATGTTAATGTTCGGTTTCGCAAAAACGCAGAACGGGGGTAATTACGAGGCCAGGCGCTGCCCGTGCGAAGTGCCAATTTTGTTAAAAGAAGCGGAGTAATTCTCATTCAGTACACAAAAAGCGGGCTCTGTCAGAACTGCATTCCGCCGTTGGTTAGAAAAAGGGTCTATCATTTGAATATTATTAGCACTTTGTATTTGGTGGTCGTTTTAGCAAGTCGTGGTAACCAGCGGGTGCGTGAGTGCCCGGCCTCGGGGCATAGTTTTCTTTGTATATACCTCAGTCTACATAAAAAAATTCGTGAGATTTCTTTCTTCTTTCAAGATCTCATAGGAATAACCACAACCAATATCAGATCAGCGAACCAGTCATGTTCAAAAGGAATGATGTCATGATAAAAAGACATAAAAGTTCTCAGTGAAAATAGTTATTTGTCAACATGTGACACCTGTTCTCAACCGTTTCTGCTAATATCGCACTTACCTGATCGTGTTTACTGCTTTACACAACACACTATTGAGCAGCCACCGTTAGACATGATCAAATACTCCTCTGGGGTTTTCGTATTTCACAAACAAAAACAGCCCCTGGCCCACTTACGTTCCTCCTCATTTTGGATAAAGTTTGGTGCATATAAGGAAGTGCATAGTAAATCGACGCGTGCTGGCGAGCTGTAAATTAAGACATGTTGCATTGTGGCTGAATATTCTAGGCAATGCACAGTGTAACTGATCGAGCTCGGTATTTTCAGGAAGATTCGGAGTCATTGGGTGCCGCGATAGACAGAGAAGAAAACGATATGAATTTAAATTGGTGTCGAAGTGGTGTGTGGCGATGTTGACGTCTTGCTTGCACAACGTAGTTATCCTTTTCGATTTTACCGTTACAGTTCGTTTGCAAATTCCCAGTCTTACACTTGAGAACTGCTCTCTCGCTCTGTGACAACAAGGTTGGGCTTAGTTTCGACAATCGCGAATTCGTATTACAGTGCACATTTCACGACTTAACTCTTGGTGTGTACCTCCCAGTCAGAACTCATGGTACAGCCTTCAAGGTGAGACACTTCTGATCTCGCACGAAGATAACGGAAATACTGATAAGAAGCATTCTGTTCGCAGACGATAGCGCGCTCTCCGCCAACGGTCTGGAGGGCGTTCAAATGTAATCAACAAGTTTGCTGCAGCAGCCAAAAAGTTTGGACTCACAATCAGCCCACAGAAAACTAAAGTGACGTTTCAGCCGTGTCTGCATGAACGACAGCAAAAATCGGAAGTCATGATTGATGGCTGTGAGCCAACGCCTCTGAAGAGCTGCTATATGGGGAGTGTAATAGCAACCAACGCCACATTCCGCAATGAAATCACTCAACGGATATCCAACGCGAGCGCAGTTGGTCAGAACGTTGGTCCAGTAATGCCACGTTCCATGGTTCGAATCAGGCCAGGTGTGGTAAGCAGGAGAATGACTTCCACATTTGGTTAGATCACGTATCACAGAATTCGAAATTATCGCCCATTGTCTTTCGGCCATCTCTTTAAAATAAGCTAACCACAAAGATCAGTGTCTGCAAAGCTGCTTGGTTGTCCTGTCTGTGGTACAGCTACAAACAAAGACCCCCTACAGAAAACACGTGCAACAGACTGAAACCTCCCACGGGCGCTGCCTACGCAAAATCTGCAACATCTGCAGGCAGGATCACGAGCCCAATACATATGTATTGGAAATCTGCGGAGTGACGGAGCATTGTGGCACTTCTACCACAAGCCCGGTTCCACTGGGCGGGAGTATTCAGTATACCCAATGTATAAGAAACACGTCCCAATGAAGTTTAGGTTGGTGGCTTGTAAGGTGGACATAGTCTTCGAGAAGGAAAATTATTGAACCAACGCAACGACTCCGTAGCAGCCGGAAAAAAGACCAAGTATTCAGTTAACACTTGTATCTTTCGAGATAAAATTCACTTTTCGTTCTCTCCCGAAGACATTCAATCCTGTAGATTTGTCGTTTTCATTGTACCTAAAATTCAAAATATAATACAAAGCCTTTACAACTTCAGAGAGGACGTGATGACGACGATGACGATTATGACGATGACGAGGAAGACATGGATGACGAAGAAGTAGAAAGATTAAAGGTGGGTAAAGATTTTTTGTCAGCTTTAAGCTGTCACAGATGTAGGACCCGAAGAACTGTAGCGTACATATTGGGTTTATTAAATCACATGTGTCAACATGGGCAAAAAGGTAAACTATTGTTGTAGGAATAACATTAAGCAAATGTGCACAGTCACTCCTCTCGCCGTCCCAGCAACATGTACAGTAGTTTCATGTTGCGCAAATTAATAAATAGATTTATTGTTAATTTACGAGTTAATAATCCATTTGAAACAGCTTTGCTTATTTTCCAAAGAAAGTTATTTGCACTTGTCTGGTTTAAAGCATTTTCTGGTATGTTGTAAACGTGAATTAGCGACACGGGATTTTTTATGACCCACCAGAGGAAGTAGTATAGGAATAACGCTTCATAACACAGGAGAAAATCGTATTTTTACTGACCCCTGCAACCAAAGGTACACGGAGCGGATATAGCCCGCGTGACATCGAGTTACAGAGAGCCATAAAAATACGGGTTTCTTCCATTCCATGACTTGTTATTTTTACTACATGCCCCTAAGCACAACCAATGTCTGGAAATCTTCAGCCTATAATTTGCGCTCAAATAGGGCTAACTTTTTGTGAATGACACAGTTGTTTCTAATTTTGATCATTTCTCAAGGTTTTCACGCAGATGAAGCCCAAATCTCTTAAGGACAATGCAGCTTAAATAATTGTCCTCAAGGGCTTTAGGCGTTTTCCTCAAGGACGTAAGGCAGATGTCCTAAGATGAGCACTCTTTGCTACGTAACCGTATGGCTTACGTCATTGCATTCACAGCTACGCAAGCGAACGCGTGTTTTTTTTTCAACCAGTGCACTTCAACATTTTCTGTTCATTGCCATGCACAAAGGTGGAGTGTCTTTAATGGAATAACAATAATATGAGTGAATAGAAATAAGTGACTTTGCATAATCAGTAACCTTTCTCATTCTTTTAGGACTTCTTCAAGGGAAGCCAAAAATCAAAAGAAAAAATACTTATTTATAAGAATAAAAAAAAAACTGTCTCGTGACTTTTGGCCTAAGCAGTGTTGACCTTTCTCCTCCACTTCGTTTATTATTGTTGAGATTCCCAGCTCCTAATAATATTATCATTCTATGTGCAAAAATAAATACTCCTGATCAAGTGTTTCAGAGTAACTAAGAAATATCGTTACGATGGGATTTAGGGTAACTTAGAAATATTACTTATTTCGATGGAGCTGATAAACCAAAAAAAAAAAAATTTTAAAAAACAGATTTGAAAAATCTGGGGAACAGCGGACCTCATTTCGCCTCTTGTACCATGGGTTGAAAGAGAATTATTCCTCTTTTGGGTCGACATAAGATTTATTCTAAAATTAAAACTCAGGGGCTGAGCACCTGTTAATATTTAAAGCAACGATGCGCGTCTCAATCACAAAATCAAGCAAAATACGAGCAATTGAACAGCACGCTCTGTAGATCAAATTGACCTGTCCCATCCCCGTCTACCACCTTATCCTCTTATCATGTTACGCATAAGTTATGTCTGTTTATTACTTCATTGTCTCCTTGAATTTTATTATTATTGCCCACTTCGTGAACTGGCATGCCATTGGTTAACAGGAGATGCTCGAGTATGAGAAAGCGAAGACACAGGAGGCCTTGGAACAGATGAGGGGGAACGAAGATCAAAAACAAGCAATGAAGGCCAGATTTGTGGATGAATTAATGCGTCGGCAAGAAGTTAGCGGCACCTTTGAAGATGCTGTCGGTAAGTTGGTTAAATATAGCAAAATATCCACGTTACTGATCCTTAAACCACCCATTGTTTTTTTTTCAAGGATGGGGGATGGGCGTTTTCATGCTCAATGTCTCCTCCGTTACACATGTGTTTTCAATAGAGTGATTGTAATTGCGGTAGTTACATTTCATATTGTTAAAAGTACCGGATATGGGTGCAATTTCCGAAGAATTTTACGTGAATTAAAGTATTTGCAATTCGCGATAATTCCAGTCTCCAGTTCGAAAGTTATCGGTAAGGAGGTTTCGGAATTTACGTAAATTAAAACGCGTAAATTGAGCGTTCTCAATCGAATCGAAAGTTCGAATCCTCGTGGCCACATCGCTCACTTGTTCACTGCTGCCTTTAAAAAAGGAGACAGTAACCGATTCGTGACAGAGTAAACACACTTAGGACCAATCAACCATGTTTCAAATCTAAATTAATTTACAAAATTGTGACCTGCAAATTAACATGTGATGAAACGCGAGATTAGCTGGTTATCTTCTTTTACAAAGTACAAGCATTGTTTAGAAAGTGCAAACATATTAGAAACTGTCCAGCTTCACCTCTGTACGCACAGTGTGTATGGGCATGGTTGTTGTATTTTTTTTAGGGACCGTTTTTGCGTTTAAGAAGTACGATGCTGTGGACCCAGTTAACAAATGGTTCGTGAAGAATAAAGGGCATGACATTGTTGGCGAAAGCTGGGACGCATTGTACGACTGCGAATATCTGCACGATGCTATGGACGGCTGCGGTAACTGCTGTGAACTTTTTTTTTTTCAAACAATATGTGCTAATTACATTTTTGACGCTCAATGTGGGATTAATTTTTTTTTGTGTCTTTTCTTTGTTCCCCCTTTTTTCGTCCAACCGATTATCGCAGGTGTACGATACTCACTTGTGGGCTGTCCGTCGTTCGGTATGTGTCTGCAAACAGTTTGTCAAAGTGCTGTCCTTAATACGTTTCTGGTCCGATTGCTTTGAAATTTGGCTATACTTCACAGAGCTTTTTTTCGATTTGGCCATGATTTATGACAGAAAACTGCTCCTCTTCCCACAAATCCAGCCCTATTACGATAAAATCTTACACTACATTAATGTTCCTGCAACTGGCGTGTATTTTGTTTGGCAATTGGACCAAAATTGGCCTAAATATTAGCCGCAACAAGCGGATCACAATGAGTTCATACTAATGCATGTTTTTAACCAGTCGTTAGGTGTGGAGATTAAATAGCGCAAGTGGTCAGGCTTGGACTTTTTATCGCCAGGTCGTGACTTCAAGCCCCGCCCAAAGATAATGTTTTCATGGTCTCCCTTAATCGGTTTTACAGGCGCTGTTTATAGTTCTGCCTCCCATAGAAGCAATGGTTTTCGCTGTCGCCTGCGAAACAGGAGGTTGTGATTCAAGTCCTACTCTCGGCGTACTCATTGTCTCCCTTTATTGGTTTTACGGGCCATATTTATAGTTCTGTGTGTCACAACAGCATATAAAGGCTCATACTTTTTAAATTTTTTTTATTTCTTTCTTCTTTCTTTCCTTTCCCCCTCCCTTCCCTGATCCAAGGTAAATTTCCAGAGGAGTTGTAGTATCTTTATTATTGGTTCGTTAAAAAAACTGACTAAGTAAGTAAAGGATAGCTTTAAGAGAAACACACAAAATGCTGTTCATCCTGCAGTTCCTGTCGTATTATATTTGATGTTGCCCATGAGGCCATCTACCAAATCTAAATTTTGTTTCAGCTTTGTAATGTCTTCGCTTTTACGGTTGGGCACAATGTCCACGGACATTCTTGTTTCGAGCAGGTAATAAATAACGGTCCACTGCACATTACAGTGTTTTTATTTTATATTTGTTCTCAGGATTTTTTTATTTAAGTAGTAATATTCTGTTGTTTTAAAGGCACCAATGAAGATGCCATTATCTATGTGACTGCCAGCCGTTGCAATGCTCAGAGACAGAAAATTCGCATTGATTTCAAGACTTCATATGGAAAGGTACAAATAGTCTTCATGGGCAAAAAAAGACTGATGAGAAAACGTGTTTATGACTGATGGGGGTAGGGGAGGGGGGAGAGTTGCTAGTCATCACATTGGCCAAATAAGACAAAATATCAAAAGGTCCGTTTACTCATTTCAGTTTGGTTCTTTTCGTTGTATAATTCAACAAAAAATTTGGAGAACTTTATCTGATAACGTTTGGCAGTTTAAATATTTGATGTTAAATAACAACCAACTTAAGTTATTTAATAACCACTTCACATTGATTTGAAGTCTCCACATAATACAGCGGTGTCACAGATCAGATTACTGCCTTTTGAAATCGCTTTAGGACTTGATTGAAGAACTTAAGAGCGAATTAAGCGGCGACTTCAAGCAGAGTATTTTGGCCTGTTACGAGACGCCAGCCAGATATGATGCGTGGGAAGTGAAAAACGCCATCTATGTACGTCGTCGAGTGTGACTAAAATGCTCTTTGATTCGTTTGTGCAGATTTTGCAGTGCAGATTTTATTTCTTTCTTTATTTTTCTCTTTCTTTCTTTTTCTTTCTTTTTCTTTTTTTTTTTTTTTTGTGTGTGTGGGGGGGGGGGCTACTTTTTCCGTATATTCTTGGAGACTGGAGGCATATGATATTTGCAGTTGCTGATGGACTGTTGCTTAAAATAAGCACACTGCATACAGAATTTTCGCATGAAGTTATCCTCGGAAATTAACAGTCAGAGAAATTTTTCCTTTCAACTAATGCGAAAGTAAATTTGGAAAGAAAAGTTTGCAGACAAAAAATTAGAGAATAAATTGAGCCCGCACAAAATTCATGTATGCAGTGTGAGCATTCTATAGAATGAACGAGAGCTCAGTGATGCAGACTGCATTCTAAATCTTCCAGCTAACATGCTTTTTGTTTACCGTGTTCATTTAATATATATAGATTAATATATAGATTGATATACTCCATATCAAGTCGGTGACAGAAGGATGTGACCATTGGATTTACGTCCTGCATTTATACAGTCTTCCATCTATACCGCCAAATGGTCGAATCCGTTCTAAAAAATGAAGCATAATGGATTATTTTCTGAAGCTAGGTCACTACCGGATTGATTAGGGTACGCTGCCGGATTGGTTTGAGTTGCAGTATTATTGGTCGCCTGTCAGGAATTGTATTGGTCACTTGTCCGGAACTGTCAGCCCTGGAACACTATTGTGTTTTTTCTTTTTACAGGATGCAAAAAATGAGAGTTTCGATGTTTGTTTTTTTTTCAGGCGCATAAAAGCGTTAGAGCGTACGTGTATAAATTTTCAATTTCTCTGAATGCTTTTTTAGTTTGCTAACAAAATTATTAACAGGATACTAATACTGTTTGGTTTTAACCGGTTGACACACTGGATTGCTTGAAGTGGGCGTGCACCGTTTTAAATTTTGTACTGTAGGATTTGATTAAAGAACTGAAGAGCGAGTTGAGTGGGGATTTTAAGGAAACTATTTTAGCTTGCTTTGAAAGTCCAGCCCGCTACGATGCCTGGAGTGTGAAAAAGGCCATTTATGTAAGTGGTTCATCTAATGGTTGTTGAAAGGCCTTTAAAATCAAACAGTTTTGCATAACTACATTATGAGATGGTTATATTAGATTTCAGAAAAAAGTCTGATCTCAACATTTCTGGCACTTTTATAACATATTAAGACGCACTTCAATATTCGGAAATACATCTAAATTTAACTTCATTGAACTTTCTCTGAAAATGAACTGGACTGAATTCCGCTGTTTGATGGAATGTCCGAATTCCGTCCAACGTTACACGATATATGGTTTTCGAAACACAAACAGAGCTCACAAAAGGGGTCAAAATTGCGGTATCTACAGTCATCTTCGAGATACAGAGGTCACGTGACCCAAGACTTTGAAACTGAATGGTCAAGGCCAAAACCTTTTGCGATATTGGAGAGATTTTATCGCCCTCTATACGAATGGCGAATTTTGTCTTTGTACGTCAAATAGGAAACACCAATTCCGGCTACTTACAAAAAAAAAAAAAAAATCATCATTTTACTTACAACATCACAACAGGGGACAAAAAAGATTCTGACCAATCACACTGGTCGATTAAAGTGAAGTCAGGTTTGGAAATCCATAACTGCGGTTCATGAACATTAATTAGGAAGGCTTTTAAGTGCCAATTGTTAAGCGTAAAAATGGGAACAGTTTACGAAATCTATGTTCAAAATATCCGGACACACAGTGTAAATCAAGTGTTCACACCACATGCTTATACGATAAAAAAAACTGTTCCATACAATGCAAAATTCACAGATCTAGAAAAGACAATGGAAATTTTACATAAAGAAGTGGTTTAATTTCGTTTGGGGTTGTCTACAACGCACGAGGGTGTCTGGAGCCTCGGCCGTCCTAGTTATTTTCGAACAGCGAAAAGTGAAGTACGCAAAATTATGTTGCAGCATTTTAATTATATGAAAACAATCAGGAAAATAAAAAAGAGACAAAGTGCTATTCTATTGATCTCACTAAAACGATAGCAATCTAATGTATAATATTAATTCTGCTTGAGACGTGTGACATATCTTAAAAATTAAAAATAAAAAAAAATATTATAAAAATGATTTTGCTTTAATGCTATATTTTAAAAAGTGAATCATAGAAAGGTTCAAAGAAAAATGAGGTTTCATCTTTTTGTTGTGATTAAATTTATACTTGATTTGATGAAATTCTTTAACTACGGGTTTGAAATTAATCAGGGATTGGGAACGGACGAAAGAACTCTGATTGAAATCATGCTGACTCGCACCAATGCCCAGATCAAGGAAATGCGGGAGGAGTATAATAAAAGTGAGTTTTTTTAAATTTTTTTTAAAATTTCATATTTATTGGTTTGAAGGGCAGTTTGAATGTTGATAACATTAAAGCAGTATATATATTCTATGGTATTTTCAGGAAACCTTGACCGAGAATAAACATACAAATTTTAGAAGTGAACTAAATAGAGCCACAACATAAATATAAACACATAATCCATAGTGTTTGAGAATGAGTCACGTAAACTCATTGTTTTTGTCTGCAAGTTGTTGTTTTTAGTTAATTTTTATATTGTTTTCTGCAGTCACTTACGGCAAGCAGAGAGATCCGGAATCGTCCATAGAACAAGATATTGAGGGAGACACGAGTGGCGATTTCAAACGGCTCCTAATTTCTTCAACTACAGTGAGGATTATTATGTTGAAATCGGATCCGAAAGTTTTTTTTTGGCCGTTTTGGAGTTTAGACATTGTTTTTGGCTCTACCTTTCATCTGCCCCCCTCTCTCAGATACAATGCGCTGTTTCGTAATGAAATTTGGGCGTGATGGGACTTAGTAAAATGTTGCCGTTATTTTCTTTTAAGTTCTGCATTTGAAAATATAGGTGTGTATAACTTAGTGCACTGTCTGGTGTTTGAGAAGTTAACATAATTTGGCTATTGATGGCCCTTCACCATGGCCACTTCCGGTTTGTTCTGAAAACGATTGCAGTCCGACAGCTTCTTAAATTCTCTCATTGTTCCTGTCGAGCTGTAACGATAATGGCTGCCTTTTCCCAGGTCTTTTGTCACTTGTCTTTCACTTGGGTTAAAACTGTGGTATGTGTAATACCTTCCATATGTAATACCTTGAATGTGTAATACCTTCCGTGTGTAATACCTTCCATGTGTAATACCTTCCATGTGTAATACCTTCCGTGTGTAATACCTTCCTTGTGAAATACCTTCCATGTGTAATACCTTCCATGTGTTATACCTTCCATGTGTAATACCTCCCATCCTTTCCTAATCCACCACATTGCTGACCTCAGCACAAAAGTAGTGTCAATATGAACATAAAGTTTTTATTCGTTTGTATCATCAATGGCCTAGGTGTCGGACGGTTTTCGTAATCAAAGGTAACTGTTTTCAATGGGTGGATGAAAAAAATTGACTGACGTCACCATATAGGGGCCATTGGAATAAACGTTATAAATGAGATTCAAAACATTGTCGTTGCACAGCGTCAAGAATCAAGCATCAAGAATAAGTTATCGTTTAACTTTTATAGGGTAATCGAAGACTGATAGAAAGGTCCGCTCTGGAGCAAGCCGTCGAAGAAGTGGAATATGAAGGGAACTTTACTGGAATGTTCAAAATCAATTACGACAAACTTTCAAATCCGGAGAAATGCATGAGAATGGCGCAAGAGCTTTATGATGCAGGTTGGTTTGAAATATCCCATGTCGTATTTTCAAACGAACCTAGTGCCTGCATTTTTGGCAACCAACCTGTAAATATCATTCCGTAATCGTTTTAAACCCAAATATGAAAATAGAAAAAGGGTATTGACTATTATCGGTGATATCTCTGCGTAAGTTCAATTTGGGGCTTTCTGTTGTCTGTGTTTTTTTTTTCCTTTTTTAAGGCCCTATCCCCGAAGGAGTCACGGAAATTTGTGAAGTTCCGCTTGTCAGTGTTTGCTACATGATCCTTTTTAAAAGGATTATCCTTGTTTTAAAAAAAGCCCGATTTTTTTCTTTTTTATCCTTAAATACTTTTTTTATACTTTTTTTTCATTTTCATCTTTTTTAATACTTTTTTTCGCTTTTCATCCTTTTTTTATGTTGATACTTTTTTATGTTTGTCTAATAAATTGAAAAAAAAAAAAATAGGAAACTCAACGAAGCTGTTTTCCAAGGGTTCATTAACAAAACTACACCGAATTTCACTACACGTAGCAAAATGGCACCCACTTGCTATGGGTCAAAATATCAAAAATACTTTGACGTCAATGTGACCTTGAAGGTCAAGGAAAAAAGCAAATTGCCGATTTCATGAAATCTCATCACTCTCGATCTCTGTGCCAAATTTCATCGTCCTACGTCAAATAGCGTAGGAGGAGGTTTCTGGAAACCTCCGAGACTTTGTTTGCAAGTGGGAATAATGGGGGAAAAAAAGCGAGACAGCCCTTTTGGTAATATTCAGGACAATTTAGAAGTACAAACAGGTGTGCAAATATTTTCAATCCCTGTGAAAGCGAGCATTTCAGTAAGTAAAAATTACCAAAAAATGGTACAATATGATTAACATTATTTATTTATTTATTTTTTTTTTATTTTCAGCAAAATATGAGTTATCCTTTTTTCATATTTTTTTTCTTGATGGTCCGTGGCAACATTGGCTTGTAAATATGTCACTTATACCTTATATTTTTAACTGTGATACAATGCACAAACAAAAATTGCATTTATCTGTCTAAATGAAACCAGATCAAATGTCGTCGAACCAATTATGGTGAAACTATTGACCCTTCTAAAGCTTGACACAAAGTATCGCTATCACACATTGTCCCCACAAGGCAGGTTTTACTGAAGGTAAAAAATGTTTTGTACATTTGCATGCTTTTTCTATACAGGTGAGGACAAGTGGGGAACAGATGAAGCCACATTTAACAGAATCTTCTCAACACAAGACTTCTATACACTTCGATCGGTGTATGACAAATATGTGAAGGTGAATTTATTCAACGATTAATTAAGTGTACATCATGTAGCCAAATCATAACGGGAGCAATAGTTGCGGTAGAACAACATCCAGAAACAACGGACTGCCCACTTATAAATTGGCTGCCCTTTTTTAAATAGAACAATTATAAACTGGCCAGAATTAAAATGTATCGTCAGCGTATTGATATTGTGCAATAAAATGGCCAATGTTTGAAAGACTCGCAGCTGGGGAAATAACTATCGCCACCACAAAATGTGTTCGTATATGTTTGTGCAGTGCAGTGGATATTCGACAACATAAATTTGACCACTCGAATTATGCGTGATTTATAATGCTATGTATTCGAGAATGCCCGATATCTGGACAGTTTTGCTTTGGTCTAGCGAGATTGATACTCTGCTGTTTTATTTTATTTTATTTTTTATTGTTTGTGTGCGTGTGTTTTTTTCTTGTGTAGATAAGCCAACGTGACATATTAAATTCGGTTGACCGGGAAACTTCGGGAGACTTCAGAAAGGGCCTGTGTGCCATCGCCCAGAGTATCAAATGTAGGCCAAAGTTCTTCGCGCAGGCGCTTCACAGATCGATGAAAGGGCTGGGCACCGATGATTCCACTCTTATCCGAATTTGCGTCGATAGGTCTGAGGTAAGTAGTCTGTATCATCTCCGAAGTTTGCAATCTACACGAGCCCTATTTTCTGACAAGTCACTTGAATTGCAGTTGGTCTCAGATTACCATGTAGGTCATATAACCTTTCGAAACCGGAAAAAAAACTGCACACTTCATTAAATTCCAGCTTGTGAAGTCCATTTTTAAATATGTTATAATTTTTAAATACGTTTAAATATGTTACAACACATATTAACTGTTAAATTCACAGAAATTCTTTTGATACTCAAGATAAATTCAACAAAACCCGTCTCATAAGTACACATTAGACTAGATGTTTATGGGTCACGTTTTTCATGTTTTGCAGATTGACATGGTACAGATAAAAGCATGCTTCCTTGAGGAATACAAGCAGACCCTGTGGAACTTCATAAATGATGACTGCTCAGGGGATTACCGCAAGCTCCTGCAAGCCATTGTGGGACGAGACTAAAGTGTGAAGTGTTCCTGTAATACTGGGATTAAAATCCGTCTTCAGTCGCACACTTAAAAAATTTCACCCTGTTTCTTGCAAAGAGCGAATCAAAAGTATTCATTCTATGGCGGAGGAAAGAGTATTTAAAGTGTCAAATTTTATCATATTCGCAAACAATCTGGCAAATTTGTGTGTGAGACATTTCGGTCACGACACTCATAAGCGCTCACAGTGAAGCACCGAATCAAAATATTGTTTTCCATTATTAAGCTTTACTAGACGCTTGTATTATGCTGACACTGTTATAATAGGTGTACAGCAGCAGTCCGGCTAGTCGACAGCCATCGTACAGAGTTATATACACTGTATTATGTGTGTACATTCGTGTTATACGTGTTACAATCTAGTGTGTATCTTTCCATTTCATGAAATGTCCTGGTTAATCATACAGTTGATCCCCTTAGCAATTTTATAACGAATGTTTGCTGAAAAGCATCACAATGATTAGCAAGTGTTCTTCATTAATCTGAACAAGATCTATTTATTTTATTATTATCATTATTTTTTCGGCAACGTTAAAACAAGAGAAGCTGAACAAAAAGAAAACAGACAGCTATTTCAGATCCAATGCCTTCATGTTTTGTAATAAAATCTGTGATTTTCGGATAGGTTGACGCGGATAAGTCAGATTTTCAGTTCCATAATGGCCAATTTTGTTTGACATTTGAGGAGAATCTCACAAAGTATTGTTTGGGTTTCATACCGTATTTGTCAGCTGGTTTTAAGAAAATCGAATTTTGATGTCGACCTGTCCCTTTTCAGCATAGTCCTTTTACAATGCTGTACAAAAAAAAGGTATATTTTCTGTTCCAGATGTGAACACTGACACGTCGAACGCATGCATCCACATGACAACACGGCCACACAACATGATGGCCGTTGCGTGCCCATGTCAGTCAATTAACGCAACCAATTAGTATAGGGCTGCTTGCTTATTACTGCACCAATTCTCAACATAAGTAGTAATCTGATGAGAATTCTAAATGCAAACCCTGCCGACGGACCACACGTTCGAATGACGACTGGTGTTGTATGGTCTCCTTTCAGCGAAACCTGTGGTTATTGATTTAACAACATATGTACTGAAAAAAGTGAAATCAAAAGTTACTGATTCTTGTTTTTATTGATCTAGGAAAGTATATATATATATATATATATATATATATATATATATATATATATATATATATATATATATATATATATATATATAAAATATATATTGCTGGTTTCAGTTTTGTACCGGAAATATTGAAAATCTTCTGTTCTTCTGTTAACTGATGATCAAATTTAAAGAAATACTCAGTGTTTTATATTTTACAGCAATGGTCCTGAATATTTTTGATCTTTGTTGAAACAGTTACAGTCAGTATTAATAGATATGTGTTATAAAATTAATTCGTCCTTCTTATTTAACATTTTTATATGTTTTGTTTTCTTTTATTTACATTTTACAGCTCTTTACAGACTAAATGAAAACATTTAAACATTGACGCCGTTTTGTTTTAACCAGCAGATATGAAGTTTATATGTTTACTTTACCATAGGGTATGCATAAAACGTTATAATTTGGGATCTCATAATTGCAGTTTGACCTTCTTGTGCTTTCTCTCTTTATGGTATGGTTTGTTGTTTATGGAATAAGTAATAATAAAAAAGATCACGGTGCCAAATCACGCGGTTATCATAAGCTTTCACGTTGCTTATATCTTATGTATTTTTCGTTTGCGATAACTTTTCTCGCATGTATTGATTTTCCTGTGTGGGATGAGTAAATAAAGTGAACTTCTTTCGAGATATATTGTTTATTTGACAGAAAATGAAACAAAAAATTGATGTTGCGCAGGATGTTCATGAAGGAACAAGAGAACTAAATGAAGTTATTATGGCTTGTTCCTTTAGACGGATAGACGACAATATCAGTCAGGTGCAACCACCTTATTTTTGATAAACTGGGAACCAGATTCCGTGCCCTGATTCAGATAATGATTACCCACAATAAGGAGGAAAGCAGACTCCTTTGTGATCCTGTTGTTTTCCGTCCAGCCACGGCCGGTGAGACATTATGCAACCATACTGGAGTTTTAAAACACTGAAAACGAAGCAGATATTGTCAATGAACAGAAATATCATGTTCCAAATAACAAATAAGTTAACTGACCACCACTGAAATTCAGCGAGAATTGGAACGGAATTAGATTCAAAGCATGGTCCTTCAAACCAGAAATGAACGAACATTTCACTGAGAAAACGATGGTGGGGAGGGGTGGGGGGGGGAGGGGGATCGTTTACCAATAATTGTTTTGAGTGTCAATTTTATGGCCAACTCGTACCAATATCAAGTAAATTTTTATGGACAAGTCGTACCCATCAGTAGACGAGTCAAAAGCAACATTTTGCACTCAACTCAGATGGTTAGATATGTTTTGCATTTATGTCAAACAAATGGCATTACCGTTAATTTCAGGAAGTCTCTAATTCCCTGAAATTTTTAGGAAATACGCGTATTTCCTGGCAGTCACAGCGAATACGTGAATTTCCTGAAAATTTCAGGCAATAGCGTATCCTAATTGCACAGGGCTATATAAATAGTTAGCCGGCTTGAGAAAAATTATATGAAAACATCAGTGCATCTTTCTCGGCCAAAGCGGGCTTTGAACTCACGACCTCGCGACTATCAACTTCCAACTTATACACGACGGCCTCTACAACTTTCGACTGTTAATGAAACCTCGAGAAGGCGCATATCTGTGATTTTTTTTGGCAATTTGACCTTTTTGGCAAATGTTTTAACCAAATCTCCAAACAAAATATATAAGCCTGGTGCACAGACTTGTCGGGAACATTCCCGTCAAATTTCAACGCAATCTGGCGTTTGTGGAAAGAGGCATTTTTTTGTTTTCTTACATTTGGCCAAATCACCAAACAATAGATAAATAATTAAATAAATAAATAATAAATAAATATATATATGTAAAAATTATATATATTTTATATTTATATATATAAGACATGCGGAGGAGTACCCAGGGAACATTCATGCAAAATTTCAAAACAATCGGACCAGATACGTAGGAACACTAAATTTTGACAAATTGTTTACACACATACACATAACGGACGACGGATGGACCACAAGTGGCGAGTGTAGCCCACCGATTACAGTCGGTTGGGCTAAAAACTAACCAGTAAACCGGTGAAACTGGTTAGTCCCCATCAGATTCTGGCACAAAATACTGGTTATTTCAATCGAAGAGGTAATTCCCGAGATGTGGCTCGTAAAAAATAGCAGTTTTTATAGTTGTGATGACATTTTTAAAGGAAAAAAACTTAATTTTTCAATTTTAAGAAAAACGAAAAAAATAACCTCACGTCGCACAGCTCCATTATTTGGTCTGTCTGTAGAAAAAATAAACTCAATCCGTTGCATACTTAATGCAATATGGCTCGTATAAGGAATAGTCCCCCGCCAAGGTGCGGAATGGGTAACTAATTAACCTAGTTAAGATGTGGAAAAATCTGCTGTTGCCATATTTTAGTAATGTTGTGTGGACTTTCCAAGGGTGCGCGCTTATTTTATAGATGTCAAACTACAGGCTTTCAAGCAGCTGTGAAAAAATTGTAAGGGTTTTTTAAGGGTTCGGATTTAAAAAATAAAGGATTTTAAGGGTATTTCGGGACCAATGTTACACAAGGCCAAATTTCATTAAGACGTAAAAAAACAAACAGTATGGCAAAGTGCCTTGGAGATATACAACGTCCAAATAATACACAAGAATTAGAAAACACAAAGTTTTTACGAAACCCAGTTCTTCCTGATTTTTTAAGACCATGTTCGAGGCAGCATCTCAGCAAAACCTAGAACAAGGTAGCCAGTGAAACGGGTTATCGTCCCCCGCTCAAAATCCTCCATATTCATATGCCAAGAAAAACACCTAAACAACAATCTCGACGATTTTGTTCGATCCCTGCCAATATTCGAACGCGGCCTAGTCTGTTATTTAAAATGAAGGGTTTTAAATTTCAAATCGATCGATCAATCCGTTCCGCAAAACTGCCACATTCTCGACACTTTTGGTTAGACGTAGCTAATATTCGAACTCGGTCTAGCCTTTTAAATGATACTAAAAGGATTTTATTTCAGACTACGGGACAAACCTTTTTTTTCTTTAAATGAATGGAAATCAGTTTGTGAAGGACACGAGGACGGACAGACCCACAGTCGGATGGACAGACAAACGGACGGACGGCAGGACAGACAGATAGACCATATTTGGCACTTGAGTACCAGTGTCTTCAAGCTGATCGTCACGCTGACGATCAGATTTTTTAAAATTATTTTTCAGGGCTCGAAACTATAAACAATTTTATTACATCACGACGATGAATTGTTAAGTAGAACTTGATTTATTAAAATGTTTAAGTAGCTTTGCTCATTGATTATATTCATACCAACGTACTTTTTGCTTTTTCAAATATCCACGCTTTTTCTGATCGTGTAATAATAGTTGAAGTTAACTATATTCTAATTCATGTGCTATATTAAACTCTGTTCCGTATGATGAAGAACTTTGAACATGCATAAAACAGCAAATTATAAACATGTAATTATACTATACTACATAATATCTTAAGATAAAATACATGCGCATGTCGTGACGCATTTAACTAAACAGTTTTTGGAAATAGTCCGTCACGGTGTTGATTCGTATTTTTGACCAGTCGACATCCCTGTTGACCCTAAGAGCAATGCTATTTAAACTGCTTTGTCCAGTTTTCATTTTTATTTGGTCCATCTACAATAAGGCAAACTGGCTGTGCTCAGGTAGCATTGTTGGACTTCATTGATTGAAAAAAATATATCTAAATATAAATAATATCATATGCATTAATCGTATCTGAACTGCAGCAGATATAGAATACCAGAAACGTGGGCTATCCACCTTTTTCCTAGTTTTTTTTTATTTATTTATTATTATTTATTTATTTATATATTATCATTTATTTATTTATTTTTTTTTTACTATTCTAAGACATCACTCTCTGTTTTAGGTAAAAGAAAAACGGTCCTTAAAAGAAAAACGGTCCTTGTCAGTTATTTGTACTATTTTAAAGCTTTTCTGCGACAGCCCAATCCAGGAGCACTTACTGTGCTGGAGCAGGTCAGCCACTGCGGCAAACCATTTAACTAAACAGCTAATTTAACTTCGCTTAAATCGTTATCATAATACGTTTTTATACTGCTGTGCAAAACAGGGCTGGTATGATTTAAATCAGTTGATTTAAACCATGATTTAATCAACACAAAAAAATCAACTTGATTTTTTTTTTAATTTTAGATAGCGAAAAAAAAATCCTTTTCTTTTACATACACTTGGTTCAGTTTGCGCGCCAGAGTGGCACCGCTCACTGTAACCGCTGGTATAACCTATGTGTGCAGAGTATCTCCGTCAAGGAGTAGTCCCGACACGCCAGTACTTAAACGTAATCAAAACATAGACTGCGTAGCGTGAGTGGGTCTTGGAAGCACTTCGGGTCATTAGTTTATAAAATTTATTTTGAGATGCGTAAAACAATGGGAATTATTGCATTCCATATCGATAACGAATTAGTGTATCGCCAAAATAAAGTTTATACAATCATGTCCAAGGACATGACCCAGCCGAGTTACCAAACAAGGAAAGACAGAAAAAATGAAGTATGTAAAATGCATTTAATTCGAATTTGGAAGCTACCCGAAAAGGGATGTTGCAAAGGTTGGGTTTTGACGATTGGAGAAGCACCTAAAAAAACTTTCGATTAAAATTTTATAACTATTTGAAAAAGTTAACGATTGGAGTAAACTGTAGGAGAAGCATTTTAAAAATGGGTCAAAACGGGCACAAAAAGTGCCGCCATTTTGTCAGTTTTTCGTCAAAAAAAGTAATAGCCAGGTGGGGGACCACCGAGGGAACATTCCTGCGCAATATCAAAACGACTGGAGCAAAACTGTAGGAGTAGCATTTTAAAGAAAAAGTTTAACATACGCACATGCATTCAAGCCCCCTATAGTGATACCACTAACCCAGTCCGACAAAGTCGGCTGGGTTAAAAAGGGATTTTTCGCAGTCTCAAGGCTAAGTTCAAGCCAAAAATTCACCATATTTGACAATTTCCCACAGCGTCAATTTTTGACCGATTTTGACAATAATGCCACGTTGCACATCTTCAATGTATATATTTTCACCAAGCAAGGTTTCAGGTTCCTATGACATACTTTTCTATGAGAAGTCGGCCGGATTTTTCGTCGACAGCCAGACGGACGGACAGACGGACAAGCTCATAACTATATCCCTCCGTTTTACGGGGGATAATAAAACATTCACGTTTTGTTTCTCTATTTATTCTCCTAGCATGTCATTTCACAGCATATGAAGGACAAAAAACTGGTTACTGATGTAAGAACCTTTCAACAGTTCATAACAGTCTTATGTGATTGTCCTGCTTCTCTCCCGCGGCATGTATTTCAGTACTGCGAAGCTGCTGGGCGCTGCACTCCGCTGCGCGTGTGCGTCTTCATCAGGAAGTCAGTGTGCTCCTGGTACGGCGACTTTGTGAACACGGTCTCCTTCCACAGGTCTGGGGTCAAGTATGAGTACGTCTTGGCAATGGCGGCGTAAGTGGCCTTCGCTGAAAATGTGAACAATTCTCTGAAATGTTAGCCACCAAGTAACAACACTGAATGCTTTCTATCTGCGGGAAATTATATCCGAACAAAGATTAAATCGGTATTTTACAAACGTCTGGTATCAACACTATTTTTACAACGAAGGGGAAGCATTTTAAATAAAAGTTTACATACGAACGCACAGACGATGTGCTATTGATGTGCTAAAACCAGCCCAACGTAGTCCTCTGCGAATTCTTTTCGCAAAGGACTACGATTAAAAAATAAAGGCATTCTGACTAAAATTATTAAATTTATTTGCAAAAGAGCTTTTTTGATAAAATTTATCTCCAAAACATTCAAACGGTGGCATGAGGTGAAGCTTTGGAGATGGCCAAAAAAAAAAAAAAAAAAAAATTCAAAGAAAACATCACATGAAGAGTAATACTCTAAAACTTCGAATAAATCCAATCAAACTGCCGCAGGCAACGCACTTTGGAAAACAAGAAGATTAAAATGGAGTCAACTGGTGAATTACTTTTTGGAGGAAATTGCCAAAAAAAAGTAATTTTCGAAAGACAAACATTCGTACAAAATATAAAAGTAATCCGGTCAAAACTGGTGGAGAAGAAGCGTTTGGAAAATTGGCTACAAAGGTTTTTTTAAATTACGCCAATTTTTGGCGGTATGCCTAAAAATAGCACCTTTTCAAAAGAGGACCGCCCAGTGAACACTTTTGCAGCATTTGAAGGCAATCCGATCAAAATTGTGGAAAAAAAAGTCTTTGAAAAATTGCCAAAATGTTTTTTAGTCTCCCATTCCGAAAATTTTTGGTACATCGCTAAAAATTCCAAGACAGGCCTACTGACTCAACATTCGTACAAAATTTAGACGGGATCCAATACAAATTGTGGAAGTTGAAGTATTTTGAAAATAACCTAGTTAAATATGTTAAAATCCCCCCCCCCCTTTTGACTTGCCAAAAAAAAAAAAAAAAAAACTTTTCAAGATATATATGCTCTATCCTTGTATGAATTGCAAAACAATCCGACTTATAGTTTCTGTGATATAGCCCGATACCACATTCCATTACACAGGCAAAATTTATCAAAACGCGAAGTTTTACCAAGTTTTAAAACATTGTCACTTTGACAATTTTTCATGAATCGGAACAAAAACACGACTTTGCACATCACATCCCTCCGTTACACGGTGGTGGGGGTGGGGGGCAGGGTGCAGAATTACTGCAACATAACATCTAGTTTAAAACACCGCGCAGCCAGTTGAATTCACGACATCAACACTTACCGAAATTACCCAGGGTAGCCGTCTGGCCAGTGGCGCTAGTGTAGCAATCCTCGACACCGGCCATCTGGAGCAGTTTCTTGGGAACCGGGGCACTGACAATCCCCGTACCACGCGGGGCCGGAATCAAGCGCACCAAGACGGAACCACACTTGCCTGTCAGCTGCAAATGACAATCAAAATTGCGAGGCCAACTTAAACATTGAAAGAGAAAAACAGTCTACGGGTTTTAATCACTATGCTGTTTCTTTACCAACTGCTCAGTCGATACTGCAGATACTAAAATACGTATGAAAATTGCACGGAAACTTTGAACTCTTCAGTCATTACACGAATTTCCTAGCGATTGCGTGAAATCCCTGATTACACAGATTGCCTGTAACATATACATAAGTTATGACGGCACTCTGGGAACCATAACTCAGATCTTTATACGGGGTTTGGACAACTCGGCACCTTGCCATCTCGGCACCAAACAAACTCGGCACCATTTGGACAACTCGGCACCATTTTTTTTTGACAACTCGGCACCACACTTTGGACAACTCGGCACCAATTTCTTTAAGTCGGCACCAAGAATTTAAAAGTTCGGTTGACTATTTTATTTTAATTTACTCTTGTTTTATTGTAGAAACGAAGTAATTAAACGTCGCACTACAACGAAATTTCCAAATTTATTGAAAGCAGTGTGAATCTCACAAACATCAAATATCACAATATCCAAATAGGGGTCAGGACATCTCGCCATAAATCCAACTCGCCATATGGCGACTTGCAAACCAACTCGCCATACTTTTATACCAACTCGCCATACTTTTTTTTGCTTACATTGTACACACCATTTTCGTGAGAATGTCCTCTCTTGCTTAACTTCTCATTATGAAACTAAGGATAATTTTATGCATGTTTAACTTCATAGTTTTCTTCTTTTTTTTTCTTTTTTTTTTTTGCTTCAGTTTTACACACCATTCTAAGTTTTGCCCATTTTAAGTTTAGTGACATTGGATCGCAATTCCTTTAAATTGAAATACATGAAAGTAATTAAGTAAATCCGGGAGAGAAGCAATTTCTTGGAAATACAGTGGATTATAAGTGGGAGATATTGTAATTGTTCTTGAAATGAAATTGCAATCCCACTATGAGCGGGAGAGATTGCAATTATTTTTTAAATGAAATTGCAATGGAGTGTTAGTGGGAGATATTGCAATTATTTTTGAAATGAAATTGCAATGGAGTGTTAGTGGGAGATATTGCAATTATTTTTGAAATGAAATTGCAATTGAGTGTTAATGGGGGAGATTTCAATTATTTTTTAAGTTAAATTGCAATGGAGTGTTCATGGGAGAGATTGCAATTATTCATAGTTAGCCAATGAGACTAGCAAAATGAAGAGAGAGCTCTGTCACTGGGTAACCCGACAGACCAATCACACTACGACACAGTGCAATTTTCCTGTATAAAAGGAGCAAATTTTCGGTCTTGAAATCAGTTCAACAAATCTGGATAAATAAATTTGTTTTTCCTTCTATTTCTTACTTTTTCAACACCCCTTTTCGGTAGTAAACAATTTCCTTATACACGCACGCTCTGTTTAGTTCTTGTATTTTACATACTATTTTCGGTTGTAACCAAGATGTATAGAAGGCCGAAAGGGCATTTGAAAAGTATGGTGAGTTGGGTAAGCATTTGGAAAATTATGGAGACTTGGTTTATGGCGAGTTGGTAAATTGTCCTCAACGTGCTTTATGTACCCGGTGTTTAGGATGGAAAACCAAGTATAAAATGGACTGTGAAATGTGGTGTATAAAACGACCCGTTCTCATTACAAATTAAAGTTAGCTAAACTGTGAATGCCATGAGATAGCCAATACATGGCGAGTAGTTTTTGTATGTCTTATCATAAATCGTTCAAATTGTGAAGATTCTTGAGATAATGAACTTTGGGTAATATATATATTTGGATGTTGTGATATTTGATGTTTGTGAGATTCACACTGCTTTCAATAAATTTGGAAATTTCGTTGTAGTGCGACGTTTAATTACTTCGTTTCTACAATAAAACAAGAGTAAATTAAAATAAAATAGTCAACCGAACTTTTAAATTCTTGGTGCCGACTTAAAAAAAATTGGTGCCGAGTTGTCCAAAGTGTGGTGCCGAGTTGTCAAAAAAAAATGGTGCCGAGTTGTCCAAATGGTGCCGAGTTTGTTGGTGCCGAGATGGCAAGGTGCCGAGTTGTCCAAAGACCCTTTATACTGTAACCCCTCGTCCTCTCTTTTTGGTCAAATATCCTCAACGATACCGTTTATAAACGAACATAGGAGTAGTTCGCTCACCTTGCAAGGTACTGTGTGTGGTTTTCCAATTTTGTTACCCCAATAGCCTCGTCGCACTGGCACAATGGACAGCTTGGCCAAAATAATAGCGCCGCGAATGGCCGTCGCCACTTCTTTGGAACATTTCACGCCAAGACCCACATGGCCATTGTAGTCTCCAATAGCAACAAACGCCTTGAATCTAGTGCGCTGACCAGCACGAGTCTGTTTCTGGACTGGCATGATTTTCAGAACCTCGTCTTTCAGGGCCGTGCCAATGAAGAAATCAATAATCTCACACTCCTGTAAAAGACGCATTAAAAAATACCAGTACGAATAATATAAGCATACGGACAATTATAACGTAGGGAATCTCTATTTAGCCAAAGTTTATAATGCAAAACACAGTAGTTTTATGTCTTGTTCTTGCCAGTCCGACTTGCTGCCAAACCACAATTTGATTCATCTGAAATTCTGTCACTATTCGCATGGCTTGATACGAATACATTTTAAGGAATTGCCGTTTGGTCAAGGTCTTTAGAATTTCGTAGTTTTCTTTTTTTCAAACGCTCGTGGAATAAGCGGAGAACCAAGCCTCACCCACCCCCCACCCCCTCCCCCAACCCTTCCCCACTATGTTATATTTAATGTACCTTGATCGGTAAGGAGAAGAGGTAGATCTCTTCCAGCGACTTAATCTTCATGTCTTTGACGAGTCTGCCAAGCTTCGTCACTGGGATCCACTCTTTGTCGCCCTCCTTGCCTCCGCGGCCACGTCCACGGCCGCGACCCCTGCCTCGTCCTCTGCCACGGCCGCGCCCCCTACCGCGCTCCCCAGAACCAAACCCGCCACGGAATCCTCCTCTACCACCGGCTGGTGCTGCGTCCGCCATTTGCTACAAACAGTTAAGCGTCAAAAATACAGCAAACTTGACACTTTTCTCATTGGCTCGCCTTTTTCACCCATAAGATAAAGTTGGAAAACTATCTGGTGTTCTATCTCAATGTACCGCATTCTTTTCCATTTCATTTCTTTTCCAACAGCGCGGCAGTTTCAAGTAATCGAACTAATTACAAATTCCGTGTCGCTGTCACCCGCCTCAAAATTTTATTGAAACATGCCTCAGTTACTTCCTTGAAGTAGGTTTCGTCCAAAAAAGTTATCTAAGTTAAGGTGTTTGGCCGTAAATGAAGAAAAACTTTGCAGTATACATTTGCGCCATATGTGTTCTTGCCTGCCAAAGTGAAACAAAATGCACAACCCCCCACCCCCTCCATGTTAAAAAAATTGCCAAAAATAGAATTCTTGACGGAACGAAAAAAAAGATAATAACACGGCAATCATCTAGACATATACCCCAACATGTATGTATGTTTTGAGAAAAATCGACTTATTAATTTCATAAGAACTCACTGCGGACGGACAGACGGACGGACACACCAAATAATATACATGTCTCCCTTAGGGGGAGGCATATAATCATAACTGCAAATCACTTCCAATGTTTTTTTTTTTTTTCATTTACGCAACTCCGTAGAGGGAGTTGGAATCGAAAAATCAGGTCAAAATCGTTCTATCTTTATCGGTTTCCGAGATAACCGAGATGATTCATCCTCAAAGTCAATTATGTTCCTATATTATGTATAGACCGGAAACCTACGGCAAAGGGGACTGAGCCCGACAACGAGGTCAAAATAATTTTATGTATAACGCTTTCGACATATCACAGCCAAAAGTTATCAATATTTTTGTCTCAACTACAGCGTAAAAGTAAGTAATAATGGTCTACTTAAGATAAACAAATATATTGTGAAGCCTCAACTAGTATAACATTAGAGCAGTCAAACTCAACAAAAGAACTCGCAAGCGATGACAAGAAGTAATATATAAATTTTACACAACTTCTGTGGAATGCTTTCTTTAGAAAATTTTTTTAAGTAACCACAAATATCCCGCAGTAATTGACATGTGTTGAAAACCAAGGAAGATGAATTATAGCATAATAATTTGGAAATCAAGTTTGCGATTATACCCCAATAACTCCGGAATTGACATTTCTAACGGGCATGGAACCGACTACAGGCTCGAATATAAAACAACTTTAGGCGTTTCGAATAAATTTGTAAGAAATGCCAACAATGTTGAATTTCGGCTGCGAGGAAACTGGGTAAAAAAATGACACAAAAAAAAAATAGAATAAATATAACGAAAACAGCTCATACTGGGAACATAAAAGAAATTGAAACTTAAGTCTATTTGTTAGATTTTTTAGTAAATTTTACAAATAGCATAGGGATTGTTAGAAACATGACTGTTCTTTGGTGCAAATCCTGTTGCCAATAACCCGTACTGAAGAGAAATCTGATATTTAGGCGAAATCTCTCTATCATTTCTTTCAGTTTTACCCGGTTAGTTTGCATTAGAAGCACAGAATTTTTGCGTATTTTCTTCGGAACGCCCAAAGTGATTTGGATTATTGTACCACATGGTATCGAGACATTTGGGCCAAGGCATTTATGACATAACCATTAGCTCCAAGAAGCGGCTCGCTACTGGCAGATCAGCTACCGCCCTGACAGAGATATTTTAGAAGTAATAAAGGCCGAGCCGACTTGGATCTAGGCAAAAAGATTTTTAAACTTGAACAGGACTTCCGGCGCTCCTCAGTAAAAAATAGCTATTTTAATAGGTCCTTAGTTTTAAAAAAACAAGTAGGTATTTGGGAAACACGAGCAGTCCCTAACCGCCCCCAAATTCAAAGGGGTATAAAGCGATGACGGACACCCCAAACCCATAGGCCCCAAAACCGAAGGGTTGGGGCCCAAAAATAGGTTTTGTTGGCATAAAAGAAGTTTTAATAGGTTGCTGGGGCGCCCAAAAAGTAATTTCTGTACGGTTTCACGTTCTCAGTAGGTTTAAGGGGTTATTAAAATTATTTTAATAAAACCATCAAACAAAATCTTAAATTTAGATACACTCTATTCACTAATATACCAGTAACCAAGGACCGTTCGCCACTTTTCAATGGTTTTTGCGCAATATCTCCCGCGTTTTGGACGCGATCCGGATATGCTTTTGTATGTAGCAAATACAGAATATACACAAGTTTTCTGTTATGCGCGAAGTAAAATGTCATGATTTACGAAAATGCCAGATCGATGAATTTTTTCGGGCAGGATTTTCAAGCTGTAACTCGCCACTTTCTTCTATCATCCCGAAATATAAATTTTGAGTGCAAACTGTAAGACTATCAACTCGCTTTTCAAATGACTGTTAAGAGCTATATGGATTACATATGAGCACAAACCTGACTTCATATGTGTATACTGACAGTTTACGTATAGCAGCTCAGTATTTGGCATTCGAGAACCAGTGGCAGTTGCCGGGAGGTTCGGCAAAAAATATCATTTCCGGGATAATTGTTGTTTTCGGGAGGTGGCGTCGCTACAGGCACGGGCAAGTTTAGTCTAGGTTACTGGTATTTTAACAATCATTATTCTGTGACAGCAATCTAAAATGTGAATTTTTTGGCGATATTTTGTGTGTGAAATTCGTACCATGAAAAAAAAATAAGTAGGCGAAAAAAAGCAGTTTTAAAGAAATAGATTTTAATAAGTTTAATAGCTCATTTTCACAAAAAGGCCCATTTAAAAAAAGGTTTAACAGCTTTTAATAGGTTTAATAGCTTCCGCTAGAAGGCCTGCTTGAAGTGTGATTTAGTTTGTTTTCACAATATGCTGCCAGAGTAATTCTACCAGATAACACAACGTCGATGCAGAATGTTTGAATCCGGGACAGAAGGGCCCTAGACAAAAGGGCCTTGGACATAACGGCCTTTTCCAAAAGGGCCTTTCCCAAAACGGCCCTAAATGAAAAGTTACAAAAGGGCCTTGACAATTTTTTTGGATATGGTTCTTAAAAATATTTTTATTTTTTGTGTAATAAAATAACAACTCCAAAAACAAAGTTTATTGATTATATTTCCTGCTTCATCGAGACAAATTTTTGGCTGTCCTTTATTACTTTGTCTTATATCCATTGCTGTTGGTCACAGTTCAAGTAAAGACCTCAAATTCAGAACTCGTATATCGGCAAGACACTGACACGCCAACATCATGCGGCTTAACGCGTGTGTTTAAACATTACAGTGCAGATGAACGAAACAAAGGACAGAGATTATCTTTTGTGGCACAATGATTCTGAAATCTGGCATCTAAAGACAGTGATGGGAAGTAATTGAAAGAGTAAAAGATAAAGGCAGTGATTGGTACAAACAGGGATTAACCTGTGGCACAGTGCTTCGGAAATCTCAGAGAGTGATGAGGGGTAATTGAAACGAAACATCAAGGCAGTCATCTTTAAAAGCACAATGAAGTTTTTTTACTTGTTATTTTACATATTTTATTAAATAACAAGTAAGTATTTGTGAAACACAAGCAGGCCCCAACCGCCCCCCAAATTCATAGGGGTATAAAGCGATGACGGACAGACGAACGTACACCCCAAACCTATAGACCCCAATCCGAAGGGTTGTGGCCTAATTAAAACTCAAAATCCTAGAAAAAAATTCTCAAGGCCCTTTTGTCGAACTTCTCATTTAGGGCCGTTTTGGGAAAGGCCCTTTTGTCCAAGGCCCTTCTGTCTGGATACCAGAATGTTCACTGGAGTTTAGACGGCACCACTTGGGCGTTAAGACAACACCGATCGTAATCTTCGAATATGACTGGCGATTAACACGTTGAGATTTTTAGAGACCGTCGGTAAGCTAAATCATCACTGATGCAGCTCATATTTTCCATTATATATAAAATCTTTTATTCAGATCTAGTTATAAATAAAATTTGTGGTTAGATCGCTTGATGAAAACATAATATTTTAAGATAAAAAGGAATAGCTATAAAATACACCTGACTTACGTGATGTTTATTTCAACAAGGACGAAAACGAGGCTATTTCGGGATGCCCTTGATGTACAGGCTAAAAATATTCAGTGTTAGTTGTGGTATATCCTGCGCATCTGTCAGGGGCACCAACCAGTCGCTTTTAAAAGAATCATCATGCTAGGAACAGATATTGAAGATAAAGTCAACTATATGGTGGAGTAATGTAGAATCTCTCCATATTTCGAAAGCTAGCAACAGACTGCAGCTTTTGACACAGTGGTGCTATGATCGTCCATTATGATGTGCTCTTGGGGTTGTCATAAAAACATAATAAATTGGGGAAGCACGCCGTAAAGCTGATATAAGTATCCCACATGTGTTTTATGCAAAGCTGTACGTGGCTTCTGTTAGGGGCTGCAGTTTTTTGTTTCTGTTTTTTTTTTAAAGACGCAAAAATAACCCGGTTCATTTCCGTTGTTGTCCAACATCCAACCTCTACGGCGATTCGGACTGTTGTGTATAAAACCTTTTTACTCTGCAGACCCACTGGGGATTCCGCGCAGAATAGTACTCATAAAAGAGAGGAGCCGCCTCTATAACGTGGACTATATTTTCGAAACAGGCAGTTTTGTTGGGGGCCAAAAATAACCAACACAAACAAACAATAAACAAGAAAAATAATGCTGATTCATCAGGTTGCTAAATTTATGTCTAAATCAACTGTTCGCTGGAGGTGCGATTAAACGAAGTAAGAATGCAGACCTCCCGCGAAAACCAACTGCTCCTTTTTCTAGACAGCATCATGAGCATCACCGAGATGTTAAACAGATGAGATACTGATTTATTAACTGAGGCACTCAGGGAATTAAATTGCTTTAGCAATAAACGCCAATGAGTTTTTTCTAAAGATCTTTTAATTTAGAGAATAGGATGATAATAAGATCTTGCAGAATTCACTCCTGAGTAAAATTAACCCCCAGAGTGTAATGCCTCATCATTTTCAATGTTCAAGGTTTAGTAATTTCAATACACATAAACATCAAATTAATTAAATAAAACGTTATACAATTACCAAAAGAAGTACAAATTATTACTCAGTAGTTGGTTATGACATGAGTGATTCGGAAAATGTGAACACTTTAAATTTGTGCTCATTGATGAATATTGTTTGCCATTTAATTAATCAAACAAAAACACATCGTATGTAAAAAATCTATAATCTAATTGACTGAACGACATTTTAAATTTGAGTAGACACTACAACAATCGGCCAACAAAAAACGTAGAAAAGAAAAAGAACAAAAACCATAGGAAGAACAATAGAGGCAAAGTATATTCGCCACTGTGTGTTTAATGTCTGTTGCTGTGATGATATACATGCTATTTTTAGAATTTGAAAACGTAAACCAGGAAGGGAATTCCCGAACTTTGAAAAAAAAAAAAAAGCAGTTTGCAAGGATCCCCAGGTTAACAACTTAATTACTGTACTGTTTAGCTTTTTTGTTGTTACGTATGTGTTAAAAACTACTGGAGTTTATAACATAATTTTCGAACAAAGTCCCAGACTGGAAATTGAGGATGGTAGAATGGGGACGTAGAGCGATAATAGACCACATTCTTTTATTAATTTTTCTGCTGTATATCCTTAACACCATATACTTTTGAAAGTATATCTCATAATATTGTGACATAAAATTTAAAGTGTTTTGTTAAAAATAAATAAATAATAACTGCCCAGACTGATCAGTAGTTCCAGCGGACCCTTTATGTCTTCCTAGGCCAGGAAGCAAGAGTCATCTAGGATTAACTGATCAGCTGTTTTGTTTTTTTCTTTTTTCCCTTCTTTTTTCGACGTCACCGTTTTGATCACTGTAATTACAAAATTAATATCGTTTACATCGCTGTTGGTGACTGGACTAGCTCCGAGTAGCTCTGACTTGTATAGCATCGTATATCTCTCTGTCAGAGCTACAAAGCCTTCCATTGCTCCACTAATAGGGGTCAATTTCATATGTTCTGAGGCACGAACCCTGCATACCAGCCCCTATTATTCAAACATCTACAGAAAGTTCATGCCCAATATGCCCTTTTTTGTAAATCAGGCACAGTTTTTAGTGAGCTGTATATCTTTAATTTGTTCATAAAAGTGCAGAAAAGTTAGCTTCCTCATTCACCTGTCAAATGTTTTTTTACATTCTATCCTTTAAATGTCACGTGACCAAAGTCAAGGGACTGAAAATTTAAATAAAGGGGTTATAGTTTATTTGTAAAATATATATTAAATAGTTGATAGATGCAGAATTACGTATAAATTTATTTTGTACACCCACAATATTTGGCTTTTTATGTTTACGTTCTTTTTGACATATCAGTTTAAAAGTTTTTTGGTGGATAATTGCAAAAACTATTGTTGCTATTTCACTTAATAAAGTATGCTCCCTGTATACAAATAAATGTCCATTATTGCGGGAGATTTGGGGCTATTTCCGCTTTATTAGGCCCCAACCCTACAGGGTTGGGGCCTATAGACTTGGGGTGTCTGTCTGTCCGTCCGTCTGTCCGTCATCGCTTTTTTCTACAAGCGATATCTCGAGAACGCAGAGGCCTAGAGACTTGATGTTGGGCTCATTTGAAAGATCTCGACTTGTAGATGTGCCTTTTCGCCATTTTGGCCAAATTCGATCACGTGGTCTTGGCCAAATTGGCCAAAAACGCAAAAAATCGACTTGTGTTTGTACAGGCGATATCTCGAGAACGCAGAGGCCTAGAGACTTGATGTTGGGCTCATTTGAAAGGTCTCGACTTGTAGACGTGCCTTTTGGCCGTTTTGGCCAAATTCGATCACGTGATCTTGGTTAAATTGGCCAAAAATGCAAAAAATCGACTTGTGTTTGTACAGGTGATATCTCGAGAACGCAGATGCCTAGAGACGTGATGTTGGGCTCATTTGAAAGGTCTCGACTTGTAGATGTGCCTTTTGGCCATTTTGGCCAAATTCGATCACGTGATCTTGGTTAAATTGGCCAAAAATGCAAAAAATCGACTTGTGTTTGTACAGGTGATATCTCGAGAACGCAGATGCCTAGAGACGTGATGTTGGGCTCATTTGAAAGGTCTCGACTTGTAGATGTGCCTTTTGGCCATTTTGGCCAAATTCGATCACGTGATCTTGGCCAAATTGGCCAAAAACGCAAAAAATCGACTTGTGTTTGTACAGGCGATATCTCGTAAACGCAGATGCCTAGAGACTTGATGTTGGGCTCATTTGAAAGGTCTCGACTTGTAGATGTGCCTTTTGGCCATTTTGGCCAAATTCGATCACGTGATCTTGGCCAAATTGGCCAAAAATGCAAAAAATCGACTTGTGTTTGTACAGGTGATATCTCGTAAACGCAGATGCCTAGAGACTTGATGTTGGGCTCATTTGAAAGGTCTCGACTTGTAGATGTGCCTTTTGGCCATTTTGGCCAAATTCGATCACGTGATCTTGGCCAAATTGGCCAAAAACGCAAAAAATCGACTTGTGTTTGTACAGGCGATATCTCGTAAACGCAGAGGCCTAGAGACTTGATGTTAGGCTCATCTGAAAGATCTCGTGTTGTAGATATGCCTTTTGGCCATTTTGGCTAAATTCGATCACGTGATCTTGGCCAAATTGGCCAAAAACGCAAAAAATCGACTTGTGTTTGTACAGGCGATATCTCGTAAACGCAGAGGCCTAGAGACTTGATGTTAGGCTCATCTGAAAGATCTCGTGTTGTAGATATGCCTTTTGGCCATTTTGGCCGAATTCGATCACGTGATCTTGGCCAAATTGGCCAAAAATGCAAAAAATCGACTTGTGTTTGTACAGTCGATATCTCGTAAACGCAGATGCCTAGAGACTTGATGTTGGGCTCATCTGAAAGATCTCGTGTTGTAGATGTGCCTTTTGGCCATTTTGGCCGAATTCGATCACGTGATCTTGGCCAAATTGGCCAAAAATGCAAAAAATCGACTTGTGTTTGTACAGTCGATATCTCGTAAACGCAGATGCCTAGAGACTTGATGTTGGGCTCATTTGAAAAGTCTCGACTTGTAGATGTGCCTTTTGGCCATTTTGGCCAAATTCGATCACGTGATCTTGGCCAAATTGGCCAAAAACGCAAAAAATCGACTTGTGTTTGTACAGGCGATATCTCGTAAACGCAGATGCCTAGAGACTTGATGTTGGGCTCATTTGAAAGGTCTCGACTTGTAGACGTGCCTTTTGGCCATTTTGGCTAAATTCGATCACGTGATCTTGGCCAAATTGGCCAAAAATGCAAAAAATCGACTTGTGTTTGTACAGGTGATATCTCGTAAACGCAGATGCCTAGAGACTTGATGTTGGGCTCAATTGAAAAGTCTCGACTTGTAGATGTGCCTTTAGGCCATTTTGGCCCAATTCGGTCACGTGATCTGCTAAATTTTGGGGGTAAAAAAAGATTTTTCGCCAGCCAGTATCATTGTTTTTCAAAGTTTTGAGCAGAAGTAGGACATTTATTTTTCTTGGCCTAAACTGGCCAACAGGTTCAAAACCATAGACGACCCCTTACAATTTTGGGGGCGTTGGGGCCTGTTAGTGTTCACTGAATACTTGTTTTCTTTTAAAGAACGCGTAACACAGAAGTTGTATATGATTACCGTTGTACTTTGAGGGCCTTAAGCAAATGCCAATAAAAACTTGTGGGTCGTTGAATCTCGCACAAATTAGCCACAGGGGTGCCTCAAAGCGAGCGCAGTTGACTTGCGTTATATAGCGAGGCTTTGAAGCGGTGCCTGGAAACTTTTTAGCGCACCGCTTCTTGGAGGTGGTGACTGGACGTGCGGATTGCCATTTTTCCAAGCTTGTGTCTTGTTTACCCTAGAAACACAAATTATACTTCTGTGATTTTTATTTCCTATATACATGTACCAGAAATGTGTTTGAAAAAAAAAAAACAAACAATGTTTGGCTCGACCTCCTCTGTCAGTGGTATATATTTGTTCCGAGTAAGTCAAGGCATATCACCCTAAAATCATTGGAAACCCATAATGCTCTTCCAAATACTGTCTGTTATTTGCAGTACCTGTACGAGGGAGTGGAGATAGAACTGGTTGCAGTAAATCAAAATTGGTGACACCAAAATGTAATATTAAAACATAACTAATTAAGTCAGGTGCTAATTTGACGCCAATTTCAACTAAACATTCCCTATTTTGCGATACTTCACCAATGAAACTTTTTCTCAGCCACGGAAGATGTTCAGTTTTATTTCAACAGTTTGTATTTATATTGTTGTAAAGTTGGTACAAGTGTCATTTATGTGTACTTTCGTATACGATGCTGCTCTGTGTCTCCTGCCACTGGCTGCAGCTTTTGGCATAGTGGGAACACGATCGCTCATGATGCAAGTGGACCCCAGTTATACTTTTCATTTTTTAAAGATTTTTTTTTTTTCAAAAAATGGGTGAGTAATTGTGATATATTTTGTATCAAGGTAAACTGCATTACAGATCGCATATATATATGTATTATCACTTGCTGTCCCAAGCTTAGGTTATATGTGGTGGATCAACTAACTCGACAGGTAGAGCCATGACAAAAGTTGGCGAAAATACACAAGCAAAAAAGTTGTGGAGAAATAACTTTTTGCGGTTTTGTAGCAAAGGCCGTTCTCTTCCTATATAAAACGTTGTGTCATCGGTGCCTACAGTAAATAAAGAGAATGCAAATATACATTTGCATAAACCAAATACACTGAGCATGGTGAAATGCTTGTGTTGATTTTATAAGAACGACGCGGAGATCAAAAATCTTATTTGGTTATTTGAAATATACTGAATATTCATATAAATGATCAGTTCAGTTATATGATAGTTTATGGATTTCGAGATTGACGGCTGTCAAGATGATTGACGGGCACACAGTTGGATTGACAGTTTCTGTCGTCGTTAGACTGGTCAACGGGAATCCTATATATAGGATCGTAGGAGGGGTGGGGGGCTGAACTCCCCTCCCTGCCATGTAAATAGTCGTCTTTGCTAGATTTAAATAATTGTACAGTCAGTGCATATGAAGAACTAGAACCGTATTTCGCTAGCGAAATGTTAAACACTTGACAAAAAATAAAACGCAAAAATACTTTTTTCAAAGGGTTATTTCTTGAATAATATAAAGTATTTTACAAACAGCATACAGTGTGTTATAAAACTATGTACAGAGCTTATGGCACAGCGGCTTATAATATTCTAAAAAAAAATCGGACCACTGTTAAGAAAAGACTTCAAAGGTTGATAACTTAATACCCGCTAAATATATTAGCAAACAACACAGCTTGAATATGTCTTATAAGCCGAGTAGTGTTTGGTTTTTGTTGACTAAAGGTTTGGTTGACTGATCAGGCATACGCTGTGTTATCTTTTACGCAGTGAGAGCTAAGCTAAGCAACTGTGTTGGGTTCTGTGCTATACGTTAACTGCTTCGCATTTACTTGCAAAAAGTACATGATCTTTTTACATGGCATTTTAACAAAGGAAACGAAATCGAAGACGAAAATAAAAAGTGGCATGCACACGTTCAGATCAGGCTCTTCATAAGTCCCAAGTTTCATGGTCCTAGGGCCCATAGGGTCAGAAAAGAAGACACAAAAAATCGGAAAAACTGTCAAGAAAGAAAAAAAAGGACGAACGGCTGCTCGCACAAATTCATATAACCCTTGCAAGCCAAAGGATTGTCAAGTGTTAACAAATAAAGACATCTTAGACGAGATTTTTATTGTGGCAGTTCCCAGTAGTCTTCACACAAGTGAAATTCACAAAAGCGTTATATGAATATCAAGAGAACGACAGTTAAGGAATTTTATAGTTACGCGCTGTTCATGGTGAGGACAGGAGGGATGGGGTGCCGTTTCATAGCGTAAGTAGCAAAGCCATGTGTTTTTCCGGTATCCAGATATTTTGGCGAAAGACATTTTGTCGAAAATGAATTTCGGGATATTTTGTCAAAATTTGTGTATTGCTATTTGTTTTGTTTTTTCAAAAAGTTATCCGAGTAAAGGTGTCCCGCTGAGTAAATTTGCAACTCTGCATCCTAGGAACTGCAACACTGATTAGCGTAATTTGCAACAAAAAAAAAAAAGAAAAAAAAGAAAAGCAGAAACCGGTATGTGGCCAAGATGAATTCAATCACTTAAAGCTACCAGTAACAATAGAAATCATAACTGCAAATCACCTTTTAATGCTTTTTTTTTTTCATTTTCATATGAAAATGTAGGTAAAAGTTCAGATCTCAAAGTTACCCCTTATGTTATACTGTACAGATTTGAATCCTTACTTTTTTGTTGTTTTTTTTTCTGTTTTTTTTTTTTGAACTCTTTATTTCAATTAACCAAATGAAAGAAGTTACGCTTATTGCCTGCTTATTGCAATTACAAGCTTGTTGCAGTTAATGGATGAAAGAGGTCACGCTTTATGTTATCACAATACATTTATACAGCACATCAACACCTAAATTACAAAAAAATTGGTTCAATTTCTGTTACAAACCCGTTAATTGCGCAAGTTAGATCTCCGACAGTCCCTAATTTATTCTCGGTCCTCATGGTGAGCTGGTTTTCAGCGAATGTTGTGCGAAATTCCGTCGAGGAATTCCGCTACAGTTTTTCGGTCTTCTGCACGATCTCTGCAAAGCGTCACAAGACGCTGCTGTAGGCTGCGGTATTCGCGGCGCACTCCCATTTTCAGCGAATTTTCCACTCGATCTTGAATGATAAGAGGGCTGACGGAGCAGTCCTCCTGCTTTATGCCCCGGATAAGTGTCCATACGCTAGGATGCCTGTATCCGACGATGTGGCTGAAGCGATTGCTCCATCCTTTGCATTGGTTATTATATGTCTCCCCCTAAGGGAGACATATATAGCATTTGGTGCGTCTGTCCGTCTTGCCGTCCGTCTGTCCGTCTGTCCGAAGTGAGTTCTTATGAAATTAATGAGTCGATTTTTCTCAAAACATACATACATATTGGGGTGCATGTCTAGATGATGCCCGTGTTATTTTTTTTTTTCGTTACTTCAAAAATTCTATTTTTGGCAAATTTTTGAACATAGGGGGGGGGGGGGAGGGGGGTCGGGGTTTCGTGCATTTTTCACTTTGGCAGGCTATATCTCCAAAACAGTTCGTTGGATAAGGCTCAGATGTCGCAAGAAGAACACACATATAGCGCAAATGTATAATGCCAAGTTTTTCTTCATTTCCGCTGAAAGTGTATTTTTGGCGAATTTTTAAATTTTTGATTTTTAACTTTTTTGGCGATATTGTTGTGATATCTCCGGAACGGTTTGTTGGATTAGGCTGAAACTTGGAAGAAGAACTCACAAAAGTGCAAATGTTTAATGCGAAGTTTTTCTTCATTTCCTTTGAAAATGTATTTTTGGCGAATTTTTAAATTTTGGATTTTTAAGTTTTTTGGCCATATTGTTCCGATATCTCCGAAATAGTTTGTTGGATTAGGCTGAAACATGGCAAGAAGAACCCACATATAGTGCAAATGTTTACTGCGAAGTTTTTCATCATTTCCTTTGAAAACGTATTTTTGGCGATTTTTTAAATTTTTTTATTTTAACTTTTTTGGTCATATTGTTGCGATATCTCCGAAACAGTTTGCTCCATTAGGCTGAAACATGGCAAGAAGAACCCATATGCAGTGGAAATGTTTACTGCGAAGGTTTTCTTCATTTTCTGTAAAAATGTATTTTTGGCGATTTTTTCAATGTTTTGGGCTCGCCAATGTTGTACTTTTAAGCACGTCTGAAGCGTATAACCGTCTGGTCATTCGGATCGGCGTTGCCTCATTGTAAGACTTTCCGACGTCGTACAGTAGTTTTTGTTTTCTTTTGCTTCATGTAATTATCTCCGTTTCGAAATTTGAACCGTGACATGAAGCATTTTTTTCTCCATTTTTTGTTTTGCCCAGCCTACGTTACACGTAAGCTGGGGTAAAGCTATCGGTTTTGCAGACGACGTCCGTTAGTTAGTTAGTTAGTTAGTTGTTTATTTAGGAAATTCATCTCCTCCTATAATTGTGATCCGATGTCATTTATTGTTCGTATGAGGCATCCCTAGGGGGAGTCTTGCACACGGCGTATGCTTTTTTTAGTCGATCGGGTGATTTTTTAATTTTTGGGGAATTTTTAAAGAAAAAAATTTAAAATGTATTTTCTCGTACGTTTTTGATCCGATTTCATTTATTTTTTGGTATGTGGCACTCCTAAGGGGTCGTGCATACGGCTTGTGCTTTTTAGACGATCAGAGAAATTTTGAATTTTTTGGGACTTTTTGAAGAAAAAAACTTTAAAAATAATTCATATCCTCCTACATTTTTCATCCGATGTCATTTTGTTTTGGTATGAGACATCCCTAAGGGGTCCTGCATACGGCTTGTGCTTTTTTAAATGATCCTGCAATTTGTGTGTTTTTGGGGAATTTTTTAAGAAAAACTTACAAATGCATTTACCCCTACAGTTATTATCCGATCTCATTTACTTTTGGCATGAGGCATCTCTAAGGGGTCGCGCATACGGCTTGTGCTTTTTAGTCGATCGGACAGTTTTTGGGGAGTTTTTGAAGAAAAAATACTGATTTTATCCGATGTCATTTATTTTTGGTATGTGACATTCCTACTTGGTCATGCTTTTTGAGACGATCGAGAAATTTTTGGTGAGTTTTTGAAAAAAAACATAAAAATGCATTTCTTCTTACAGTTTTTATCCGATTTCATTTATTTTTGGTATTAGGCATCCCCAGGGGGTCTTGCATACGGCTTGTGGCTTTTGACTCAATTTGAGAAATTTTAATTTTTTAGGGGAATGTTTGAAGAGAATACTTCATAATGTGTTTTGATTCGATATCATTTATTTTGACCAGCCGACGATATCGTCTGATACTGGTGTGAAATGCAAACCGCTCATCAACGCAAGTTAAATAAACATGCGCACTGGTTCGAAATGCAAATCGCGCATCAACGCAAGTTAACACGAGCACTGGTCCGGAGTAAGAACCGCTCATCGAAGGAAGTTACATAAACATGGGCACTGGTTCAAAATAAGCACTGCGCATCAGCATAAGTTAAATAAAAATGCGCACTGGTCCGAAGTGCAAATCGCGCATCAACACAAGTTAAATAAACATGCGCACTGGTCCGACATAAGCACCGCGCATCAACGCAACTTAAGTAAACATGCGCACTGGTCCGAATTGCGAACCGCGCATCAACGCAAGTTAAATAAACATGCGCAATGGCCTGAAATAAGAATCGCGCATCGACGCAAGCTCTATAAACATGCGCACTGGTTCGAAATGCGAATCACACATCAATAAAAATTAAATAAACATGCCCACTGGTCCGAAATGCAAACCGCGCAGCGACACAAGTTAAATAAACATGCGCACTAGTCCGAAATGCGAAAACCGCTTCGACGCAAGTTTAATAAATGTGCGCACTGGTCCGAAAAGTATCAGCGCACGTTAACAAAACATGCGCACGGGTTCGAAATGCGAACCGCGGAGCGATGCAAGGTTGACATGCGCTCTGGTCCGAAATATCAACCGCGCATCTACGCAAATGAAATAAACATGCGCACTGGTCCCAACCGCGCATTTACGCAACTTACATGCACACTGGTTCGAAATGCGTACCCCGGATCAACGCAAGTTACGTTGTTCGAAGGTATCTCTGGTAGACTATTGCGACTATGTTATACCTTCCGGAGTTGACCTTTCCATTTGTAGAAACTTTGGTCAGATACAAAGTAGAAAATTTTTAAAGGCTAGAAACATGTACTTTTTTTTTTCAGGTGGGGTCAATATTTGACGGGGGTTGGGTATTCAAATTGCAATTCTCGTCTTACGGAATCGATAATATTACAATTGTCACATCGGGTCAATAATCAGGCAACATGGTCGAATTGCAACTGCTTAAATTTTCATTAGAAGCCATAGGAAATTGATAAAGATGTCAACGGGTCTGTTATGACCATCAATAGAAAGTGATTTGAGAAAAATACCTCCTGTAGATGAAAAATATGTTTAAGTTGGCGTGAGAAAATGACAGGAAATTGGCATGCGTATTTTTTGAACTAATATGAGATTTCTGTAGATGCTGCGACATCGAAATTTTCAACAACAGGTTAGTTTTTAGAAAAATGGGATGAAAAACGAAAATAGCTTTCTTCCTCGTCTAGACAACCATTGTATTCGACTCCATACTGCATCCTAGGTGTAATATGAATTGTACTGGAGTTTATACGAATACATTCCTTTTCTTTTCTGATATTCATGCATGCACATTTCAGCGGATCTGTCAAAGTTTCCGGTGTAACAGTATATCTTGCCCCCTGTACAGTTTCCCTTCCCCCCCGGGGAGAAGATAGACTAGGCTGTCTTCCCCCTCTCGTGGGGGGGGGGGGTAGAGCTAGACTGGGCTACCGCCCCGCTCCTCACCTGATATTTTTTTCCCCCTGTTCAGCTATCCACCCTCCCTCTTTTGTTTTAATTTTTGTTTATGTATTGTAACAGGCAATTAAAACAGGTAGATAAGAAATCCCGGGTAATTTTAAGTTGCGACACAAGATTTAGATGTTACTCCTCACAGGTAAGTATAAATAGGTCAGTATTTCATCTTGAAATTCATAATTCAGAATGGAATCGAAAGTTCAGCAAACGACACAGCGCTTTTTGGTCGGCAACTCAACCTACCAGTGGCTGACCTATGCTGCTGAACCAAGAGCATTAAATCCACTAGCAAGACTGAGAAAATCAATTCCGATGATCTACATTGCGAACATTCACTATCACTACACTCCCGTATATGACCTTTAACCCTTGTGGAAACTGGCAATTGCATTTTTAGATTGCACAAATTGGCTATTATTGTTTAAACTGAGCATTTATCAAATAAAAGAGTTTTGAAGTTAAGTTTTTGTGGCATTTGTTGAGTTTTGTAAGGAGGGGGCAAAATATCAGAGAGGGGGGGGGATAGCCTAGGCTAGGGGGAAGATTACCCAGGCTAGCTAGCCCCCCCCCCGGGGGGGGAGGCTGCACAGGGGGGGGGGCGGGGTTGAAGCTAGCCTGTTATACCGGGCCTGAAACAAGCGACTTTACAAAGCTGTTGACTTTTTTTACGAAGTCGCTAAGTGAATCAGCAACTTTACAAAGTCGCTGAAGTTTTCAGCGTTTTTGTAAAGCCGCTTATCTGACAGATCCACTGTAACATATAAATGTAATATAAACTCCGTCCCCGCTTAGCTGCAACACCATCCCTTAGGGTAATTTTTTCTTTTTTGAGTCATGAATTCGACAGAACGTCGGTATATAATACAATTTTCGTGTGCAATGTACTCTTTTTGTTTGTTTGTTTTTTTTTTTTTTTTTTTTTTGGCAGAACAGTTTTTGTAAAATTATTAAGGTATACTGTGAAGCCCGGCTGAAAAAAATGTTTAGGTCCAAGGATTTAGATGTCACGTGACCCAGATAGCACACACCTTTTTTACAGCAGAAACTCTTGATCCCTTTTTTTCCCCTAAATAGGGGTTATGGTGAATATAAAGAAAAATGTTTATTGACATCTATTGGCTGTCATGGGCTTATACCAACACGGAAGTGCGAGCAATAGACGGCGGTCCTGTTATAATTGCCAGTGATGCAAAAAAAGAAAAAATAAGGGGGCACCACACTTTGGTATAGGTAACAAGAAACCGCAGAAGGTAATGACAAATGATCCAATATCGTGTTTTATGGCAGAAGTGGCGTGATGCAACTGCCATTGTGAACTGTGGGTTCGATAACTGCCGTTCCTGTTAGTGACTCCCGCCAGGATTTTGGTATGAAATACGCTGCTGTAAACGTTAATTGAGTGAGGTGCTATCCCCCTTGACTCGTGCGGAATATTTCGCGCATTTCTTCCTGCTGCCCAATACGCCATTTTAAACGGTGCTTTGGTTATGCATTGAGTGTTATCGTCGGAGTACGACATAGACACAGCGGATAGTCGTTGTTACGGCATTAATGACGACATTATTTCTCGATCCCAGTCATGTCATTATAACGAGAATGCACTGTTAATGTGAAATATCGGGCTAAGAACTGTGTGATTTTTTTTCCTTTGAAGCTGTTCAGATCCTGTGCATTACGCTAAGGGTGTGCCTCGGGTATAGAAGCTCCAGCAGAAGTAGACTTCAAACCCTGCGTTTTTCACATGTCGACACCAGACTCCCAAAAACTTGTACTGACTCTTCAGTATCAGCAAGTGTTTTCGTCTGTTTTTTGCTCAAGTCCGAGATTAAGATTTGTTGTGTTGTAGTGACCAGAGAAATGGATTACCTGGGATAGGAAGACATAAAACATGGCTCTTGATCCAGATGCGCAACCGGAAGTGAGTTCAGCTACACCATTCTTTGCTATGTATTGTTTAAAAATAGCAATCAGTTTAATTGTAACTTATAAATGGTATAATGAAAAAAAAAAACAATCTCACAAAACGTTCTTTTCGCCATGAATGATTCAGACTAATTCGGGCTAAAATTGTGTCATACATTGTTTTCCCTTTCGAGCTGTTCAGATCCTCTGCATTGCGCAAAGGGTGTCCATTGTTTTTGTGCCTCGTGTCTGGGAGCGCCAGCAGAAGCAGGCTTCAAACCCAGTAATTCGGTGCATTTCTTATCATCCTATTAGCGGGTATCAGAGCATTTAATGCGGCGTCTGCCATGCTTCTGATTGTATCCTACTTGTATCGTACTGGTTTTCGAAAGCCCCTTATTTGACCTTATCCTCCTCCCACCCCGGACAAAATGTTATTGAATGAGGCTTTACGTTAAAATGGGACGATGAGCCACAAATACTGTACTTGAAATTGCGGTAACTGTGTCAATACTATATGCCTCCTGTCGAAGGGGGCGGGAGCAATCGATAATTTATACATTTTTAGATGGGTGGGGGGGGGGGAGACAAATCTTGTTTTTTTTTTTTTAAGAATTTACCACACTGAGGATTTGAAAGTTTCTCTAACTGCTATTTTATTTTGTAAACTGATTCTCAAATTTTGTTTAGTTGAAGATAAATCGCCTGTGTGTGCGTGTAAGTGCCGAATTCAGTAGGGTGATTTGTTTTTTTAATATGGAATATGTGTTAAATCAACAGAGGGAGCCTGTGGTGATAGAGCTGGACGACGATGTTTCTGCGGAGATATTAAATGTTCAGCAACAGATTAAAGCGGTATGTACTGGATAACAAGCCAAATGCAATACGGGTGTTCAGCTGCGGTACAAAGCGGCACGAACCGGCTCATCTCCTTGCATGTCTTAGTGATATGCCAATCAGACGAGTGAATTTGGTGGGAAGGGGAGAGAAAGGCAGAGTATAGTAGAAATGGATAACTGGCATAGAATTAGATGACCCCAAATAGAACTATCACGCTATTATGGTATTCTTATACTTTTGTGATTACATGTAATTATAGCTGTCTATTGTTGTAAATGTTTATGCTACAAGTCTGCTCCCGTAAAATGTATCAATAAGACTCAATGCAAATGATAAAAATCGCAAAAAAAGTAATGCATAGGCGCCACGTGGACAAAAATCAGCACTTTTTGATGTACGTTATTGTGCAAGGGGCAATCAAAAGGTAACATATTCAGATCACTTGCAAATGGCAGCTCATGTTTTGAGTGAAGGGTATTGTTTGGTACATATTATGCATGCTCGAGGTAGTCTGTAAACTGAAATAGAGGTGCTATCTAGAACCATTGTTGGCACCACGAGTTAAATTCTAGAAAGAGACAGCTTAAATGTATAACTCAAAGCCCATTAGATTACCGTCTTCCTCCTGCCCCCCCTTCCCATGGCAATGTGAATTGTGACGTATTACCGTTTCGCAGCTTGCAGAGAAGAATTTGTTCCAATGGAAAAGCTTTCCCATCGTTCTGCCGCAGTCACTGACGGACAAATACACCACCAACGAAGACGGCACTGTGCATGTGAGGGCTACATATTTTACCAGCTTCAGTGACTGCTTCTAACATAAACTGCTGAGGTCACGATTATCTTGACATGAATAGACCAGGGGCGTTGAAAATAGAACCATTTCAGACGGAAAATGGAAAAATATTATTACATTGATTATATAATAAAAGAAAGTCCTTGTAATAAAAAACGTAGAAATGAACAGATATTTGTCTGCTAGATATTCAGAAACTTGAGGGCAAGAACCCTTGTGTAGTTTTAATATCGGATGAACAATAGATTTATCACTGTAAAACATTGCACTACGCAGTCAATTGAAACATACATATGTCATAAATATTGACAGAAATCTATAACGTGTGCGTTTTGTCATACTTTTCTTGACTATTCACAGCCAATCATCAGCTTTAAGGACTTGTTTTTGGCGCCAACGTTTGATGAGCTGGAGCTGGTTGCTCAAGACGATGAGGGCAACAACAAGAAACTCACATCGGTGCAGTTGGAGACCGTCAGATCTCGTGGGTGCGTCAAAAGGGGGGCACGTAGCGAAGGTTGGATGGTTGAGCTTTCGAGATGCGCGGGATGGGTGGGAGGGGGGTAGGGGGTGGAGATAAGGACTTATTCTTTCTCGAAACGGATGGATGCATCTCTCCTGTCTATAAAACCCTTTGGAATTCTTTGTGATGTAAGTATTTGCTAAGAGGGGGGAGCGGGGGAGATATGTCATGGTCCATCTGTTTAGTCTAAATGTGAGAGGCAGCCAATGCTTGTCCAATAGCTGCTAAATGATCTAGCTAATGATCGGCCCCACCTGTGACTCGTGCTGCATGGATTCTTACAGAGCACATTGAATAGAGCAGTAAATATTTGCAAGTCCTTACTTTCTACCAGTCGAAACATCTCGGCATGTTGTGGTAAAGTATTTTCTTAAAACTGTTTTTTTTTCCCTGACAGTGAATTTGACGTGACAAGCCGCAATTTCCCCGGTCAAGTTCACACCTGGCGACTAACCCAACTGCTGCAGAAAGGAGCGGAGAAATCAAGAGACACGTTTCTGAATGTATGTTTAATATTTTGTTTGATCAAGAAGCAGCTGGCTTCTCACTTTTGACATGCCAGTTTGAATGTAATGGCACGATATGAAATTCTGTGAGCCAATGGCATTATAGCCATGGGTTTGTTGTTTTTAAAGAGAACTGTTCAAAATGTTAATCATGAGCTGTAAATGAATAAATCTGATGCTGATAACGAAGAACTCTCGTAAATTAGAATCTGTTTTGCAAGAGATTTCAATTATATACACAAAAAACTAGTAAATAAAAACGGAGTTTTGGTGAAACCCCAAGCCGCTCCAGAAGTTCTTGTATCATGGTGTTGTGTTGTTGTTGTTGTGTTATATTAGGACCAAGCCAAGGCTGTTGGTTTGATCATCGTGACAGCCAAGAACCGCATAAAATCACCCTTCTTCAGCATTTCGCAGGGAATAAAGTCGATTGGTAGAGGAGCTTGGCAGTTGTTGGGTAAGTGCGTGGCAACCGCATTAGTGCGCCGCAAGCAGTTTTTTTGTTAACCAGTTAGGCAACTAAATACAGAAACCTGTATAATTCGCGCATTAACTCTCCTTTTTTCCACATACCGAAAAGGTAATTATGAGATCCATCATTTTAAATTTTGATTGAAATTAGTTCATGATGTAACAACTGCGTTCTACCTAACGAATACGAGACAGAGACAGTGTGCCGTTTTTATCACACACACCATGTAACCTGCAGTTTTCTCTTTTGCAACAAAAAGGAGTGTGAAAAATATAAATTTGCAACTTCTTGAAGAGATGTCTTCTTGACACTGCTCGCCTACGTTGTAAGTCACCACTAAAGCCAGTGATATGTCTTCTTTTTGTCCAATCAGACTGCGTCATTGGGTTACCGCACACGTCACCCGGCGATCTGGACAACAGCCTCCACGAAGAGCACATGAAATTTTTAGTTGCCGAATTGAATGTCAGGGTAGGTGTATCCTCCCAGCAGGCCTCCGTCGTTACATTGCCCGAAATGGTGGTGTAAAAATGTAAGAATACTTGAAAAGACGAAATTTAGGCTCTTATATTGCTACTTGTACAATTTACCCCTCTGTGTATTTCTTTCATATCAGATAATCCATTATTTGTTCCCAACGGGGGGGGGGGATATATGCGATCGACCGCGTGTGTCTGTCGGTCTGTCGATCGGTCTGTCATCAAGAGATTGTTAACACGATAACTAAAAATCTCCTGCAAGGATTTTAATGAAACGTGGTGTGTAGCTTCTATAGGAACAAACACAGATCGGTGTTGTAAATGGGCCAGGTTCGTCCAAGGAAAATGGACCAGCTGGACTTTGAAAATTTCAACTATTGATGGTCGTGCTTAACTGATGGGGGGGGGGGGGGGGGGGGGGCTGTGAGGAATATGTGGGCTTGCACACTGCTCTAGTTGGAATTGGTCTAATGTTCGTAAATGATGAAATGAAGTGATTTTAAAGCGGCGGAATATATCCAGTCTTGGTTATGCAGAGGTTAATCTTATGGTTGCCAGTCCCAGGGATGTGGAAGTTAATATTGTGGTTGGCAGTCTTGGTGGCGGAGGTTACTGTTATGGTTTTATGTTGTCGTTGCTAGCCGTCGTCAAGGGAGAGCTGGAACATATTTTGCGACTACGTGAAGGAGAAGTGGCGGGACAGCGATTCCTTGTCGCTAAAAACCGTGGATATCAGAACTCCTCTGCCTCCCTACAAACTACAGACGGCCAAAGGTCAGGAGATCGATATGCGGCTCTTTAACAGAGGTATGTATTTCTGAATGGTGCCGATGTGGTGTGCCCATTAGAAAGAGCTATAATTTGTGGTTCATTGCGGAAAACCGTTGCGTAGTTTGAGGAGAATAAATACACCGTGGCGGGTGTACTTAGAACTGGGTCGAATAAACGGTTAGGTCGGATATTTAGTAAATTTTTCTCCGGATTTGAAATATTCCGTTTTTGAAAAGTATTGGGGTATTAAATTCCGCAGTACACAAAAATATTATATACTTACTTTTATTACAGAGGAAAGCAACCATCATTTTTTAATTAATTTATAAGTCATAACTGTTTATTTACCGTATTTTCGAATTATGTCTCCCCGACCAAGGGGAGACATAGGGCCCATTTCACAACTTAAGTCTGGACCTGGTCTGAAACCAGCTTTCAAACGCAATCTAGACAGGGTTCTGTCAGTTTATACAGACATAGAAGATCACACATGAATGAATGTGCTCTGGACCGAGGCTGTGCAGTTCACTGTGGTCTGAAACCCGGTCCTAACCGCGGTCTGAACATCGGATAAAAATTCAAACTTGGTGGCGTTGTTGCCTGGTAGATCCAAAAGATTCTGTCATATTTTGTTTCTAGTAGAGGGAACGAATACGGTATATGACGTCATTATGTAAAATATGCACACATTTTGAATAAGATCTTGTGTTCAAAATATCACGAAAGTGGAATGTCGTATCTACTGTAATTTTTATATAGTTATTCCTTTTGCCTGTCGGACGGGCTCTAGGCTCTACAACCTGTGATGCGTGTGGCGTAATTAAGAAAGGCGTATGACGTCATTGCGTAAAAATTTGGCGTGCTGTGTTTTTCTCTCGCTGACACGACCCCCCTCCCCCCAGGCTTTCTAGTTAACGACGTAGCTTGAGTAAAATTGTGGTTTCATTACTACGCTGGGTATGACAGCGTGTTCCAGACATTGTCGATCATGCCCCCATTCGTGTGGCATTGGAGTTCAAAGCAATGACACAGCTTATCAAGCCATCGGTCAGTGCCGCATAACTCTTTCTTTCACGTTAAGTATTTCCCTTAAGAAACTGAGTACCAGTTTTTCATTTTAAAGCAACAAAAATATCTTTTTACGCAAATATTTATAGCTGAAAAATTAAAGTTTTAAAATAAATTTAGCATCATTCACTTTCTGGGTGAAAAGGTACGCAGCGTTGCGATGTTTGATACACCGATGATACCACTGAATACAATAGTTATGCCTAGAACTTCAAATGTTTTTATTTTTTCGAGCGACATTTGACCCGAAAGGAGTACAGATAACCAGGCAGATAAGCCATGTGCATTAGAAGGCGTAGTTCCTCACCGTAATGATCTCTTGGGGTCTGTAAGATGTGTACATACATCACGTAGTGTCATCAGCCAGTATGTTTGTTTGAAAAGTTAAATTCAATTTTTAGGTAATTGAGATATTTAAAAATTTACTTTAGGAATTTTATCACAATAGTACTGTATGTGAATATAAACTGATGCATTCGCAACTACTTAGAGAAATTAGAAGCCATTTTTGAAGGTACTTTGTTACTATATATAGGGCAGGGAGGCCTTACCCAAAGGAAACAACAATTTTTACTGAGAAAGTAAGAATTAAAATATATTTATACACATTATTTGATAATACTGCGATGCTATGAGGTGATTTGGAAGGTTATTGTTGCAGAAGTGTAATTTTTTGAAATTACAGCATAACCCATATAAGGCCACAAATCACAATTAATTTACCATTTTCCATATAACTCCCGGTCCCGCTCCTTCCATACATCTCACTGAGTCAAACCAACAATTGAAGGGGTCCATGCGTAAACCTGATAACTGCAGCAGTGGAGAAAAACGCTTTTAAAGTTTGAAATTTTAATAACAAACATAGGTTTTTCCCATCGCCTTTTCCTAAAAATGCCCACTTCTAATCGGTTTTGAGGTGTAAGACTTACATATGTGATAGAACAGAGGCCAAGAAATACCGTTGTGGTAATAGTGCATTTTCCTGATAGGTGGAGTTATCAAGTTTATGCATGGACCCCTTTACTTGTTTCAGAGTTTGACCCTCGGGACGACTAAAAATAAGGACTAAAACAGGGGCTGACACTCGTTGACAAAGGCCCCGCCTACCCCCTCCCTCTGAGTAGTTAAAAAAAAAACAATAGAGTGCACGACGTATTAACTGTATTGTGCTGTGTATTCCGTATCGCAAAGTAAGGTTTTATTGTGTATTCTAAAATTACGGGAAAATCTGTCGGCAGCAGGCAGTGTTGTTGCTGCCTGCTTCACGATTCTAGTCCATAAGCCTCGGAACTGCTGATCACAAAATGATGCGTAATAATATTTGATAGGAAAAAAAACGGAGATTTCATCCTTTACGTGGCAGTTGATATTTTTATGTCGATTGTTTGTGTTATAATAGTGATAGTTTATTGAGATTGTGTTCTAGGTATTGAAATGAGGTACTCGAGGCAAGCCATTGAACTCTTTCATAAAAATTCTGTTCATAACTTTGTTTTCTTAACTGCGGTAAAAATAATCATATCCCTTAACAGACCTTTAAGCGGTCGCAAACCTCCCACACACACATCCCCTTTAACAATTCCTCTCTCGAATACAAATCTCATTAATGGTCTAATAGATTTTAAGATTTTGCAACGCTTGAGACGTAACTCGTGTGTATTTTATCTGGTCGTATTAGTTTCGTAGATACAGAGGAAAGCCGGGATAAGGCCACTTTGCAGATGCCCCCCCCCCCCCACACACAGATAGGACAGCTTTCCAATGGTCGTACTGAGTAATTACGAATCCACAAAATGAACCATCCTGGAAATCGAACTGCTTTAGTTCAGTCCCATTGGTGCTCTTGTTTTCGGTTTTTAGCCCAGCTTACGTTACACGTAAGCTGGGGTATTCCTATCGGTTTGCGGGCGGTGTCCGTTAGTTAGTTAGTTAGTTAGTTAGTTAGTTAGTTAGTTAGTTAGTTAGTTAGTTGTTTATTTAGTAAACTTTGGTTCAAAATGCATCTCCTCCTACAATTTTGAACCGATGTCATTTATTTTTGGTGTGAGGCATCCCTAAGGGGTCGTGCATACGGCTTGTGCTTTTCTAGTCGATCGGGTGATTTTTGAATTTTTGGCGAATTTTTAAAGAAAAAAATTTAAAATGTATCTCCTCCTACATTTTTGACCCGATGTCATTTATTTTTGGTATGAGGCACCCCTAAAGGGTCGTGCATACGGCTTGTGCTTTTTTAGTCGATCGCGCAATTTTTGTATTTTTGGGGAATTTTTAAAGCAAAAATTTCGAAAATAATTCAAAATGCATCTACTCCTACAATTTTGATTCCATGTCATTTATTTTTGGTGTGAGGCATCCCTAAGGAGTCGTGCATACGGCTTGTGCTTTTTTAGTCGATTGGGTGATTTTTGAATTTTAGGGGAATTTTTAAAGAAAAAAATTTAAAATGTGTCTCCTCCTACATTTTTGACCCGATGTGATTTATTTTTGGTATGAGGCACCCCTAAAGTGTCGTGCATACGGCTTGTGCTTTTCTAGTCGATCGGGTGATTTTTTAATTTTTGGCGAATTTTTGAAGAAAAAAATTTAAAATGTATCTCGTCCTACATTTTTGATCCGATGTCTTTTTTTTTTAGCCCAGTTGGCTTTTTAGCCAACAGGGCTATACAGATGGGGGCAAGTGTTTTTAACCTTCTACTGCATTAGGAAATTTTTTTATTTTTTTGTTTTAAACCATTTTTGGCGATTTTATTGCCAATTTGGGCAAAATACGAAAAAACCTATCTAGTCCCTCATTTTTCATCGGAAGATTCCGAAATTTTTTATGAAGAAACTAGAACTAAGGGGTGAAAAAAGTACTTTTTTCGATTTTTGAATTTCGCCTTATTTTTGAATCTACTGAGCTTCAAAGTTTGCAACTTCTAAAAATTGGCAAATTTCCATTTTTTTTTCTTAACAAAGTAGTTAAAGTGGAATATCTTTTTTATTTTTCATCCGATTCGTACCAAATTTTAAACGCGAGTTTTTAACCTTCTACTGCATTAGGAATTTTTTTTTTATTTTTTGGTTTAAACCATTTTTGGCGATTTTATTGCCAATTTGGGCAAAATACGAAAAAATCTATCTAGTCCCTCATTTTTCATCGGAAGATTCCGAAATTTGTTATGAAGAAACTAGAACTAAGGGGTGAAAAAAGTACATTTTTCGATTTTTGAATTTCGCCTTCTTTTTGAATGTACTGAGCTTCGAAGTTTGCAGCTTTTAAAAAATTGGAAATTTCCATTTTTCTTCTTAAAAAAGCAAAGTTTCAATTTGCAGAGGGGCACAATATGTTACATGCAAGTACTTCTGGTTTGACTTTTCAGTAATTTTGTTGTCAGTGGGTCATTTCTATGATATTTTCAAGTGGGCGATAATAGGGAACATTGGGCGATAAAGCAAGAAAGTTGTAATTTTCGGTTTAAAAGTGCAGGAATCAATTCTATGTCCCAAAAATATGATAAATATGATATTTTTCGGATGGGCGATAATAGGGAATATTGGTCGATACTGCAAGAAAGTTGTAATTTTCGCTTTAAATGTGCAGGAAACAATTCTAGGACCCGAAAATATGATAAATATAATATTTTTCGGGTGGGCGATAATAGGGAACATTTTGCGAAAATGTAAGAAAGTTGTAATTTTCGCTTTAAAAGTGCAGGGATCAGTTCTATGACCCGAAAATATGATAAATGTCATATTTTTCGGGTAGGCGATAATAGGGAATATTGGGCGATAATGTAAGAAAATTGTAATTTTCGCTTTAAAAGTGCAGGAATCAATTCTATGTCCCGAAAATATGATAAATATAATATTTTTCGGGTGGGCGATAATAGGGAATATTGGGCGATAAAGCAAGAAAGTTGTAATTTTCGCTTTAAAAGTGCTGGAATAAATTCTATGACCCGAAAATATGATAAATATGATATTTTTCGTGTGGGCGATAATAGGGAACATTGGGCGATAATGCAAGAAAGTTGTAATTTTCGCTTTAAAAGTGCAGGAATCAATTCTGTGACCCGAAAATATGATAAATGTGATATTTTTCGGGTGGGCGATATCAGGGAATATTGGGCGAAAAAGCAAGAAAGTTGTAATTTTCGCTTTAAAAGTGCAGGTAACAATTCTATGACCCGAAAATATGATAAATATAATATTTTTCGGGTGGGCGATAATAGGGAACATTGGGCGATAATGCACGAAATTTGTAATTTTCGCTTTTAAAGTACAGGAATCAATTCTATGTACCGAAAATATGATAAATGTGATATTTTTCAGGTGGGTGATAATAGGGAATATTGGGCGATAATGTAAGAAGATTGTAATTTTCGCTTTAAAAGTGCAAGAATATATTCTGTGACCCGAAAGTATGATAAATATGATATTTTTCGGATGGGCGATAATAGGGAATATTGGGCGATACTGCAAGAAAGTTGTAATTTTCGCTTTAAAAGTGCAGGAAACAATTCTAGGACCCGAAAATATGATAAATATAATATTTTTCGGGTGGGCGATAATAGGAACATTGGGCGATAATGTAAGAAAGCTGTAGTTTTCGCTTTAAAATTGCAGGAATCAATTCTATGACCCGAAAATATGATAAATGTGCTATTTTTCGTGTGGGCGATAATAGGGAACATTGGGCGATAATGCAAGAAAGTTGTAATTTTCGCTTTAAAAGTGCAGGTATCAATTCTGTGACCCAAAAATATGATCAATGTGATATTTTACGGGGGGACGATAACAGGGAATATTGGGCGATAAAGCAAGAAAGTTGTAATTTTCGCTTTAAAAATGCAGGAAACAATTCTAGGACCCGAAAATATGATAAATATAATATTTTTCGGGTGGGCGATAATAGGGAACGTTGGGCGATAATGTAAGAAAGCTGTAGTTTTCGCTTTAAAAGTGCAGGAATCAATTCTATGACCCGAAAATATGATAAATGTGCTATTTTTCGTGTGGGCGATAATAGGGAACATTGGGCGATAATGCAAGAAAGTTGTAATTTTCGCTTTAAAAGTGCAGGAATCAATTCTGTGACCCGAAAATATGATCAATGTGATATTTTACGGAGGGGGCGATAACAGGGAATATTGGGCGATAAAGCAAGAAAGTTGTAATTTTCGCTTTAAAAGTGCAGGAAACAATTCTAGGACCCGAAAATATGATAAATATAATATTTTTAGGGTGGGCGATAATAGGGAACATTGGGCGATAATGTAAGAAAGTTGTAATTTTCGCTTTAAAAGAGCAGGAATCAATTCTATGACACGAAAATATGATAAATATGATATTTTTCGGATAGCCGATAATAGGGAACATTGGGCGATAATGCAAGAAAGTTGTAATTTTCGCTTTAAAAGTGCAGGTATCAATTCTGTGACCCAAAAATATGATCAATGTGATATTTTACGGGGGGACGATAACAGGGAATATTGGGCGATAAAGCAAGAAAGTTGTAATTTTCGCTTTAAAAGTGCAGGAAACAATTCTAGGACCCGAAAATATGATAAATATAATATTTTTCGGGTGGGCGATAATAGGGAACGTTGGGCGATAATGTAAGAAAGCTGTAGTTTTCGCTTTAAAATTGCAGGAATCAATTCTATGACCCGAAAATATGATAAATGTGCTATTTTTCCTGTGGGCGATAATAGGGAACATTGGGCGATAATGCAAGAAAGTTGTAATTTTCGCTTTAAAAGTGCAGGAATCAATTCTGTGACCCGAAAATATGATCAATGTGATATTTTACGGGGGGGGGGCGATAACAGGGAATATTGGGCGATAAAGCAAGAAAGTTGTAATTTTCGCTTTAAAAGTGCAGGAAACAATTCTAGGACCCGAAAATATGATAAATATAATATTTTTAGGATGGGCGATAATAGGGAACATTGGGCGATAATGTAAGAAATTGTAATTTTCGCTTTAAAAGAGCAGGAATCAATTCTATGACACGAAAATATGATAAATATGATATTTTTCGGATAGCCGATAATAGGGAATATTGGGCGATAAAGCAAGAAAGTTGTAATTTTCGCTTTAAAAGTGCAGGAAACAATTCAAGGACCCGAAAATATGATAAATATAATATTTTTCGGGTGGGCGATAATAGGGAACATTGGGCGATAATGTAAGAAAGTTTTAATTTTCGCTTTAAAAGGGCAGGAATCAATTCTAAAACCCGAAAATATGATATTTTTCGGATGGGCGATAATAGGGAATGTTGGGCGATAATGCAAGAAAGTTGTAATTTTCGCTTTAAAAGTGCAGGAATCAATTCTATGACCCGAAAATATGATAAATGTGATATTTTTCGGGTGGGCGATAATAGGGAATATTGGGCGATAATGTAAGAAAATTGTAATTTTCGCTTTAAAAGTGCAGGAATCAATTCTGTGACCCTAAAATATGATAAATATGATATTTTTTCGGATGGTTGATAATAGGGAACATTGGGCGATAGTGCAAGAAAATTGTAATTTTCGCTTTAAAAGTGCAGAAAACAATTCTATGACTACAAAATATGATAAATGTGATATTTTTCGGGTGGGCGATAATAGCGAACGTTGGGCGATAATGTAAGAAAGTTTTAATTTTCGCTTTAAAAGTGCAATAATCAATTCTATGACCCGAAAATATGATAAATATGATATTTTTCGTGTCGGCGATAATAGGGAACATTGGGCGATAATGCAAGAAAGTTGTAATTTTCGCTTTAAAAGTGCAGGAATCAATTCTATGACCCGAAAATATGATAAATGTGATAGTTTTCGGGTGGGCGATAATAGGGAATATTGGGCGATAATGCAAGAAAGTTGTAATTTTCGCTTTAAAAGTGCAGGGATCCATTCTATGTCCCGAAAATATGATAAATATGATATTTTTTGGATGGGCGATAATAGGGAACATTGGGCGATAGTGCAAGAAAGTTGTAATTTTCGCTTTAAAAGTGCAGAAAACAATTCTATGACTACAAAATATGATAAATGTGATATTTTTCGGGTGGGCGATAATAGCGAACGTTGGGCGATAATGTAAGAAAGTTTTAATTTTCGCTTTAAAAGTGCAATAATCAATTCTATGACCCGAAAATATGATAAATATGATATTTTTCGTGTCGGCGATAATAGGGAACATTGGGCGATAATGCAAGAAAGTTGTAATTTTCGCTTTTAAAGTACAGGAATCAATTCTATGTACCGAAAATATGATAAATGTGATATTTTTCAGGTGGGTGATAATAGGGAATATTGGGCGATTATGTAAGAAGATTGTAATTTTCGCTTTAAAAGTGCAAGAATATATTCTGTGACCCGAAAATATGATAAATATGATATTTTCGGATGGGCGATAATAGGGAATATTGGGCGATACTGCAAGAAAGTTGTAATTTTCGCTTTAAAAGTGCAGGAAACAATTCTAGGACCCGAAAATATGATAAATATAATATTTTTCGGGTGGGCGATAATAGGAACATTGGGCGATAATGTAAGAAAGCTGTAGTTTTCGCTTTAAAATTGCAGGAATCAATTCTATGACCCGAAAATATGATAAATGTGATAGTTTTCGTGTGGGCGATAATAGGGAACATTGGGCGATAATGCAAGAAAGTTGTAATTTTCGCTTTAAAAGTGCAGGTATCAATTCTGTGACCCAAAAATATGATCAATGTGATATTTTACGGGGGGACGATAACAGGGAATATTGGGCGATAAAGCAAGAAAGTTGTAATTTTCGCTTTAAAAGTGCAGGAAACAATTCTAGGACCCGAAAATATGATAAATATAATATTTTTCGGGTGGGCGATAATAGGGAATGTTGGGCGATAATGTAAGAAAGCTGTAGTTTTCGCTTTAAAATTGCAGGAATCAATTCTATGACCCGAAAATATGATAAATGTGCTATTTTTCGTGTGGGCGATAATAGGGAACATTGGGCGATAATGCAAGAAAGTTGTAATTTTCGCTTTAAAAGTGCAGGAATCAATTCTGTGACCCGAAAATATGATCAATGTGATATTTTACGGGGGGGGCGATAACAGGGAATATTGGGCGATAAAGCAAGAAAGTTGTAATTTTCGCTTTAAAAGTGCAGGAAACAATTCTGGGACCCGAAAATATGATAAATATAATATTTTTAGGGTGGGCGATAATAGGGAACATTGGGCGATAATGTAAGAAAGTTGTAATTTTCGCTTTAAAAGAGCAGGAATCAATTCTATGACACGAAAATATGATAAATATGATATTTTTCGGATAGCCGATAATAGGGAACATTGGGCGATAATGCAAGAAAGTTGTAATTTTCGCTTTAAAAGTGCAGGTATCAATTCTGTGACCCAAAAATATGATCAATGTGATATTTTACGGGTTGACGATAACAGGGAATATTGGGCGATAAAGCAAGAAAGTTGTAATTTTCGTTTTAAAAGTGCAGGAAACAATTCTAGGACCCGAAAATATGATAAATATAATATTTTTCGGGTGGGCGATAATAGGGAACATTGGGCGATAATGTAAGAAAGCTGTAGTTTTCGCTTTAAAATTGCAGGAATCAATTCTATGACCCGAAAATATGATAAATGTGCTATTTTTCGTGTGGGCGATAATAGGGAATATTGGGCGATAATGCAAGAAAGTTGTAATTTTCGCTTTAAAAGTGCAGGAATCAATTCTGTGACCCGAAAATATGATCAATGTGATATTTTACGGGGGGGGCGATAACAGGGAATATTGGGCGATAAAGCAAGAAAGTTGTAATTTTCGCTTTAAAAGTGCAGGAAACAATTCTAGGACCCGAAAATATGATAAATATAATATTTTTAGGGTGGGCGATAATAGGGCACATTGGGCGATAATGTAAGAAAGTTGTAATTTTCGCTTTAAAATTGCAGGAATCAATTCTATGACACGAAAATATGATAAATATGATATTTTTCGGATAGCCGATAATAGGGAATATTGGGCGATAAAGCAAGAAAGTTGTAATTTTCGCTTTAAAAGTGCAGGAAACAATTCAAGGACCCGAAAATATGATAAATATAATATTTTTCGGGTGGGCGATAATAGGGAACATTGGGCGATAATGTAAGAAACTTTTAATTTTCGCTTTAAAAGGGCAGGAATCAATTCTGTGACCCGAAAATATGATATTTTTCGGATGGGCGATAATAGGGAATGTTGGGCGATAATGCAAGAAAGTTGTAATTTTCGCTTTAAAAGTGCAGGAATCAATTCTATGACCCGAAAATATGATAAATGTGATATTTTTCGGGTGGGCGATAATAGGGAATATTGGGCGATAATTTAAGAAAATTGTAATTTTCGCTTTAAAAGTGCAGGAATCAATTCTGTGACCCTAAAATATGATAAATATGATATTTTTTCGGATGGTTGATAATAGGGAACATTGGGCGATAGTGCAAGAAAGTTGTAATTTTCGCTTTAAAAGTGCAGAAAACAATTCTATGACTACAAAATATGATAAATGTGATATTTTTCGGGTGGGCGATAATAGCGAACGTTGGGCGATAATGTAAGAAAGTTTTAATTTTCGCTTTAAAAGTGCAATAATCAATTCTATGACCCGAAAATATGATAAATATGATATTTTTCGTGTCGGCGATAATAGGGAACATTGGGCGATAATGCAAGATAGTTGTAATTTTCGCTTTAAAAGTGCAGGAATCAATTCTATGACCCGAAAATATGATAAATGTGATAGTTTTCGGGTGGGCGATAATAGGGAATATTGGGCGATAATGCAAGAAAGTTGTAATTTTCGCTTTAAAAGTGCAGGGATCAATTCTATGTCCCGAAAATATGATAAATATGATATTTTTTGGATGGGCGATAATAGGGAACATTGGGCGATAATGCAAGAAAGTTGTAATTTTCGCTTTAAAAGTGCAGGAATGAATTCTATGACCCGAAAATATGATAAATGTGATACTTTTCGGGTGGGCGATAATAGGGAACATTGGGCGATAATGTAAGAAAGTTGTAATTTTCGCTTTAAAAGTGCAAGGATCAATGCTATGACCCGAAAATATGATAAATGTGATATTTTTCGGGTAGGCGATAATAGGGAATATTGGGCGATAATGTAAAAAAGTTGTAATTTTCGCTTTAAAAGTGCAGGAATCCATTCTATGACCCGAAAATATGATAAATGTGATATTTTTCGGGTGGCCGATAATAGGGAACATTGGTCGATAATGCAAGATAGTTGTAATTTTCGCTTTAAAAGTGCTGGAATAAATTCTATAACCCGAAAATATGATAAATTTGATATTTTTCGTGTGGGCGATAATAGGGAAAATTGGGCGATAATGCAGTAAAGTTGTAATTTTCGCTTTAAAAGTGCAGAGATCAATTCTGTGACCCGAAAATATGATAAATGTGATATATTTCGGGTGGGCGATATCAGGGAATATTGGGCCAAAAAGCAAGAAAGTTGTAATTTCGCTTTAAAAGTGCAGGAAGCAATTCTAGGACCCGAAAATATGATAAATATAATATTTTAGGGTGGGCGATAATAGGGAACATTGGGCGATAATGTAAGAAAGTTGTAATTTTCGCTTTTAAAGTGCAGGAAGCAATTATATGACCCGACAATATGATAAATGTGATATTTTTCGGGTGGTCGATAGCCTCTTTTTCATTTTTCCTACGCAAATTAAAATTAATTAGGGTCCACATATTTTTGACGAACCCCCCGCTTTGAAGTTTACCAGGGCATTTGAAGTACGCCTGTCAGGGTAGACTATCCACGGTCTGGATATACCTCACCCGATCATTTGTCGATTTTTAATTAAACGCTGGCCTAGTACCACCCTGGATAGGAATCCACGTTTAAGTAATCGTATGCAACAAAAGGCTCGAGATAAGTGCATATAAGAAAGGACGTTATTTAAATTTTGGAGTTCTACTTTTCTTTGATATCAAATTAAATTGGAGAAAAATTCCTGTTTTTACATATATATTTTTATTTGACAAATATCGTACCGTGTTCTGGATAGGATGTTCCAAAACTGTATGCACATTTTTATACTCAACACAACACAAGTAAATAAACATGCGCATTGATCCGAAATAAGAACCGCACATCAACGCAAGGTAAATAAACATGCGCACTGATCCGAAATGCAAACCGTACATCAACGCAAGTTAAATAAACATGCGCACTGGTCCGAAAAAAGAACCGCACATCAACACAATGTAAATAAACATGCGCACTGATCCGAAATAAGAACCGCACATCAACACAAGTAAATAAACATGCACACTGATCCGAAATGCCAACCGCACATCAACGCAAGTTAAATAAACATGCGCACTGGTCCGAAATTCGAACCGCGCATCAACGCCACTTAAATAAACGTGTGGAGTGGTTCGAAATGTGAACCACGCGCCAACGCAAGTTAAACAAACATTTTTACTGGTCCAGAATAAGAACTTCGCATCAATACAAGTTCAATAAACGTGCGCACTGGTCCGATATTCGAACCGCGCGTCAACGCAAGTTAAATAAATATGCGCAATGGCCCGAAATTCGAACTGCTCATCAACGCAAGTTGAATAAACATGCGCACTGGTCCAAAATGCAAACCGCGCACCAATGCAAGTTAAATAAACATATACACACGTCCAAAATAAGCACCGTGCAAGTTAGATAAACATGCAAACTCTTCCGAAATGCGAACCGCGCATCAAGACAACCTAAGGAAACTTGTGCACTTGTCCAAAATAAGAACGAAAGTAATATAAACATGCGCATTGGTCTGGAATAAGAACCGCGCATTAATCTTTATTAAGTTAAATAAACATGTGCACTGTTCCAAAATGAGAGCCGCGCATCAACGCAAATTAAATAAACATGCGCACTTGTCTGAATTAGAACCGCGCATTGAGGCAAGTTACATAAATATGCGCACTGGTCCGAAATGCGAGCGTTGTTTGAAGGTATCTATGGCAAACTATCCAGTCTACCAGATATACAAAAAATCTGTTCCCCATTTTTCTGGGAAAGAAATCTTTGTATGCATTTATCGGTCTATGTTCTGGTCCTGTGCTAAATTAATTATTGAGCTAGCTCTTTGCCGTCTCATCTTTTGAAGCTTGATATTTCAGGGAAATTCCTTCGCTCATGCACGCTGGAATGGGTCTTATTGCGTTTCGTAAGCTGGGACTTTGTCCTTGGACAAACTTGTATGTATATTTGTTGAGAGATGACGTGATGCGCAGCAACAACTGCACCAGCAGAAGGAAGAAAAACTGGCCCGTTAGTAAACAGACCTTTCATAGAAGCCATTCCCAACGTACTGTTCAGTTTGCGTTCATCCGAGAGCACAGAGAAATGGTGGTATTTATCATCGTGGGCGTAGCATTTGTAAGGCGATCGCACGTGTCTGTGCCAAAGAAAAGAGAATGTGCTGTACATTTGTTCCCACAACCGTAATGAGTGTAATAGGCGTCTCAGGTGGGCAATAAATAAATAAATAAATAGTTAATAGTTTTTAGCAAAAAGAGCCTCAGTTACGACAAAGTTATTGATAGGCTAGGCGTTTACGTCCTACGAATGTAATTAAGCTATGGAAAGGGATGGGGCTAGCGTGCCTGAACTTTTTTCCTTATTCATATCAGACAACAAGTGGCATTAGAAACGAAGGCAACTCAGTGACCAACAACGAAAAAAAAAACGAGAAGTGTTGGTGCTGTATAAATACAATAAACATCAGTAGTAGGCGGGAATGGATAGTGAATGTCCCAGACTATGTAGGATGCGTTTGGGGGTCGGAAGGAGGGGAGCGGTGCGAGACTATTGGCAGGGCTGATGAAAAACTCTTTAGCACTTGCCAGATGATGCCTTCATTTTCACCCGTTTTAGTGCGGTATGTCCTGATCTTAAGGCCGACATATCTGGAGGCGTGAGTTAAATTATGACAGGGTTGGTGGTGAAACTTTGCGGGCCCCATTGATGAAATGAGTGGAGCGGGCAGTTCCCGGGCCATGGCGCTAAAAGGTTAATGAAAGGCAACCTCCTTGTTTTCTCCGCTTTGTTGCACCCCAGGCAATATTCCCTTCCAAAATAGCCATTATTTTAACTTAAGTTGTAAGTTCGGTGACGTGAAATAATACGCATATTGATTGTTATTTGATGTAATTTATGCGTAATTGTCCTTTCTTTGACGATGTAAATATGTTTAAATATTTTAAAGGGGTGTAGGCATCGACATGCAAAATACTTCTTGCACATCTAAAAATGGTGGGGAACATTTTAGCATAGGCATAGCAACTGTATTGGCCTCCGTGGTTGAGATATAAATTGCACAAAATGATGTACCTGAAGTGTCGACAGACAGACAGGTGGACGGACAAATCCGAATACTATAGTGTCCCGCTTCGCGCTACGGGGCGGCTGGAGACTAATAATATCGTTATTAAGTATTTGGGGAGACCTTTTTTAAGCTCTTCATCACCGAATAAATACTAAAAGACTGATGCCTTATTTAAAAAAAAAAAGTTTCTAATTTATCAATTTGAGTGTTATAAATGTTACAAACTGGTGCTTTTGGTTCAAATCACATAGCTAAAAGACCTTATTGGCTGTTATACGGTAAATATTTAGCTAAATACAAATATTTTACCACCTCAAACAGTTTTTTGCAAAATCGTACCGAAAAAACCGAACCGAACAGAATAACGGAAGTAAACCGAAACGAACCGCTGGAATGGCGTACCGTCACACTCCTAATATAATCTTTATATATGTGTAAATTATTAATTCGGCTGATATCTTTGTGATTTTAGATCTAATGAATAAGTGCAGACCGATCTTAAAAGTGATCTTAGAGAGAGAGAGCACTGGGTGGTATGTCAAGTTCAAGGACAGAATCATCTCAGAGATACAAAGTAAGTTGTTTACATTGAGTATTTCCATGAGTATATGCTTTATTTATGAAGACCTGTAGTCAGTAAATTTTGATGCCACATTGAAATGCGGAATTCGACTAGAAATGCGGTTTGAACAGTATAGTTCTGTTTGTACCAGGCAGCTGCGTGTGGCGATATTAGTGTAAAGTGGCCGACTATAACAACCACTACAAATCTTGCTTCCAGAAAGAAAATTGTTGTTGCTGGGTTCGTTATTGCTCAGCAGCCCAGCCCTTACATTGAGCAAGTGACTGAACAATTCATTATATTCAGTTATATTAAATTTATTATGTAATTGATGGAAAAATAATCTACATGTCTTTAATATGAATTATTTTATCTGCCGCATTTTGCAGCAGAAGAAATGAGCTACAAAGAAATCTCTCAGGTCAGAATTTTGCCACAGTTGTTAAAATATGCTGGTACTAAATAAGCTTGGAGTTGTGATAAATACACTGTTTTAGGCCTAGTCAATCACTGGCATTTAATATTGTGGGCTCAGTGGTTTGACATGGTTGTGGTGCATTGCTACACCAATCAGAAATACATTCAGTTGAATGCTTTCTTTATTTTGTAACTTTATATTAGTGTTTATCCGGAAGTCGGTCGCCGAAGAGCACGCTGTCTGCATTATTATTACGATTTTATCATGAGATCCTTTCCTTTCTAACGTGTGTCTCTGATCGATGGGCTTCACCTATACTCAGCCCTGTTGTTGTATGGCTTCAGCACGTGACCAGGCTTGTGAAGGAGGAGTACCTGCGCAGGATCTTTGATGCCATACAGAGATCCGACGAGCTAGAAGCCATTAGTCCTGGCCTAGGTATACATTTTGTTTGTACGCATGTTCTTGAGTGTTATTTAATATTTAATTGAATTCGTATTGTACAGTAAAACCTCAGTAAACCGGAGTTAATTTGTCCGATTTAGCGAGATGCCCGATATATCGAGGGTCACTCATTTTCCACACAATTTCATCACAATAATTTTTGCTGTACATCTCGCGCATCATTTTGTCACAGTTTGAAACATGACGCATTCGAAAGGGTAGATGAAAGTCCCCTTGCAGAAAAAAAGCCCATGAGAAAAATCCACCTCCCTTTTGGAAAATGTGGAGCCCGCCCTACCCCACCAGATTTTTGCTAAAGCCGGAGCAAATCTTTTCAGAGAGTAGCCCCGCCCTCCTCTCATGGAACATTGTTTATTTTAGCAAATGCTTAACGTTACAAAATCTGTTGTTGCATTTGTAAATAAAGGTGTTTAACAGATCTGACTGTCACATATTTACCCAAACTAACTGTTACATGGTCCACCAGCCTCGGTGGCCTAGTGGTTAGAGTGTCCGCCTCGAGACTGGAAGATCGTGGGTTCAAACCCCGGTCGGGTCATACCTAAGACTTTAAAATTGGAACTCCTCCTTGCTACCCTGTGAGGCACTCCACATGTAAGGGTTAGAAGGAGGGCTGGAATGCCCCATTTCAGTATAATGTGGCAGGGGGATCCCGATATGACCACAGCAGTTGAAAGGGATCTAAAGAACAATACAATACAATACAATAATGTTACATGGTCCAGCGTCCTGTATTTTTTTATTGCAAATGGAGTCCAAATTGATCAATAAAAAGTTATAGAAAATGTGAGATACTGCTGAATATACGAGAAAAAACCATTCTCCCCACCTGCCTGGTTTCGTTTAACATTCCACATCTTTAGAATGTTTGCGTATCGTTAAGAATTCCAAAGGTCTTTTAAAACTTCTCTTTGAACTTCCCAATAAAAGAATAAAATAACTTTCGTAAGCGACGTTCGTAAATACTCAAAGCCACGACGAAAGCCAATGACGTAGTACGCCTCGCATCAGCGAAGCACTGGATGAATGACAACGTGGCACAAATTCGCTAAGTTAAGCACGTGTGGCTAAAACCAATGCAACAAAACAATTATGATATATTCCTGGGGTTGGAATGTTCTACTTCGCTTCACCTCAGGTAACATTCCACGCCTCGGATGATCAAAAATGGATGTCACCTTCCTAACTATATCACAATTGTTTGATGACGTACTTCTGAAAAAGAGTGAGTTGACCCACCCAAATGAGGACTTTCAGTCCATCCATTTCGTTGAGAAACAGCCTCGGTGGCCTAGTGGTTAGAGTGTCCGCCTCGAGACTGGAAGATCGTGGGTTCAAACCCCGGTCGGGTCATACCTAAGACTTTAAAATTTGAATTCCTCCTTGCTACCCTGTGAGGCACTCCACATGCAAGGGTTAGAAGGAGGGCTGGAATGTCCCATTTCAGTATAATGTGGCAGGGGGGTCCCGATATGACCATAGCAGTTGAAAGGGATCTAAAGAACAATACATTTCGTTGAGATTTTTGTTAATTACTAACTGTAGCCATAGCTTATCCCGTATACAATCATGTTTTCTGACATGTTCCGCCATAACCCCAAACGGTAACTTAGGCTGTAGTTAATTCTCCATTCATCACTTCAAAAATATGTTTCCGGCGATCCCCAACCCAGTTTGTAAAGATTAGATATTATACACGGGGATTTCTCTGTGAGCATGACCAAAATCTTTGTGGAGGCCTTTTCTCCGCAGTTGCCAAAATCAGGCCTTTTTTCCTGGGGGAGGGGGTTTTGATTTGGTTGGAAATGTTTGAGGGTAACAACCCAGTTTGTATGTACATAAATACTAGGGTCTTGTTAGGATTCTTTATACAGTAAGCCTTCTATTTGATACCATATGTCTCCCGACATATGTACCTTCCGATTAAAAGTAAGCATGTATTCTTATGTTTATCTGCACTAGCTGCTCTAGTTTTATATATGTTGTGCGTTGCAGGTAAACTGTTGGTCAGTGAGGCCAAAGCCACATTGGCAGTTGAAAAGGCGCTTGCGGACGCCAAAGTGAAGTTAGAAAAACATTCGTTAGAGGTAATTTTTTGCGAGTGTGCGTTCTGGGCTGCACCCCGTTTTGATCTTTGTGATAGTCATTGTATTTTAACTTACAAAACTAATCGTGTTTGTTTTACCAGACGCATTTTCTACATTGCAAAGATTTACTAGCCAAACTTACTGTTATGGATAAGGCTATGCCAATACATCCGTGCTGTGATGGCTATCAATAAGGTTGGTTTGGTTTGCTTTTGGGAAATCAGCTCTTTCCCAATGTTGTGTTTATTTGAAAGAAAATTAGTTTTCCACACTATCTTTCAATAAATCAGGTGTGCATGCGTATATTTTGCTTAAAATGTGAACTTGAATGAAAAATTCTGGCACGTTTTCTCTTACTTCCTGTTGTGAAATAATCCTACTAATACTATCAAGCTGTGTGCTAATAGTAATTGTTGCTTATTCAAGACCATTTCTTTCGCTGTTAAATGCAATATTTTCTCGTTCTTTAAAAAGTGACAAATGCTAGTAGTTGGTATATTTGCGCATTCACTGCCCTCAATAATGAAAACTAACACAGAGAACCGGTTCTTATAAGTGGCTATATGTGCTGTTTGTTTTGGTTGTTCAGAAGCTTGAGGTAATGTTCTGTACTATATGTTGCTCTAAAATGTCACGCTTTGTATATGCATTTTTTGTTTTTGCTAGCACAGCCAGGACAACAAAGAAAATACACTGCACGAGACAATTGTATTTTAGCAATTATTTTTATCAAAGCGATAAAAAATTATAGCAATGTGAAAAAGATCTTCAGATGGCTGGCAGTGGTCTTGAGACATCTCGGCCCCTTGCCAACTCGGCACCCTGCCAACTCGGCACTTTTTGGACAAGTCGGCACCCATTTTTTTTAGACATCTCGGCACCCGTAAGAGACATCTCGGCACCCACCCTGCAAACTCGGCACCCACCCTGCAGACTTGTACCCCAACTTGAAAAAAGTGAATTTTATGCATGTGTTATATTATTCGAGGTAAATAACTGACCGGAGTAAATCAAGTTATTGAATATTAATTTTGCTGACACCATCAACTCAGTCAAACTGCAACTAAGGTAAGCACATTTCTCCGGAGGCAATGGAATTGGATTTCATTCGCACGACAAGACAATGTCGCTATTAATTGCAATCAATTTGGGCAAGTTTTCACGGACTTACTCAACCAAGTTCGATTTCATTCGCTGACAAGACAATGTTGTGCTTAGTTGCAATCAACTTGAGAACATCTTGTCGGAGTTACTCAACAAAATGCGTTTTCACTGGTTTCGAAATTGTTAACTATACTTTCAAAATTGTATAAACATGAGATTTTTTCCCCGAAAATCATCACAATTGCCATCTGCAACCTAACCACGAAAACTACTGAGCGAGATTAAATGGGCAGCACATATCTATTTTGGATAGTTTTAAACTTTCCTGGTTCGTCCAGGCACATTGTAATCTGCCTAAAAATTTTAGGCAGATTGTAATCTGCCTCATTTTGGATCCTGAAAATGTGCCTGAAATGAAAGGAACGTTTGTAATCATGATCCACCCCACTCATTACCGGCTGTTTCAAGCGATTTGGTTGTTACCTATTTAAATATGTGATCGTAAGAATAAAAGGCGATTGATGTGATCAGTTGCAATTAAATAGAGTAAAATATTCGGTTATGATCATGCATAACACTGGTTTATTAGTATCTACTCACGCGTTTTATGAGATTTGGTTGTCATTTATTCTGATATCTGATCGTAGGGATAAAAAGCGATTGATGTGTCTAATTGCAAGTAAATACATGTGAGTGGTCGGTTTGCTCGTTCGTTTCATGTGATTTGTTTACCACTTGCTTTCTTTTATGCCTTGAGTTATTACACCTGCACAATGCTATTGATATGTTTAAATGCAATTTCTAATTGCAATTTCTTGATTGAGTAAATGCGCGACATTTTTGCTGATTGCTTTGTTTTATGTTCTGATTGAGTACACTTTTACAATAGCATTGATGTGATTGGATGCAAGTGGAAGTTGCAATTTCTTGATAAAATAAATGCAATGATATAAATCTCAATCCAGCCCCCACACCTCTGTGATGTATTATATTTTGAGATCAACATGCCAGTGTAGCTTCCTAATTCTTACTCCACCGGTATTAGATGGGATTTTTTGTGCACAGTATAAATAAACTGATACCTGATAAATACATTTACAGTGTTACATAGTAATTTCTTAGCTAGTACAATAAACAGAAAAAATATTTGCTTTTCATGTTACACACCTTATGCACGTGTAAAACGAGAAAAATTTAATCGAAAGTTTTTGTGATCAGTGTGAAAAATTAACAAGCGAAAATAAAAATCGAAGAGTTGTTATATTTTGTCGTAGCAAGTGAAAATAACATTTGAAGTGTTATTACATTTTTCTTTCTGCTAAGATTGGGTGCCGAGTTTGTATGATGGGTGCCGAGTTGTCTCTTAGGAGGTGCCGAGATGTCTCAAAAAAGGGGCCGAGTTGTCTCTTAGGAGGTGCCGAGATGGCAGGTGCCGAGTTGGCAAGGGACCGAGTTGTCCAAACTCCCTGGCAGTAATATTGCCGTGACCAAATGGGAAGTGAGAGTTAAAACACATTTAGAAAAGTAGTTAGAGTTACAGCAAGTATGCCATCTGCCCAAGGTAAAAGAAAAACACCCGTCACAACTGGACAATGGGGAGGAGTGGAGGGCTGTGATGGGATGTTGCCTCCTGTCGGGTAGTTTTCACTGCTTTTTGCCATTCTAGGTTATGCTGATTATGGTGTGGTCACATTTTTGGTTTTATCGATTGAGCCATCAAAAATAGTTAACATATATGTATGTGCACTTTGAATGCGTTTTAGCTCCACTTTTTCAATTTAAACTATTTTAAATCGTCGCTTTATACAAACTTGCTGCATGTTTGAAAAACTTTGTTTGAACACAACTTCCAACAGTTGCAGAAACACCTTTCAACAACATACCCAGTAAGGTCCAGAATCAAACAGTGGAACCGTGATAAGTTGCTGAGTTTTAAGGTAAGTGTTATGTAGTGACAGCATAGAATTGAGACAGTTCATGCCTCGTGGTTTGTCAAAGCCTCAGTAATCGACAAGTAAAATGGGAAGTAAATTTTCTATACGCAAAGTGCTTAATTCTAGATTATCCGAGAGAAGATATAAGCAAACATGAATCAAGTATCGATCTAGACAATTTAGACAGCTATGTTGTGTGATGCATTTCGGGTTTCAAGTATAGAATTTGTAGCTTTGTAGCATTATTTGATTGTTTTACAACACCAAGACTTCTTACATAATATTGTATGCAAGGCATAGTTTTACTGCTTTCATCGATTTAACGATTAATTGTTATAGGGGTAGATTATGGAATTAACTTCTCTGCACTGGATGAGGGCATGAGCAAACGTTGTTTATCCTTGTTAAGTGGGGTTGTGGGTGGGTGGCGGTGGGGGCACACGCATTCTGGTACGGATTGCAAAAAGCGCTTCGTCACAATATTCTCTTTGTTGTCACGACAACATCCGCATGTGTCGTTTGTATGAACCTTTTAAACAGGGTAGACCTGCCTTCAGAGAACTACAGGTTGATCTCCCATGTACTTATGCGAGAGTTCACTTATGTGCTCGAGAGTGTTTAATATGCAATAAGAAAACAAAAGCAATTAAACATTTCGTATGTCGTCACTTATTCGCAGTTGTATTTTGAAGTCTTGGATCATTAAGTTGCAAAACGTTGTCACTGTTTGTGCAACAAATGTTGTTCACCGGTTAATATCTTTTGAATAGTCCGGGAGTACAGTTTCATAAAGTAAATATGGCTTCAAACGCTATTTTCTCTGGTCCCAGTTTGTTGGTTACACCGCTTTAAAAACTCAAACACAAGATCTTATAAGTATTCCAATAATTTATTGAAAGTGAAGCATGGACTAACACGTAAGTTAGCATAAGTTGCTTGTGTTTCTTCCTTTTTTAGAGTGACTTCGTGAGGTTAAATCAGTGGGGGCCGTATGAAAACGCCATAGAAATGTGCAGACAAGAACAACTGGAGCAGGCTATTTATTTTCTACAGAGAGACCTCACGTTCATGCGAGATGTGAGTAAAATGCTATCGTAAACGCTCCTTTCCCATGGAAGATTGGTCGCTACAGATACTAAATAAGTTAAAAACTGTTCACTAATCAAACTTATCAATCATAGCTCATGTAATGCATCTCATCCGGGTGCTGGGACGTATTTTGGCACTTTGCCAAAATTTCATGGTTTGATGCGGCTTGGAAGGAGAAACTTGTTCCTGGTAGATCAAAAATAATTCATGTAAATCAATAGCTAACGGATCTTTCATTGGTCTTTTTCAGAGAGAGCCAGTTTTGCTGGAAGAATTGGGGAAAGTCCGCTTACCAACTAGAACGTTCACATTTCCACAGCGCATATGGTTTCCAGGCAACTGGATAGTAAAGCGTGTGTTATATGGAGAAACAGAAGTAATACCAACCGTTATAGTCGAACAGCCGCGGAATACTTACATTAGCAAGCGAAATTTTGATGAAGTAAGTTGCTTAAATTGTATGTTGATATCTCAATTTTTAGAATGTATATTTCTAGTACTGGGAATATGTTAAAAATAAAAGGAGAATTGACCTGGTTCCCTTGCAAAGAAGTAAGTATTTTAAATTTCAAGATCAGTTTTAGATAAGATTATAAAACTGTTACACAAAATGAAATAAATCGGGATGTTTTACACAGATCACATTAAAATACGCATAAGATGCATACTACGATAAGAAATAATGAAAAACAATGGTCGGAATTTTGATATCGAGTTAAAACAATTAACATGCAAGCAACACATTTAGCATCCTGTTTTCTTATAAGCTTAGTTTGAGTATTTGATCGCACTACCAGGGAGACATCTGTGCTTTGTTCGTTGTCCCTTAGTTCAGTGTCCCTAAAACCCAGTTGACAACTTGAGTAAATGTCACTGATTGTTTTGCTGCGGTTTAGCCCGTGTTCATATTGGAGCAGAATACCTACTGGAAGTGCAATACGGCGTCGCTGTTCTGGCGCTGGAAGAATTACTTCATTAGAACTTGGACATGGACCTGGAATGCCATGTTCTGGCTCGGGGTCAGTCATTTGCCTCTTCCCTGTCTTATCGCTCTAACATTTACGCTTGTTTCGGTATAAAATGAAGAAGAAAATTATTGCGAAGTTGCACTATAATAAATAACAAAATATTTAGAGGCTGGTCAATGACAAGATGAGAGAAATTGCTGTGGACACCATAAAAGCAAAGGAATTTTTGAGATTTTACAAATGGCATTTTTATGTGACTGACAGATTGCAGTACCATGGTGTAGCCCTGTTAGTTACAGAGCACTGTTTTACAGGAAACCCTTCATTGCCGCCTTAGAGCTCAATCCATCAAATGTAAGAAGCACTCATTAGTTAGTTTAATTTTATTCATTGTCGAACACAGTTAAATAAGAACAGAAACATTTTATAAACCATTATGTGCACTTTGTGTACAGTAAGGGATCGCCGTATATTGGACTAATATAATGCTCGTCTAAAGACAAGACACGTTCATCAACGTATTACATACGTCATGTTTTGAACAGCTACTGTAGTGGCCAGTGGACACCGGATAAACAAGAGTTGTCGGGCTGATGGAAAGTGCCACGGGTTAACCTATATCACCTTATATGATAATTTAACAGAGGAAAAACCATTTTAACAAGATTTTGCTTCGGTTATGAGGTTCTTTAGGTCAGCCTATCTTGAACATAGTATGTCGCATTGTTTAATCATCATTTTATTAAATTAAAACATACGTTGATTATTGCGTAGCTTTTATTATAGATTAGTGTAATTACAATCAGCGTTTTAAGTGTAACCTAAAATGTTGCTTGCTGGTTTTAATTTTTAGGGCACTCTAAGTCCGAAAATGTCTTCCAAAACGGAAACTCTGAGATCGCGGTTGTCCAATTTATGGCAGAGTGTCAGCGAATCAAGAGCTAAATTTGAAGCCGAACCCGACACAGGTACACGCGTATGAACTTGCTGTGTGCACCTATGTATGCTCGTCTACCAATATCCGAAAATATTTTATTGCTACCAGTCACCCCTTTTGGCAGACTTAGTTGTGAAGTCCCTGACGATTCGTTAGGGCCAGCATCTGTGACGTTTCATACTCGGTGCATCGTAACAGTTCAATACAGTTACGTCGGATCAATAAGCAAAACACTGGGGCAGCCATATCATTACGCTCGTACATGCACAGCATTTCGTCTGTCATGGTATGGTTTCGGGTCCGTGTAATGATAGGAATCAACACGTGATCGTGTACACGTGGATCCGCTTTTAGCTCAACTCGCCTGTGTTGGTGGTTGTGTACGCTCGAGTGTATGTGTGTGCACGTGTTTTTGGCAAGGGCTGTATACTGAAAAGCACTATTCATACTAAGGGAAGTCTTCCAAATGCGTGCTGCAACAGCATATAAAACTTAAAGTCGTTCATAGAGGTTAGGCCAAAGCTGATCAATACATTATGGGTTATCTGAAATTGGTTATATTAAAAGAGAAACTAGAGAGATTTGTCATTGGCGTGTTTATACATGTTACAGTGAATCTGTCAAATCAGTAATTTTACGAAGTCACTGAAATCACAGTAACATTGTAAAGTTACTGGTTCAAATGAATTTGACAGAATGGTTCACTTGCTCATCGTTTATTTTGTAAAGCTATAAAACATAACCTGCCGAGTTCAAAGATTTGACTTGACTTCAAAGATTTGACTTCAGTTGATTTGACTATTAAAAATGCAGTTTTTCCGTTGATGTCAGCCTTACAAACTCAATAAATTACTCTAGGATGTGATCTGACAATGGAGAATTGCAGTTGTTCCTATTGTTTTTTGTTTAATAGGTAATTGGGTTTCACCTGTATAATGCATTCTGATTTAAATACTTTGGACTGCGGAAGTAATACTTTGGTCTTGCAACTATCGTTGTTACTTTGCGGTCCACGTTTGGATATTCCTTTATCAGTTGTTGTTCAACAGAGTACTCTGGGTTGTGATGGTTTTTGTTAAGAAGCACTTCAGTGTGTGATTGGGTTATCGGGATAGGGTATACCAACCCAGCCAAAAAAATTCCATTCCATTAGATTAGGAATACTGAAAACAACAGGAGATTTACTGCTTAATTATCCTGTATGGCGCAATCAAGCGAAAAGCAACCTTGTTCCAAAAAAGGATTATTACATATTTAAGTCAAAGAATAAAATATTTATAATTGCAATTTTCAACGGCAAAATTGCTATCATCACAATACACAGTATTCCATTGACTCTGAATTGATTACAGAGAAATAACTATCGCAGTTTCACTAAAGCCAAATCAATACCATCACAGCCCAATTGGTCATACTTTAGTTACAAACACCGACGAAGAAATAATTGCAATTTTAGAATGTGCACATGAATAAAACCACATTAATGAAAGTTAAATAAACCTAACTCTGTGAATCTGTCAAATCTTAAAATCAGTGCATTCACTGAATTCAGTGAAATTCACATAATCATTGAATTCACATAAATTCACTAAAATTTGAAGCAGTGACTTTACAAAGTCCCTGAAATTTTCTTCCAGTCATTTGACAGATTTACTGTAACATATACATGACAATTGGTTATTCAGTTGTGGTTGTACTCGGTGCATTTGAGTTTGTCCTGCGGCCTGTTACCAGTACCGTGTCAGGGCTCGAAACCATGACAAGCTACACTAAGTGGTTTTTGAATGAGGTGAAAAAAACATTAGCTGCAAACGTTCCGAAATCAAAGCAAGCGGCAGAGTCTCGACAACCTAAAAGTGTGACTTTAGTATGGTGTGATTTCCATTTCTGCCATTGTTTGACTATAGGCATACTTTCTTCTTGAAGTAGAGCCACCTGGTAAAATTTCGTTTACGTCAACGCGGTACTGTTGTCGTGATTAAATTGTTCCCTCTGTAAGTGCCTGGTTAGTATGTCTCCCCGACCGAGGGGAGATATATAATATTTGTGCGTTCTGTGTATGTGTGCACGTGTTTGTGTCAGTCTGTTGTGAACAAAATGTGTGCAAGATATCTCGAAAACGACGAGTTCAATCGACTTCAAACTCGGTCTGCTTATTCCTTTAGTGGGTCTGACGTCAAATTTTGACGCGTGTTACTTTATTACGGAATGGGCATGACGTCATTACGTCATAATCTTGTGTGCGAAATTTCTCAGTCGCTGAAAATGTTGAAAGTTCAAACTTGGTGGGATTGTGGCTTGATAGGTCCGAAAGATTCTTTCATATTTTGTTGCGAGTAGAACGATTGAAAGCGGCATATGACGACATCACTTAAAATATGTGTGTAATTTGAACAAGATCTTGTGGGCAAAATATATCGATAACGGAAAGTCGTATCGACTTCAAATTTTCATATGGAACTTTCAAATTTCTCAGATTAAGAATGCGCATGGCGTCATCATGTTAAACTCTCATATGTAACCTTAGCTACTGAACATCGGAGAAAGTTGAAACTTGATGGGAATGTTGCCTGGCAGGTCCGAAAGATTCTTTAAAATTTTGCCGGGAATAGAATGAACTTTTGCTAAGCAAAATATCTCGGATCGACTATAGTATTCCTTGGACAGGTCGCGCGGTTTTTTCTGATCTATATATGGGAGTGATTATGTAACGGTTAGCATTGTTTGCAGTACGTGGAAGTATTTTTCGCCTTTACAGTGGATCAGGTGTCATCTGTTGCACAATTATGAAGTATGCCCTTCTAGTGCTTTTTGGCCGATGGGAACGAAGACAAGGTATATATCATTGCTATAACCACTGTTAGCAAAAAAGGGAGTTAAGTAGGGAATTGATGATGTAGGGAGCACCTTTCACTTCAGATCAGGATAAAAAGGCATATCGTAAACCTGTCTGTAGTGACCACCTTCCAGATCTAGATAAAACCCCCTGTATCTGGACATATATAGAAAAGAGGATTGAGATACCCACAAGTAAAGCTACGTCCCATCTGGTGTACGATAAAGGTGATACGCAACCTGCACATGGGACATATTTATTCAGATACACTTTATACAAGGTAAAAGGTCGTAATATTCTGAAAATGGTACAAACTCGTTTAAATAAAATTTTGTGAAAAGAATGTCTGGGAAAACATTGGTTTTAATAATAATAGTATTTAACATACTCTGGTACACTGCTGTTGCTGAGCACTGGCCGCTTTAGTGTTGTGTATATTTTTTATGATTTTTGACAATGAATTATGAATAGGTTTGTAAAAATGAATCTTGTATTTCAGTAATAAGAAAAAAGGAAAATGGTCATTGGGGAATTATCAGTTTAGTCGGAGAGACATTTGCTTTTGTTGACAAAAACAAAAAACTAAATAGCTGTCGATTGAAAGTGTGTAATATAAGCCTGTACTTTTATATTTTGTGTACACTGGCTGCTCTAGTTATGATCTATCGATAACGAGGAAATACTATAGTTATAATTGAGCTCGCAGGTTATAAGTTATATGTCAGTGTGTCTGATGCCAGCTCTTTCTCTGCATTGATAAATAACTTAAAGTGGCTTGGTATAAAGTTATGGTTAAAGTGGCTTGGTACAAATATCAGAAATATTTTTTGCAAACACTTTATCACGAAAAGGAACAGAGCGGCCATCAGGTGTGTATTTCTTTCTTTAAAAAAAAAAAAACAATTTTGAAAAAAAAAAAAAAATGGTCACGCTCTTTATAATATAACCACACATTTGCCATTTTATGCATGTAAGCTTCATGAGCATTTATACTTTGCTGACTTTATTGTTTGCGGGCTGTATATTTTAATGTTCGGTACACTGCCAAAATGTAGTTGAGAAACGTGATTCTTTTACAGGAAAAACGAATATTATTCCCGTGAATAACATTGATGAAGTTTTGCAGTCTGTTGTAATTACCTGTTAATATGTTAAATAGTTACAAAAATTTTATTCAGGGCAGAGAGAGTGCATTACGTTTCGTAGTTGTTCTTCAATGTGTTGTTCTTGTATTACTTTCGTTCGTTTCTTAATGCAACGTTTGAAAATGTTATGATCGAGTCGAACAGTTTAGAAACAGATTAAAATGCGTAAAGGCTAAACTTTCTTGTTTTCTTCGCTGGCTTTGCCGAAGTAGCTTCCACTGGGGTAAACTGCAATTGTGTTTCCGCAAACCGTTGTGATCAGTTACAGAATTTCGTGTGTTTTATCGCTTTAAACATGAACCGTTGCATTCTGTTTCAGGGTTGCTGGGGAAAAGTTTCACTCGACACTTGAATCGCTTTTGGAACTATGTGGTTAAAGGAACATTTGGCTCGTGCCTGCTTCTCTTTGGGTTTGCACCTTTGTGCCTGGTCGCGTCGACATTTTCCATTCTCGCAGCTGTACTGTCTCCCCTCTGGTGAGTGCCTTCTCATGCAAGCTTCTACACAATTCTTGTATACGAGGAGTAATTATGCATTCAGTTGTTAGTAAAGTGAATATCGTTCATCTTTAAAGGAAGCATAAGTTAAAAAGAAGTACCATAAAGCATACGCTATTTTCATTTTTATGCAGGGACTGCGATTGGCCGCTGTATTTATTTATGATTTTGATGAACTTGTTTCAATCTTTGTACGCGAGACATTGATTGAAATATTAAAAAAATATTAAACGGGTTATCAAAATGAATGAAAGCTTCCCTCCCACACACTCACACACGCATATAGAGATAAATATATATATTTAAAAGCTGTTAAAATAAAAATTGTGTCTCATTGACACTCATGTAGGTTGTGTGCTAGTAATAAATGTAGGTGTATACATAAATTAAAACGATCTCATGTTAAAACAGGATGCCTTTTGTGACTTTCGTGGTGCAGTTCTTTTTGTTGTTGGTCTACGACTTCGATTCCCCAGGTTAGTTACACGACCTTATAAGGAACCTGTTCCCTAAGTGCGACACGTGCTAAAAATTCATTTATTCCCCACAGGGGAAATATATGCGATCGACCGTGTGTCGATCTGTTGGTCTGTCGGTCGGTCTGTCATCAACAGCTTGTTAACACGATAACTTAAAAACTGCTGCAATGTTTTTAATGAAACTTGATTTGAGGCTTCTGTGGGAAGAAACACAGATTGAAAATGGGCCAGTTTCGTCCAAGGAAAATGGACCAGCTGGAAAATTACAGCTGTAGATTGACATTTGATGGCCGTATTTGACTGATGGGGGGGGGGGGGGGGGGGCTGTGTTGAATATGTGGGCTATGCACACTGCTCTAGTTTAGTACGTTACGCATCTGATATTTATTAATACGTACAAATACAATGTTACGTACAATAGATATTCTGTAAAATGTCTAAAGAGTTCAGAAATTAGTATTTTTATAGAATCATAAGATATAATTGCAATTTTTATTGCCAAAAAATTGTGATATACGTAGAGTAAAACCTCATAGTTTCGATTTTAGGGAAAATGCGCGTGTGTTTTCAGGACAAATGAATGCTGTGATGTACCTGCTTGAGGCTCTCGTGTACCGGCTGCTGATATGCGGAGTGATACAACCCGTCTCTGCTCTATTCACAGCAGGCCTTATTCTTCCTGTCTCTTCTGCCTGTGTTCTTCTGTGTAAGTGGCCTTATTCTTCCAGTCTCTTCCGCTTGTGCTATTCTGTGTTAGTGTTCTTATTCTTCCAATGTGTTCCGCTTGTGTTCTTCTGTGTAAGTGGCCTTATTCTTCCACTCTCTTCCGCTTGTGTTCTTCTGTGTAAGTAGCCTTATTCTTCCAGTCTATTGGAGTATTTTGTTTCACAGCTTTACCTGGTCTTCTAAGCTGCAGTTAATTTAAGTCAGTGTGGTTTGATTTCTATCTTGTGTTGTGTCGTATAGGCTGCCTCACTCACCGAGCTCCTCCGCTTCAGTAAGTTGCCTGTATAATCGAGTCCTTTCGGCATCTGTTTGGTTCATGTAAAATCCATGTGTTGGGTAAAGTCTTTACATGATGCGGTCACGTGATTTGTGACTAGTCTCACCACACAATGCCCGTCGTGTGTTATTTGTACTCCATGCTTCTGTAACTTATGTAATTGTTTTCCAACACCTTGAGCACAGTCTCTCTAAATTAGCGTTTCTGATTTTATCGGGTGGTCTGGTAAAATCGTTGTGCCAGGTTGTGCTGCAAGAAGTGGAAAGAGAAGAAGTGTGTGGAACAAATGTGCGTCTGAAAATATACAATTTTGTGTTTATTCTTTTTGTCACAGTTGGTGTTATGCGGAGAGTTGGGCGCGGCATATGGGACGGCTTGATGTTTCACCTGATTATATCGAAACAAGCTCGAATACCAACCCAAGACACGTTCGTAGCGCGAAGAATAGCCGGGCCTGGCTTGGCGTCAAATTACTTTTATCAGGTAGGTGGCTATAATAAGCTTTTATTTTAGCTCACTCTGAGCATAGGCTATTATCTATATGCATTGTCTTTCGGGACCGTGTACCAGTTGTTTCTAAAAATATTCGATTTTACGCATACTGTTAGGTGCTCAGCCTTAATGCCAGAGCCTGTTTCCAACTCCAATGTTACGAATATTACGCAGGGCAAAAAGTCGACTTTTTAGCTGTGGTTCCCGCGGAACCCCAGGCTCTGAATTCAAAGCTTCCGGTGCAATGTCTTGGGGTCCCAAAGTTCTCCTTCATGAAACCGATTTTGTGCAATAAAAATAATTGATTTATTGACTTCTTTTGTATGTGAAATACACACGTTAATGAAGCTAAATTGTAACAATTTTCACTGCCTTTTTCCAGGGGTCCCGAGCCAATTTTTTAGGTTCGCGGGACCCTTGAACCCCGTTAACTTTTTGCTCTGACATTCGAGTGCCTAGCTTTAATAGGTCGTCCAGAAATTTTGATGGTCACGTTGACCTGAGGTTTATTCTGTTTATTTAACACTGATTATTGCGAATTTTACTCACCGATTTATGGCATTCGTGTAATCGGTGTTTGTCGCAAGATGCTCGCGATTTTCAGCAAAAAGTTGACACTTGAATGTGAAACGATTCAAGATTTCATCATTATTTTGTTATGCTTCGGTTATGGTGTTATGGTTCGTTGAATAAATTTAAGACAGAATAAAACAAGCTATTTGTGTAAAACCAGGCAAGCCCTGAGCAGATTCTGGCAGGCGTGGAGTCGCACATGGAGCACAGCGAGTTGATAGCATGGGAGGAACAAATCCTGAAACTTGTGGACAAACCCAAGCTACTATATAGGTTAGTGTGTGAAAACATCAGCCGCCGGAGAAGTATGTATAACGTACAGATCTCCATACCTGTTGGGAACTTCAGCCGTAAAGCAACGTAGTGTTGTGAGAAATGTTGAGGAGCAATGCCTATCGGTAGTAACTATAGCGAATCCATCGCGCACACTGTTTAGTTCAAGTAGATATCATTATCCTAGCTTAACTTTTCATACGTCTCCGATTAGGACTGAACTGGGCCGGATAAAACTAGGGTATCGTTAATTCCAGACTTCCCTGAACTCACTCTTTTTCCGGAGTAACATTGAAATTCAAGAGAAAAACATTTCTTTCTGCATTGGCAGCTAAAACTGGCCGTCCCCTGTTTGTCTGGAATCCAGCACGTAAATTCTGAACGAAGAGACAGAGGTTTACTTGGTTGTATTCCAGTCAGCCCATTGAATTGCAAAGATTTTTTTTTTTCATTTGGTGGTGTAGCGCATTTGGTTTTCGATTGTAAAGCAATGTTGCTGCTGTACGGATATTCAAGATAATGTAGCCTCGGAGCTATTATAATGTCAATCCTAACTGTTAAAATCAATGCTGAAATGATTACAAAATAGACGTATGACTTGTGTGCAGGCAGTTTGTGAAGCAGATGTTTGTGCCTTTCTGCGTCGACTTGGTTCACCAGGGAATCTATGAACGTGTTGTCCGGCAAACGCAAGACATTATTCACGAAATATCCTACCAAGTGGAACAGTAAGTGGGTTTTAGAAGTTATTACTGGTTAATTGAGTTATATTATTTTTCGTGTATATCAATAGCTCATACAGCTGCAATTAAAACTTTTTGCTGTTTTAAGGTGGCAGAAAAGGTAGAGCAAGAGATGCGGTTTGGTGAAAGGCTGTGGGTATTTGTGCAGGTCAACAATGCAAGTTTTTGTATTTGCAAAAAGAAGCTGGACAAACACACAGTCATAAATGCTTTTGTGTGAAGCAGATAAATGCATTTTTATACCAAGTTTAAGTGAAAAAAATAAAGCCAGTCACAGTTCTATGGTTTTGTTTAAGACCATTTTTGTAGTTTCGTGTTCCCTTTCAGTGCGCAGAAATTGTTTTAAGAACAAATGTTTATGTCGTGATTTCCTTTTCCGACACAGGAGAAAGCAGACTTTAGCAACTGGTTTGGACAAATCATTGTGTGAGAAAATCAAATTGCCCATACAAGAGTTGAAGGTTGTACAAAAACATACGGCTAAAATGCTTCAGGATTTCTTTCCCGACCACGTCATCAGTCGTCTCTCTGTGTCTGAAGATGAGTTTTGGGAAAACCGGAAATTACAAAATGGCGACTGGAGAGGTGAATTTCTACTGAAGAGATTAAAAGAACTGAACTATTTATTTTTATTAATTAAATTAATTTCTTTATGTCTGACATCGCATCTCAACCCCAGTTCTCACGGGTTCTTGAGAAGGATTCTTTGTCACTTATATTTACGATTATTTATGTTTCAAAGAGTTAAGTTTTAAGTAAAGAGACATGTATGTGAACAAAACACTTGCGGAAAGGACCGAGAACAATGAAAGGTACGGAAATTGTCAAAATTGTCCCGAAGCACGGTAGTGGAATTATTTTAGAAAAAAAAACTTGCCATTTAGTCCCATTAAGTGTAGTTTTTACGCAACGTGCTTTTAGGTTTGGCGAATCAAGTTCTGTCTGAAGTCTTCTCAGCTCACTTCCTCACACCGTTAGAAGAAACAGATGACACAGTATTCAGACTTGAGGTTATATTGCTCATGTTTTTCATGAAAATTGAACACCTCAAGTTAATCTGTGACAAAGAAAGCTTGTCGGGGGTATTTGCAGACTTGTTTGCGCGAAGCGGTTGATTTCTGTAATAGTCTCACCCTAAAGCGTCCACTGCTTAACTTTAGGCTGTATTATATAATTCAAAATAAGGGTGGTGTAACATGTGGCCTTGGGTTTCATAAGGCAACAACATGCTCAAATGAAAAGTGAAAAGCCTTTAGTTTGATTTATGTGGCGTAAAAAAATCACATGTTTATATGTTTGGAAATAAGGAAAGGGTTCTTTCTAGTCATCAAACTTTGCAGTGGTTTGATGTAGAATACAATATTTGAAAAGTAGTGTAACTCGTTTCGATAAGCTCACATTAGCCATTGGATAGGATTTATAAACAAACAGTGCTATGTCACCTTAGCTTGTTTTTTTTTTTTTTTTTGTTTTTTTTTTAAAATATGTCAAACACGTTTGATTGCGAACAAATCGAACGTCTCAAGTGTGTTTTAAAACAACAACACTAATTTACAGTAATATGCATACCGAGTTACCACTTGTTGATTATATAGATGCTCTTGATCGTGTAGTATTGAAAATGCTTGTTGGCATTGACAGATCAAGCACCTAGATCTAACCCGCTATGTGGACATGATAGCTGAGGCGGCCGTCCATGATGACCTGGATGACTTTGACACAGTACACACGCCACAAGGTACTCGCGAGCATAAGAGTACAGCATCTGGTTCGCGCTTCCAGTTCTGCCACATATATAACGTTCTTCGATTAGCATAAATCATTTTAATCCGTTTCTTTCCCCAACCCACTTCTCCGAAATTGATTATGGCCGAATGTAAATGTGTCAAAAAGTTCATATTTAAAGATTCGATCATGTATCTGTTAAGTCCATCAAACACATCATGTCAGGATATCTGAGTAGAAAAATAATGAAGAAAACTCCCTAAAACTGTTAAACTCCCTGAAATGTTTAGGCCTAATTTTAGGTAATAATCTAGTCTGCTGTTCATGCGTTAAATGAATATACGAGAATCAAGCGAGACAAATAAAAAAGTAAATAAAAAAGATGAAGGTAAAGGTCATGTACTGTTATTTGGTGTGGATTTACAGTCTTTAAGTTTTGGTCGATAATGTTAAGCATGTGACTGTTGTTTTGTAGGAGATATTGATGTTGACGCACCGTATTTCAGTGTTGACAATTTCAGTCCTCTGAAAGGCAACGCAGATTATGCGGAATTTCTCAGTAACAAGTTCGTGTGCATTTTTATAATGTTTAACTTAAGATCATGTTTTTATGTCTACTTGTCTGTCACTTTTAAACAATTTCGTATTTAACGTGTTTTGCACTGGAGGAATACAGCGTTGTATTTTATGTCTTGTAAATGTCGGTAAATGCCAAGTGTTATTGCTGCTCTAAGTTTTGTTTTCAAAACATTTATGCGTGGATCTTCCCCTGTGAGATACACAGCTGGAAGAATCGAGGTATACGAACCTGGATCAAAAGAAACTTGAACAGAAGGTCGCTGACACATAACGCATCCCGAATCGAAACGGGACAAACCGGCCCCGCTCATAATTGTCTTTGTAAAAAAAAAAAACGGATCTTTTACTTTATAATTCATACAAGCAAGGTTCATACTGAGATGCTTTGAACTGCCCGAAAGGAAGCAACTTAAGTCTGCTACAAAATGAAAAAAAGAACAGTGTGGCGCGGCCTGAATCCGAAAGTTGGGCTGTACGCAAATAAAGAGTTAATATCCTAAAGCTTTAGTGACACTGCGCGTAATTAATGATGATTTGGAATTATTATTGATAAACATAGGCCATTTATATTGATGATGTACATGTACATCGCTTTTCGTGTGTACTGCCTACTCAAGTAAAAATTTAATGACGCTCGTAGAATATAACATATACGTGCATATTTTTCAGACGACATTCAAGACACTGGCCGTGGTCCAATCGCAGTACTTTAGATCTCAGAGACTTGCAGAAGCTCCAGATACCACTGCCACTCATGCATCCGGCGTTCATAGCTCTGCTCATCTACAACAGGTGCGACCATTTCTAGAATATTAACAAAGTGTTTTAGCTGCATGGGTTTAATGTTTCCTTTATAAGACGCGCTTAATCTAGGTTGAGCTAAAGTTAATTAAAAAAAAAAAACTAAAATAAAAAACTGAAAATCAAGGAAGCTCGAATCTCGAAAGTGAAAAAAAAACTTACACCACACTTTGTAAGATTAATACCTTATGTTGGGCTTGCAGTGAAATGTGTGCATGATAGTAATTGCAGAAGAATAACGATTGTTAATTTAATGGCAAGGTTATTCTTCAACAACGTAGAGTAGTAGTACTGTTGTAGTACAGTTCAAAGATACAGTATTCCACCAAGGGTCTAGATACATACCGGTTTTCTAAAAAGTATCCCTAAATTTGTGCGTAAGCATTAATCTAATTCAACTGAATGTTTTACTAAGTCAAATTTTTGCAGAGAAAACGATCAGGATCAGATTGATGTCGACGACCTGCTCTGTCGACGCATTCTGCACGCCGCGGAAGACACCCCATACACTGACACCCCTAATACAGTGGTCCTGACCGAAGAATCGACGAGCACCCCGGACCATACCACTACATATTCTGAGTCGGATATGGGGGTGCCACGTCTTGCCGAACAGGAGGTGCTGTCTGATTATAATGTTAATGCTTCTTACCATAATGAATTAAATAAGGGACTTGCTGACGGGGAGGGAGGGGATACGGCCGAAATTGCAGAAGTTAAAGTAATGAATTTAGGTAGAATAGTTCGAGAAGAGCCCTCAAATGAGGGTGTACCGAGTGACTCGTTGGGTGGTGAGGAGTTGCAAGAAACGTTAGAGCAACAAAACCCACGATGGCAATATCCTAGAATGCCTTCCAAAGATTCAGATCATGGTGTTCAGTCGCAAGCCACTGAATACGATGCGGAATCCGAAGTTCTAAGAACCGAGCCCACTGCTGCGTTTTCACCTGAAAGTGCCCCTGAATTAGAAACTGCCTGTGAAATAAGTGGTCGATATTCAACATCGCCGGTGAAACAAATAGATGTCACACTTGACATAGGAGGAAATTCAGGAAACGTTGATCCCGGTGAGAACTCAGCACTGCTGTTTCACGAAGATGAAAGGGATACGTCTTGTGTTGTTGACGTTGATGACGACATAGACACATTTGACAATGCTGTAGAGAAGATCGCTGAGGATTTCAAAGAGGCCGTCGTTACCGTCAGCCATGACCTTAACGATGCGCAGGATTCCTCGGAAGTGCAACCTCTAACGTCATCGCGATCTCCAAGCAGGCCTAATTCTCTCTATCTCGAAAAGGTTCATGCAGTAGATTTTTCAAAAAATAGCGAAAACTAACTTATAAAACGCATATGTTTTGTTTTAATACATCGAATCGAGTTCTGTGTTTATATTGAGCACTGTTGAAGAGGAAGTCTTATTTTCACTGTGGTCAAGAATGCTCCAGAAACGATCTTGAGATAATGTTGAGTTTAACAATATTATTGTCTTAAGACTGAACCAACAGACTTTAGCTGGTTCACGCCTTTACACTGTCCGCCAGTAGGTTCACGCCTTGTACCGTCCGCCAGCAAAACCTCCCTTTCCATCACCTCGGTGACTGCTGAGGTGGATGGAGGTCAAGGTCATGCCTTTTGGTTGGTGATTACGTGAGTAGTGTTATGTCAGGGTGTTGGTTTGGGACAAATTGCTGCCCTTTGTACAGACCCAAAAAGTTGCGGATTCCTGCAGATCCCCAGTTGCTGCACCCGGTTTGTTTATTGTTGTACGACAGATTGTGTTGGAAATGTTTAAAGGAGCTCAGTAGAGGTTATGTAGCGTCTGAACTGGTGAACAGCGAGACCAGATTGAATGTCTTCTGTAGCGCTCAAAACCATTCAGTAATTTGTGTTTGTTTAGCACCAATAACTCACTTATTTGTATCGAAAGGGATTTTCTCGCCTGCCTACCGGTTCTGGTAGGGCACAGAATCTTGTTTCACTGTGTTTACTTTTGAATCTGAAGCAGCCCCTCCCCCCCCCCCAAAAAAAAAAAAATCTGTCGGTTTAGGTATTGTAAATATAAGATACTTAGCACTCAACGGTGATGTTAATTGAGTATATTTAGTCGACTCACTAGTCAAGCTGTTTGATGCACAATGTTATCCTTGCCAAAACGCCAATCAAAATGCACATTTTAACGCTTACATTATGTATAGACTGTAAAGTACTGGGTGCAGTTTTTGCTCGGTTGCTTGCATTCATATTTAATTACATTCATTGTTGATTTATTTTTGATTTCGAAGCAAATATAAATATCTAGTCACCTTAAAATTTAAGTAGTTTTAAATTTTCAAAAGTTCCCAAGCCCAGAGAGTCCAGGAAACAAAGTTTCTGTTTTAGTTCAGGTTTTGTGGATATTTTTATTGTAAGATTTCAATTTGGTGACAGGCAATTCATGTGCTCAATGCTAAACATATGTGAGGACGCTCTTGTCAAAATTTTATCTTATATTTGAATAACTTCTTATTTTCTATAAATTTAACTTATCAATACTCGTTGTTATAAAACAGCTGACCTCTGATGAGATCTGTCTGTGATGTACAAACACAGAGCGGATGGATATTTTAAAAAGTAGTTTAAGTCTTTTATGAGTATTACTTTCACGATATGCCACTGGGTCTGCGAAGGAAAAATATCTACACAACAGACCGAACTGCAGTTGAGGCTGGTTGTTGAACGTGTTTTAAAAAAGAAGTTCCTCTCTGTTATAAGTACTATTTTTGGCGGAATCCTCACTGATCTGCGGAGTAAAAAAATTGTTATACACAAGAGACCAACCGGCCGAAGAGGTTGGCTGTTGAACAACAACTATCAATACTTGAGAGTTTGTGCCAAGTTTGTGAGGAGTTATAGTAGCATGTGTTGGAGCAATAGCCGGCGAAATGCGTACTCGCTGTGTTCATAGCGATCGCTGAGTGTCAAATACAAAGCCACGTCAAGGGCTTGTATGTATGTTGCAACTCAGCACCGCAGAAATAAGAAGCGGAAGTGTTGTGTCCTGAAAAAAGACAGATTGCAAATGTTGAATGTTTCACTTTCGACATACTGAGACATTTACGAAAGCGAGTTGGAAACTTTGCAGTGTGTCCAGAAAAGTTCTCTAAATCTGTTCAACCTTTTGTTTCGGATTGTTACGCAGTGAGTCACATTATGTATATCTTATACACTAAGGTATTGTCTCTGTTCGCATTGAGTGCGTAAATAGGGAAATTTGGAGAATATTGCTCAAACTGTATGTTGCAAATGTTCGTCGAACTTGTTGAAAGTTTTCTTTTTAAATGGGAAAATATGATTGAAGGCTGTAATACACAGAACGACGCAGAAGTTCGACCGAAATCTCCGAAGCTATTCAGTCCAAGGATTTAAAAGTATACACTATTATATTATTGATTTGCAACATCGCTTTTTATTGAGATAGAACGAATCGTACAACTAGAGTGTGCTGAAAGTGGCGTAAAATAGTCACACTTGCGAGTAATCCCGTTTTCGGGAACTGGTTACCCCAGGTGTTTTTGGTACAGTGAACATTTATATTTTTAAATGTACAGCGTTGCGTTCTTTTGTAAATACGCCATACATTAACAATATAAGAGGTGATTTGACGTTTGTTCAGATGTAAAATATTTTATTTGTTGTGACTTTCAGAAATATACAAGTATACAAAGCTATACACTGTAGATAGGTGTTGGGAAGTGAGGTTCACATATCTTGCAGTATTGATCTTGTCCTAGTTGTGAATGCAGACGAATAGAGTTGCGGAAGACTCACTCATCCATGCGATAACGCGATGTGATAACGTGAGGCCACCAAGAGGAAGATTTCTTATCTGTTCCCTTTATTTATTGCACAACCATTAAAGTTAAAAGGAAAAAAAAGAAAGAAAGTAAAAAAAATCAGCGAAGTCAAAAAACGCCGCAATACTGTATATCGATGTATGTCGGGCTGCTTTGTAAAAAAAAACAGTTCATTTAACTTGGCTGAACATTGTTGACGAGGAATTAACCGAAGCCTCAAGCTTATTTTTGTTGTTAAAATTAAAAAATAGTTAAAAACGTTGGTAACTGTAACCAGACATAAGTTTAATGATCTGTAATATCTCAGTAATGTTTGTGACATATTCTGTTTCCCAAATACCTTTAATGAAAGGCATATTTACACTTGGGGATTTTCAATCCCCATAATTTATTCGTACGATTCGGTAAGGTCTTTCCGCATGATTTCTTTCTTCCACCATAACTTTGTCACGGGAACCCCTCTGAAATGGTTGGGCTAGAACGACCAATTTGGCAGGGACACACTGTACACGTCTAGTTGGTCCACCCGAAATTTTTAGAAATTCATTGACATTTCATATTCGGAAATCGATATTTTGCCATTGAAACCCCACATATAAGGGTTTCCTTAACTGTACCCCCCCCCCCCAAAAAAAAAAAAAAGATTAAATGTTCCTGTACGCGAAGTGTGATCCGTTCAGTTGTTACAAGAATGTTACAATATGAAATAATAGTAATGTTTATGGCGTTATTATGATTTTAACATTTGACGTTTCATGTACTCCGGGTTTTCGTTGGATGTGGGAAGTCGGCATGGCAAAAAAACGGGGGGGGGCGAACTTTTCTCTACAGTTTTCTAAATTTCTTTCCGACGTCAATTTTTCGACACCTGCACAAATCTTCAGTATTCCGAAAGAGTGGAATTTTTTTGAGCGAAAAGCGCGGAAACCCTGGATTTGGCCGGAGTTACTGAGACAACCTGAAACCGGCGTTCTATCGACATCAGAATGTTTATTGGGATATAGCATGTCAATACCTGTATTACGTGGAGGTGTGATGCAACTGGAAATTTAGCATGACTTTTAGCAACGATTTTTAAGTAGTTCTAAAATTTTAAATATTTATAATCCTATTTTTGTGGCCCCAGGTCTACTTAGAAGCAAAAAACGGTCTAGTTTCGTTTGGGTCTATACAACACAGTTAAAAATTCTCTAACAGAGAAAGGCTTAGGTCATATTTAAACTAGTAGTTCGGAGAAATTCAGAAATTTTTTGAGGGGATGGATGTATGGTGATCGGGGGAGGGGAGTGTTCCTTTAAAGGCTTGTTTGAAACGTCCTTGCTTCTTTAATATGACAGACGTTTATAAAAAAATGCAAGGCAAATTTGAACTTTCCCAAGATTTTGGAGATTATTATGCACCCTTATATTGGGTGTTTGTTGTGTGTGTGATTGTGAATGCCCGTTTTTCGTTCATGCAAAAAAAAAGTGAATGTTTTTCCAAAACCCGATTACTACCTGTTCGTAAATGCAATTTTTAGTTATTTTTGCATTTACACGGGGTTGTGCTTGCAGCCTGTTCAGTATTGCGTTTATCCAAACCCTTTCCGGCTACAACTGAAAATATTACAAGAAAAAATATTACAGAAACGAGCCATCTTGTCGATGTGTTCGTGTGAGTGAGCAAACAGCTTCACATCGCCGTGTATCCTTTAATTACCGTAATTTCTTGTGTATAAGTCGCGACTTATACAGTGATTTTACTTTTTCTTTTGGGTTCCACGACTTACACAGTGGATCAGCTTATACATTAGTTTTTTTTTTTTTTGACAAATTACAGGCTTTTTTTAGAAAGCCGTACTGTAAACGGACAGGTGGTAAAACAGCTATCTACTGAGTAAACAAGACATAACACCGTATTATTTAAAATGAATTTTGAAGCAAATAAGAAACCAAATATTTTCTGGTAGGCTATTCCGGAATAGACTACCAATAAGTCAAATGTCACAGAAATAGATTTTTTTCATTATTTCACCATTTCATATTGCAGATTATAGAAACAACTTATTTTCTTGCCTTATAAATAGAAAAATCTGGAAAAAAATTGAAAATACAAATAAATTTTTAAAAATTTTAAACTTCAGTAGCTTGTTCAACAATGAACTATCGACATTTTAAAACAGTCAACTGTAAATTCAGTCTTTATATTTTTATTTTCCTTTTGCCAGAAGATAGAAATTACATTATTTTCACCCTGTGGTATAAGAAACATGAAGCATTACTGATATCTGTGACATCTGAATTGCCGGTAATCTGTTCCGAATAGCCTATCAAAAATATATGGTTTCTCATTTCTTTCAGAATTCTTATTTTAAATAATACGGTGTTGCATGTAAATTTAGTACAGTTTAGAGCAGCTCCATCGCTTGGTTTGGGCTGTTACTGTTTGACAAAAGGGGTACGGTTGTAGACAGGCCATGTCTAATACTGTGCATTCATGATGTTGGTGTCACCCACTACGGACTAAGACTTCTTGTATAAATAACAGGATTTTTCGTTTGCGTTTTATATTCATTGAAGAGACCATGAAGGGCCTTAGGAAATCCATGAAGGCAAAGGAAAAATACCTCAAAGTCCTTTCACGGTGACTGCTGTTGATAAAATAAAGCCGTAAATCTGAATGTGTGTGTTGTAAAAAGGGCTTGGGAAGTGGGGGGAGGTCACCGGAATAACATGGCCTTGAGAAGTAGACTTATGTAGAATTCGAGCTATACAATCTTTTTCCTATTTTTCGTGCATTTTAGGGCAACCTCGACATATACACCCGAAATTACGGTATTTTATTACGAGGCATAAAAAAAGAAGTTACGACAATTTAAGACATTGAGCAGAGATTTATAATAGTGGGGAATATCTTTTCCAACAGATTTGTTAAGTTCGATGATAATTGAAATTTGATTGCTTCTTATTCCCACAAATGATGGCCGGGTCAATGAAATGTACAATTTCAGTTAAATTTATTGTCGGTGTAGACAAAATGACAAAGAAAAATAAAAAGGATAACGTAAATAATGTGAAACGGAAAAATGGTTAAGTGTTCAAAATGGAAAAAAAATGGTAAAATAATTTTAACACAGTGGAAACTGCCATCAACATATTTAATCTTGATTGAAACGCAGTATCATAAACGTATAATAATAGAGTTTAGTGACGCCTGAGTAATGTCAGAATTAACTGTAATGTGTACAAGGCGGCTTTTAATGGGTCCGCAATGTACATACAGAAATTATAAAACCTTCATAAAGATGCACAAGGCCTGGCATCTTGTGACATCCGTGTTATTGGGTGGACTTTCGTTGATGTCTAGCAAGCATGTGAGGTAGCTCTATGAACATTTTTTTCCGTTACAATTTTTTTCGTACCCCATTTACTGTATTTTCCAATTGCATTAAGATGAATATTACAATTGCACAGTTTTTAAATGCCATCTCTGGTACGTCACCACTATAAACTTTATGGAGCAATACATTTGAAGCCGGGATTTGAAATCGCAATGTAATTTTACATAACGTGGTTATGTCATGCATAGACCACTTAGTCTTCAGTTGAAGACCTGACCTCACCAGACGTTTCGTCCCATTAACTTCTAGACGTCCTATGCCAGGCGGGACTACGAAAGGAGCGACTTGCGGCACTCAGAAGTGGTGTAGCTCAATCATGTTGGTGACCATCTCTTCTCATTTCGTCTGAGCCATAGCCAGCTTGATGTTCGTTCGACTGTTCCTTCACATTTTCGTATTAGTGCTTTGCAGTTATTTCTTGACACTCCAATCAAACTGCACATGGATCTTCCCACTAACCGTCTGCACTCTACTTCAATAGGCAGTGTCCACGCTCTCCATCCAGCTCTCTCACATTCACTTTTGAGATTGTCATATTTGGTCTTCTTCCTCTCGTACGCACCGTCCACCAACTCTTCCCACGGCACTGTTAACTCGATCATCACAATCGGCTCTGACTCTTTGGACCACAGCACTACGTCGTAAGTTGGTTTGCGTCACCTCTTCGGGAAATACCAGTTTCGCCTGCAGGTCTACTCTCATCTGCGAGTCTCTCGATGTCGATAGTAGTCCTGTTCTATCCATCCCTTTTGGTCTAGTACTTTCACCAGTTTTTACAAAAGCTATAAACCTCAGTTTCTTCGGTTGTCCGATTTGTTCTTTCTAATGCTCTTTTCCAGAAGTCCTGATACACCCTGCAGCACTTTATTTTGTCTCGTTCAATATTTTCCTTGAGTCAAGGCCACACTACACGCTGACAGGATATGCTCAAGGGTTCCTTGGCGTCCGCACAACTCACATCCTTCTTCCTCACGCAAACTCCACTTCTTTAAATTTGCAGATGCCAACAGGAACCCCAGTGGCAACGGCTCCATCTTGAATACATCACTCCAGTTCAGCTTTCTTGATGTCGCGTGTTCCCATCTCGTCCATGCACCTTGACATGCCATCGATACTGCCTTTGTCCGTTTGTCCTCTTCTTGCTTCGTCCTGATCTCTCCTTGTATCAATCCTCTCCTCTGTTTCGTTACATCTAACGCTCTATGGCCTGGCCTGACCGTACCAACCAGGTCTTTGTGTCTCAGACGACTTGTAGCCTCGTATATTTCATGCTGAACCGACCACTTTTTACTTCCTTCACTGTGATGTTGGTCTCTCTAACGCTAACATCTGTAGATTGTCATAGCATGAATTGTCCTCGCACCTTGGTTACCTTGTACTCTTCAACCATAGACGTCAATGGCAGCTGCAAGGCCGTTGTCTTTCTATACAACCCAACCGTTGAGAAACTCGGGGAAACGCCAAGCCACTTGCGTAGGTACCTGCTGGCAATATTTTCCTTCCTCTCCACACTACTCATGGGTATATCAAACATCAACATCACGATAATATCCAACTGGTTCCTTGCGGTTTTTCGGTTCCCACCATCCATAAATGCCTTCATAGGCTTCTGCTGTTAACCACTTGCTAATTTAGAACCTGTGCATTCCTCATCTTCCGTCCTGATAACCACGTTCACTGCTGCTAGGAACACAATGACTGAAATTGTACATCCGGTGATGATTCCCTTCTTCCTTGCCACTTTGTTGTAAATTCATCAAGGGTAAATCTGAACTTCAACTGGTCAACTCGTCTTGATAAAACCTTGAACCCTGTCAGGCACGTCGTACATCGTCGTAGCATGATTTGCTAACTCGTGTGGAATCGAACCATATGCGTTTGCCCGAACTAATGTCAAATCACCGCCGTTAGTCTTTGCCTCGTTACGTTATCATGCTGTTGTGCTCCCAACATCCTGAGTAACCGGGTATGACTCCTTTCTTTACTGATAGGTCTATGAATCCGTTCTCCACCGTGTAGTTGGTAAGTCGTTTTGCCAGTATCGCGAAAAAATATCTTGCCCTCGACACTGAGAAGCGAAATGGTTCTGAACTGCGAAATCAAAGACGAGTCTTCTTCCTTTGGTATAAAACAGTCTTCCGCCATCGTCCACTCTTCCGGACCACAGATATTAATCTTAAGAATTCTTGGACACTTCTTGTAGAACTGGTAGGATATTCCGCTGGGTTCTGGTGTTGAATTTGGTCCTGGTGCACAATTAATGGATCAACACATCTTTGACATCGAGATTTGAAATTGAGCAATTCTCTGAAACACCGATTGATTCAATAATTAACTCCACAGCTTTTCAATACCATCTCCGGCAACTGACCAATTTAACGCTTGGTACAACAATTCGAGTACTTCAATACATGGACAGTTAACGAAATAATAAATTGAGAGTTACTTTCGTAATTGATAGCTGAATAAGAGAAAAAGAATTCACCAAAAATTACACATTATTGTTTTACATCATCTTTTCTCTGTGTCTATTTACCCTATCAATAAAAAAGATAAAGCCCACCATTTCGCCAATCATTTAAAAAGATATCCTCCACAATCATAGAACTCAGCTAAATGTTCGATAAAATGTCGAGATGCGAAAAAAGGAAAAAAAGGGAAAGCGCAAGTTACAATGTAAGATACTGTCTATTGTGAATGGTCGTTGATCAGTGATTGTATTTGTGTATTAGAGGCAATTGCTTTCTGGGCTGCTTGTGTTTACGATCCGCTGCCGTTTTAACAAAAGTTGACTGCATTGTTCACCCACTGATCTGACGAAATATACACTCAGATTTAGGTGGCTTTTTTTTTTGTTAAAGAGCTCTTCGAATAAACTCCTTAAAATTATTTGTAGCAACTGAACAGTTAACCGAATCTGTCCATTGGATAATTAAAACCTTTGTGAATATAGCGGGTTCATTTAAAACAAACAAATGTGATGTTCTTTATGTGCTCCTTCGCCAAAATGCTTAATGATTTGAGAATATTTGGAGATGGTTTATTGCCCGACCACTGATGAACTTTTGAATCTCGACCTACATAAGCATGTCTTTATGTTTTAGTTTTAACTTGTCAAGTTGCAAGTGTTAGTGTCCTATTATTAAAGCTTGCATTGTATAAAGAAGTCGTTGCATTTCGTAAACAGCTGAGAAAGGGTACCTTAAGTGCATTTTCTTTTTTTTATTTTTCAGATCAAATTAAGACTAAGGGCACGAAAACCAAAAGTGTAAAGTGTTTTGGTACTGAATGGTGCGAGCCGTCTTAGCCTGCTTTTAACAACTAGAATGCATAGAGCATTTACACTTGAATAGCTAAACCTGCACTCCACTGTTTGCATTGTTGCTTAGCTAAGCTTTTTTTTTTTTTTTGCTCAGTTTTTTTTTTTAAAGTTTAAGCTTGCACTTTGTAGAATTTACCATGTTGTAGTTATGATTTTCCGTTAACAAAGTTTCTAGCAGTTGGAATTGTGTGATTTCATAGAAAATGTTTTAATACTTATTCATCCAAGTGTTCTTAAATACATTAACCTGACCAAAAATCACGTCCTAATTCTTTGAACTGATTGTTTACTATTGGATCCGGAACAGCGTGTGTGAGGTGTTATTATTTAACAGTGGTGCTACACGAAAGGTTGCGTATTTGGCATAGACAAAAAAGGTCGTTTGTAGCACACTGGACACAACCCTTGGGAAAAGTTCGATGTCCAGCCAAATGTGCATGATATACCAAAGTGAAAATGATGCCTGGTACATAGGTTTTACTTACAAGACATTATGTACGATTGATGGTACAAAATTAACTATGTATTCAGGACGGTTCCAGAAATTATCATGGGTAAGAGAAGGCGTAAAGCATCACCTCCCAGAAGGCTGATAAGATAATCGACGCCGAGACGCAAATTGCTTTGATTGCATGAGCATTTGCTACAAGTTTGTTTCTGGAATGCCCGATGTGTGTCTGACAAGTGTGGTAGGGTCAATGCATGACGTAATGCTTAATATTTATATTTAACTTGCCATTACTGATTTGCGTTGTATTTCTTGTTGACCTGTCTGAAAAAAAAACTTAAAAAGTTGTGCAAAGAATCTAAATTAGGTCAAACGATCAACGGAGTAAGAAAGGTTTGTGAGAAGTCTATTTTAAAAAAAATAATGGTATCAGTCCACAACAAAAGGGTGCTCCGCTTTTAAATCAAGACACATTTCTCGTATGTCAACAAAAACAAAAATTGATTCTGTTTATGAAATGAAATCCGCTTTTGGATAAAATTTAAGGGGATGACGAGGGAGGCGGGGGGGGGGGGGGGGGGGGTACAAGGGTTGAGTCGAAGTAAAAGTAACTGCTGTTTTGTCCTTGGCAAGGATGTAGGTACTAGAAATGATTGCCCTGTGCCCCGCCTGTTGACACTGTAATTATAATTTCGACATGCGTGTGTTTTTTTTATTATTCTTTTGTTTTACTATGTTTTGCACCGCGCTACAAACTTGACAACTGAACAATTTGATTGAAATAAACTTGTGAAAATGCAAATTTGTTGTTTCACTGGGCTTTTTAGTACAAGACCTGCAGAACATGAATTTTAGTTAAAAATGAAGACTTTGCCACCGCCGGAACAAATATCACTTTTTAAAAGTAAAAAAGTTAGACCCGGCCGGGTCTTTTTTTTTTTTTTTTTTTTTTTTTGAAGAAAAAAATTTTCCACAAGGATTTATGCTAGACATTTCCATTTTTTTGATGTTTTCGACGAACTCGTTAAGACAAATCTGAAGCTATAATTTACCAACAATTAAATACATGGTACAGAAGTATTCAGTCATATGACTGTTTTATTATACTCTAATCAAAACTTGAAAAACAAAACGTAGATTTTTTCGAGAAACAAACAGAATGAGACTAGTGACATCAATTCTTCATAATTTGGACTACCACCCTTTTCTGAAATATGAATCGCACCATGCATACGGAAAACATATAAAGCAAAATGCTTGGGTTGCTCAAACGTACAGAAACACTGAAAAAAAATGTGAGAGCAGAACCGGATGGTTTGTTCGACTGTTTCATTATTCGAGACTTTGAAAATTCCACATAACTGGCCTATTCAATGGGTGTTTGTCGACGCCATATCTCCGTAACCACTGAATCGATTCAATTGTTCTCTTGCACATGCAAAGACTATATAGTGGAGCTGTGCAACGAGAGATTATTTTGAGATTTTGGCAAAAAAATTGGGAAATGGGAAAACTGAGAAAATACAGCACAATTCACCTATTCAATTGGTGTTTGTCGGCGCCATATTTCCGTAACCATTGAAGCGATTCAGTTGTTCTCTTGCCCATAGAAAGATTATATAGTAGATCTGCGCAACGAGGGATTATTTTGAGATTTTCATAAAAAAATGGGAAAATGGAAAGACCGTTAAAATTTCACCGTATTGATTTCTACAATGGCTGCTTGTCGGCGCCATGTAGCCGAAACTGTTCGAGCTACTCAATTGTTGATTGAAATCCTGTGATTGCCTGCGGGGGACTTAGTCAATTTTACTGACATACTTGTTTATTTTAAAAGTGTTACCGATTTTGAACTGGGTATGATTTCATCAAATTTTGTTCAGTTTAAGAAACTGTATAAGCTGTGGAGAAATTCAAAACCGAAGCTGAAACATTTTCGGAGAACTTGCCTGCATATGTATTTGCAACGCCTAGAACATTCAACAGTGTGTTTCAGCCAGAGTTAGGCGATTTCAAATACAATACGATGTCGTGAATATCCCATATAAATTTCTTTTTCACTGTACTGAGCTCCCCAGTTGATACACTTTCAGAGAAACAGAAAAAGATAATACTCAAAACGGGACAGACAGACCTCTAAAATACGGACCCCACGGAGATAAGCATGTATTTTCAAATTACACCATCTGATTACGCACCACTGACGATTAGCTTATTTTCACTCTCATTTAATAGCTTACATAAATGTGTCATAATTTTTCAAATAAATGAGGCGGGAAATTTGAAACTCTTCCCTACAAATGGGACATATCGGTTTGGTTTTGCACCACTCGTGAATACATCCCCAGCAGAACAAGTGGCCGCATGGCGTCGCGGTAGAAAAAGTCCTGGCCTCCAGACAGAGGGCACATTTTGTCAGACTAGTGGGGGTTGGTGCATACTGCAGTGTGCTCTCCGCTTGTCTTGACCGCTCCGCAGGAAGTCGCGACAATTCCTGTCTGGACTGGTATTTAAATTTTCTCATTAGAACAACAATCTGTTGTGCGAAAGTCCAAACAAGTTGCAACACACAAAGCAATCCAAGGATTCTGTAGTTCGACACTCGATCCGGGTTGAAGTCAGGCCTCACCAAAATGTAATGAACATCAGTGAATCGCTTAGCAATGTGATAGAATACACCCTTGATATAGAACACAGCAAGATTGCACCGGTGCAGAATCAATATCACATGCCTTAAAACTGGAATAAGCTTTTTCAGCTCCTCCCTGCCCTCCGCTGACAGACCTTGGAATGTGTTATTTTCCAGGCATTTCTCTGTATAAAAAAGAACTCGGTCTAAAGCATAAGGTACACAACACTGGAGAAGTATCATACAGGCGCGAGTAAGTCGCGTCGGTAGAGCCCTCAGTGTTTTATTTACCAACACGATATTCACATATTCTTCTCCCAATGTCTGATAGCCACCAAGTGTGGTGAGTGCAAAATAAGCAACGTCTGCCAATAAATCGTACTCTCGGCTCCATCTCAACCAGTACCTCGGCCCACAAACGCCTTGCACGATTTCTCCCAAGGCACTTCTTATTGAGCCGCCATAGTAGTCGTCCTTCTGACTGGAGCGTAGTATCTCTGCCTGTCTTGCTCTACTGAACATTTTCTGATGCCTTTCCAATCCAGCAGTTCACCAGCTGAAACATATTGATATAATGATATTTTATATATTTTATGACATATTGATATTTTATATTTCAAAAAGATTTGGGACGAAGAGAGTTTTTCTTAAATTTCTTGCTGCAAAAAAATTTTATGCTGAGTGTGAAAATATGAGTGAAAATAATTTGAATAATTCTCTCTTATTCAATGGTTTGTTTGTTTGTCTGGTATTTAACGTCCCGGTCATCAACTAGGATGGGTATATTAGGACGCATTTGATAAAGAAACAAGTGGGGAAAAAAAGAAGGAAGAATGAGGAAATAGTACCAGAAGAGTTAGAAAGAAATTCCGATTATTCGCCTCTTACGCCATGCACGGAACAGGACGCAGTGGGTGTATTCTAACGGCCCCCTTCCCCCACCTCACAGGGGTTATTCAATGGTTCCTGAAAAAGTTCCGAAACAAATGACAAACTGCAGAAAGCGTATACCAAGCATGTCGAGCAACATTGTGACAAACCCAAACCAAGTTGATCAAAGTGATACGATTAAAATGTGTTGGAGGAATCCGCGACAATACGACTGATGACAACTCGCCTATCAACGATTCGTCTGAATCCAGAAGTGCGAGAATTAACCTGAATAGCAGATTCATACAAAGGGGCGCGGGAGGCGATTTTTGTTTTGATGAAAAAAAGTTCGGAGATTTTTTAGCAAGACTTTCCACTTCGCTACTAACTATCCCCATTTTAACATTGTCTTGATTTTTTTTTTTGTCAAATCGCCTCTTTCTAACACATTTGCTGACATGGATTAAGCGATGTCTTTTTCAATCATCTATGCCATTAGCTTACAAGAAGGCTATAATCCGTCCCTTCTAAAGAAGCCAACATCTTAAGAATTATAGGCCCATAGGTAACTTGCCATGTGTCGCGAAATTAATCGAGCGCTCTGTCGCAAATCGGCTTACAACTCATATGCTGAAGAATGACTTAGATGAAGTTATGCGGTCCGCTTATTAGGCTTTCTAGAGCACAGAAACGGGCCTTGTTAAAAGCTTCCAAGATATTCTTGAGCAGCTTGACAATGGTGACGCTGTATTCTTAGCCATGTTAGACCCCAGTGCCGCCATTGACACTGGAGACCATTGCATTTTATTTCAAATACTATGCAGTTCTGTCAAAATATCTAACGGTACTCTACAGTGGTTCAAATCGTATTTTTCAAATCGTTCCGCCCGTGTGTCTGAATGGCGAGTACTCTAATGAGGTGTTTTATAAGGATCAATTCTTGGACCTCGTCAGTATTGTATTTATATAAACCCACTGGAGTTCTCATTTGTGTACTGTTACTTATGTTTCACGATTCCCAAATTTGGGAGTCTTTTAACCCTCGCAGTGTATCTAGTAAACTTGTGGCTTTTCAGTGTTTCGAGGACGCAGTACGAAAAATTGCAGAATGCATGTATGATAATAAGCTCAAACTGAACAGACAAGACAGAATTCATAGCTTTTCAAATCCTCGAAAATGCAACCGTATTTTAGTCTCACACTTTCTTCTCGATAAGGAAACAGTTTCAGCATCTACTTCAGTGCAGAATCTGGGAGTCATCATGCATACATCACTTTCTATCCTGAACCTTAGCTGGATTCGTAAAATTACACCGGCTTTAACAGTAGACGTTGCCAAACGTGTAGTACAGTCAAAGGACATAACTGTTCGTCATGTTTGTACGAGTTCGCGTTGGACACCGCGTGTGTTCTATACTAGGGCGTTGTATTTGAATACTTTACAGCGTAATTGTTACGTCATGAGTGACTGTATCCATAGTAAAATCAATGCAGATTACGTTCTTAAAAGTATTGCGACAAGTTGTACTGATTTTACATGTAAAATTTTGGCATATAAAGATGACTTCCGGTAGGAAGGAATATGGAAGTAAACTGCAACAAAAAATTGCGGAAAGTCACAAACACAAACCAATTACTTCATGATTGGCAACAATTTTTAATGTACCTCGGACTACAATTTGTATTATTTTGAAAAAAAATTGAAAAAAAAGGTGTTGAAAATTGTACTGGTAGAGGAAGGAAAAATTATTTACTGAAAGAGACCAAAACCAACTTTCCCGGAACATTAAAGCAAATAGAAGACAAACTTTAGTGGACATAACTGGTGTATTTAATGAACAAAAATCACATAAATTTTGTACTAAACTATCAAAAGAAATATTAGTAGTTTAAATTATCAACGGAGGGCCAGTAAAAATCAATGCTCAGTTACAGATGTCAACGAGAAAAAAAGAATTAAATAGTGCAAAGAAAGAAACCAGTTTGCGGGACAGTGGAAAAATCAGAGTTTTAGAGATGAAAGTCAAATAGTTTTGGGAAGTAAAAACCGCATTTATGTTTGGAAAAAAGGCAACGAAAAGTACAACCCTCAACTCGTGTGCCCTTCACCTCGTCACGGAATTAGTGTAATGGTCTGGGGATGTGTTACCTATCAAGAGGTAGGAACAATTACCAAATTTGAAGGTGCAATAAACGGTCAAAAATACGTAGATATACTGGACGAAAACCTTTGGCCTGTAATTGCACAGCATTTCCTTCAAAACAATTATGTTTTTAATGGATGACAATGCACCGGTTCACAGAGCTCGAATTGTACAAAATTTTGTAATGGAAAACAATATTTATACAACAGAGTGGCCAGCACAATCCCCAGATTTAAATATAATAGAAAATATGTGGTTATACATCAAAAGAAAGCTGCAAGAAGCCGTAAATCGAATACACAAACAGACAGAGCTGATGGCTGAAATCAGACACATCTGGGAAAACACACCACAAACTCGAATTCAAAGATTATACGACACTATTCCCGCTCGTATTTCGGATGTAACGAACATGAAGGGCAATTTGACCAAATATTCAGGTAAGACAATTTTTTATTGCATTACTAGACGATATTGAATTCAGAATGAAAACAATATCAGTGCGCCGCCATTTTGTAAAATTACGAAGAATTACGTCCATTGACTGTACATGCGCTTGTCATTAGCAGGATTGATTACTGCAACAGTCAACTTACCCGACTGTGCCATAAAGCAGTAACAAAATCTCATGAACGCAAGCGCTAAGGTAGTCTTTCTTTCCATTACAACTGAGCATATTACTCCTGTACTTAAAGCCCTACATTGGCTCCCCGTCCGGACAGGATAAGTTTCAAAGTTATCCCCCGTGGAACGGAGGGATATAGTTTTGAACTTCTCGGTCTGTCCCTCTGTCCGTCCGTCTGTCACGCTTCAGTCTCACGCGCCTACAGGCCACAATACTGGATGGATTCGTTTCAAATTCTGTACACGGCTTCTCTGGACCCTTCCGCAGTGCAGTGATCAAGAATTTTCCGAATGGACAAAAAAAAAAAAATAGACAAAAGGCGGATTTTTTAAAAATCGATACTGGACTTAGCGTATATACGGCAGTCTCACGCGCCTACAGTGAGAATATATATTGAAGTTGTGCAACGTCGTGTTATTTTTCAAATCGGTAAAAAATTGCCAAAATGCCGACTTGTCAAAACTTGCCAATATATTAGATAACTCTAATGTAAGACTTAGGTGGTTTCCACGCGAGTTCCCCGAAACAATTTACCCTAGGCATATGCAACCCTGTGCAGTGAAAAAATATATTTGTTGAAGTTGTGCAATAATACGCCAATTCACACTTTCGGGTCTTTCCGGTGGAGGTGTTGTTTCGACTGCAAATATTTTGGGATAAATTATAAAGAAATAATAAGGGAAGAACATCAAAATTCTAATTTTCTTTCAACATGCACACTTTCAAATTTATAAAGCCATCATATGATCTTTTAAAAACTATTTTCCATATTATTCAGTCCCTTAAATAACATGTGAATGTGTTTCTGGTAAAATGGAATTTTGTTGATTTTTGCCAGTTTTTTCTATCATTTCTTTATATCCTTATCCCAACTGAAGTCAGCCGAAACGCAAAAACTTTTCGGCAACAGACAAAGTGTGATTTGGCTTGTTGGCTTATTTATGAGCGATATTAGGTGATGATGGCAAAACAATAAAAAACACGTTGGTAAAAACTTGATAAATACAACAGATGGCCAGATTTATTTAACTGTCCGATATACAGTGGAAGACCTCCATATATTTCCAACAGTTATGATTTACCGTGGAAAGTGAAGTGGAAGGAACTCTGGAAGAAGCTATTCGCGCCACTAAGGCTGTTTCACATTAACTGTCTCTGAAAAAACGATACATGACGTAAAAATGACGAAGAAACATGGCGTAGATACTAGGGATTGGTCGGGTTCCCCGGGGCCCCGTCAAAAATTTTCAACCCCGGGGTTGAAATTCGACCCCGGGGCCCCGTCACATCTTTAAATAAATAATTTTGATAATTAAATAAAAATAACATAATGAATAAAAATAATACTAAACTAAACAGAAAATCACAAGTTTTGACAAGTCGCCATTTTGGCAGTTTTTGGCCGATTTGAAAAATAATACGACATTGCACAACTTCAATATATATATATTATCACTGTGCAAGGCTGCACATACCTAGGGTAAATAGTTCCGGAGAACTCTCGTTGAAACCACCTAAGTCATACATTACAGTTATCTAAAAAAATGGCAATTTTTGGCAAGTCGCCATTTTGGAAGATACCGAACTCGAACAGGAGAAAAGTGGGATATGAATGATTAACAAAGACTTCAAATCATAAACTAGTCTATTTTATTACAACAATTTGAAGTGTTCATTAAAGAGTGACGAACCTTAGGACTAACATATTATCACAAACAATTGGAAATGATTTTTATTTCTGTTTTTGAAATTTTGCGTTACAAAATGTAGAATTACACGCGTTTCTTTCCAGGATCCTCAATAATTCTTAATTAAGTTTGTTGGAGTTAAAATAATCTAGTAACCTAAAGTAGATTTTTGAAAATTAATAATGCTAAGATTTGTTCGATATTTAAGATTTGAGAATGATTGGTCAAGATTTTCAATTATCTACACTGTTCCTATGGAAATAAAAGCTTGACATCAGTTGTCAAAAAAAAAATCATATGCAGGTACCACATCCCTGTATATATATATATATATATATATATATATATATATATATATAAACATAATGACAAAAGTTCTGTCCAGGTGGGGGATTGGGATCTGTTGCAGTGATGAACATGTTTTGGAACTTAAAATGTTAAAAATAATAAAGAGTGACCATTTCCTTTCATTTTAGACCAAAAATCAATTTTCTGACTGAAACAGTATTCGCACGGTCGGTCTTCGAGTAGGGACTCCCCCGCTCAAAAAAGTACACGTTTTGTCTACTGTCTGACTTCTGTGTGCGGTCAAGCGGGTGATTGTTTCTTTTGTTTGAATAAAAATTCAAGTTACCTCATCATGTACAATATTAACCTCAGCTATTCTATTGTCGATAATCACTTGTTAATATGCGGTTAAATGAAAAAAAAAACAAGGAGCCATGGCGGTGGGCCGTATCCAGGCTGGCCAGCGAAAGGCCGATGTCGCAAACGACATAGGGGTTAGTTTTAGGACGATAACACCATTAATGACTACGACATGTACGAAGTGTCGACAGAGCCGTGGTGGATACACCCACTATTAAATCATAAGAAATGCCCATTAGAAAAAGTCGTAGTCAAGCGTGATTAACATTTTCTTACGTTTACGTTTTACACAGCGTTTACAGGTAAACGGATAAATCATACGATCAATAATGTGACTAAAAAGTGTACACTGTTTTGAGCGAGGGTGCCCCTATTCGAAGACCGACTGTGCGAATATTGTTTCAGTCAGAAAATTGATTTTTTGTCTAAAATGAAGCCAAATGGTCACTCTTTATTATTTTTAACATTTTAAGTTCCAAAACATGCTCATCATTGCAACAGATCCCAGCCCCCCCATCTGGACAGAACTTTGTCCTTATATATATATATATATATATACCTCGGGGCCCCGGAGACGGGGCGGGTTTTGGGTCACGGGTCCCCGGGGCCAAAAATTTGGTCCCGACCCATCCCTAGCAGATACGTTGCAAATAAGAAAGGTATTCTAAAATCAGATACGGTTATATCCGAATTCCTCTATTACCGCTCATTGAAAAATGGTTCTTGCACGTAAAACAGAGATTTCGCTATTATTGGCAGTGTCATGCGAGTCTCATTCAAACACTGACTTAGTTATGTCATTTCTATCCATACTTTTACTTTTGATGTATGTGTTTTAAGCTTACTTATTGCTTTTATGGAATGCTACGTACTCTTACCGTGCATGGAAAACCTTATAATTTGGGCTGTTTCACATTCACTGTCTCTGAAAAACGATACATGACGTCAAAATGACGAAGCAACATGGCGTAGATACATTCCAAATGAGGTATCTGAAATCAGGTACGGTTATATCCGAAATCCTCAATTGCCGCTCACTGAAAAAATAATTTTTACGCGTCAAACATCAATTCGCTATTATTTGCAGTATCATGCGAGTCGCATTCAAACAGTAACTTAGTTATGTCCTTATTTTTAATAAAAAAAGGTTAAACACATGAGAACCACATGTTGCCGCCTTGTTGTGACGTCACACAGGACTGTATCTGACCTAGACCGGTAAGCGTCGTTAATAACCGACCGGTTTCGAGTAATCCATGTGTCCTTCACCTTTCGACCATACCCCCAAAAACTGTGTGTTCCGTAGCTTTTCGGCTTTAGTGGGTACTCTCAACAGTTGAAAAGTGAACATAAAAATAGTGTTTTATTTTTCAGTCAACAACAATTTAATTGTAACCTTATCAGTTTATTGAAAACGTGTATCAAGACCCGTTTCAAGAAGGCGAGGTCTTTGTTTTTTTATGCAGGCGATAATACCGTTGCTGGCTGTAATATCGTTGTTAGAAACAGATGACCTCTCAGAGATATCGGCGATAATACAGTATTTGTGCAACATTACAGTATTTCCAAAATGTCAGCGCTTTTAATAAACAATGTATAACAAACAAAGCGCATTCCTTTTATCTCTTTAAATTTTCTATCCAGTTCTTTGTGTTTTATTCCATTATCTGCAACTGAAATCCCCACCTGATTACTTCGTGAGTGTCGTAAAAATTACCCAATACCAAAGCTACTCTAGAGTAGCTTTGGGAACCAATTTATATCTGACCGTATCCCGGAAGTTGAACTAAGATAGATAAAATGGCGTCGAGACATTCTATCTTTTTTTCGATACGCCATATTTTTTTCCGAGACTGTCTTGAGAACCGTATCTGAGTGAATGAGAAACACGGTAGTCTCCTTGTAATATGGTCGGTGTGAGGATTCGTAGGAAGTTTACTCAAACTTTGACACATTTCCGAGTGACTTTACACGAAAGACAGTCATGAACGATATTTATTTTGTTTTAACCAAGTGAAATGTCATCCACCATGACAGTTTGTTGCATTGTGGGAAGGTGTGTACGTTTCAGTAGAATTATGGGTAAATACAAAATATCAACAAAGACCTGTCAAGTTCGTTTTAGCTGATAGCATGGCATACTGTTGTATGGAAAAGCTGATGCGTGTTTGTAAATGTCGGGGGTAGGTATGGGAGGTAGGTATAGGAGGTATGTATAGGAGGTAAGTATAGGAGATAGGTATGGAAGTCAGGTATGGCAGGAAGGTATGGGAGGTAGGTATAGGAGGTAGGTATGGGAAGTAGGTATAGGAGGTACGTATAGGAGGCAGGTATGGGAGTTAGGTAAAGGATGCACGTATGAGAGGTAGGTATAGCAGGTAGGTATGGCAGGCAGGTATGGGAGGTAGGTATGGGAGGTAGGTATAGGAGGTAGGTATAGCAGGTAGGCATGGGAGGCACATATGGGATTTACTATAGGAGGTAGGTATGGGAAATATGTATACGAGGTACGGGTACGTACGGGTAGGTACAGGTACGGGTGGGTAAGGGTAGGTACGGTACGGATGGGTACGTTTAGGTTCGGGTAGGTACGGATGGGTAGGGTAGGTATGGGTAGGTACGGATACGAACGGGTAGGTACGGATAGGTACGGATGGGACAGGTACGGGTAGATATGGGTAGGTACGGGGGTATGGATAGGTACGGGTAGGTACGGATAGGTACGGGTGGGTACGGGTAGGTAGGTAGGTGCCGGTAGGTAGATCTGGGTAGGTAGGTACGGGTACAATTTGAATAACCCCAGGTCGCTTAAGTGAGAACCGTAAGTCGGAAATGGATGGCAGCGAAGGACATTTTAAAATTCGTCACAGGTTTGACAGCTATGCAAGGAATTTCACCGGAAAAGAAAAAAACATTAAAAATTTGCCAAACATAAACCGTTACATTTAAAAACACGGTTCAAATACCAAAAGTTTCGTAAAGTCAAGATGCGCTTTACGACCAAAAATTGAAGTGCTCCGGATGTTATTTTTAAAGTTATTAGCTATCTCCGTTAATATTCATCGTAGAAGGAAACGTACAGCACCATAGGAGTCTATATTTTCGACATGTAGGGACTTTTTAAGCCGACTTAAAGTAGTCGCATGAAGCAGACATGTGTTTTTTCTGTAAGCTGGTCATGCAAGGGTACTAAAAAAACTTATATATATATATACCACTTGGACATGAAGTTTTCCTCTCTTGTTCTTTCTACATTCATAAAGATAAAAAGACAGCAGAAGCGAGAAAAGCTTTAAAACGCATCTCAGGCCGTTGAAAGAAGGTCGAAAAGGTGAATATTATTTAAGAGCTTTATACACTTGCAAATGATTGGCAAGAAATACTTTACTTCTCAATTATTTCTCAATTTTATTTCTCAATTACAGAAACAAGAAGAGACGACTCCTTCAAAGCAACAGTATTCGCATACCGAACTTTGTCACTACTGTTCTACCAAGATTTTCTTTGGACGATTTTAAGGGACATTTCTGGATGTCACGGATTACCGTAGAAGTCATATACGCGGAATTGTCGCAAGTAATTTTTGAAAATAACATCACAGGATTAACTGATCGCATTGCTCATGGAGGAAAAGAACAGATTCACTTACAGACAAAACTTTTAATTTTTCTATGGTTTCTTGCAACAAAGGAAACCTACCGAGAAATTGCAAATTTATTTGGAGTATCGAAACAAGCATGTTGCAGATTTGTACACGATATTGGTAAAACCTTCAGCAATTTTCTCGTCGCAAAGATCATTAGATGGCCTACGCACAGCGACAGTATTGAAATAGCCTAGACCATTGAAGAAACAAAGGGTATCCCTAACGTTATCGGTATGATTGATGGCTGCCATATTCCAATCCAACAACCGAGGGAAGGTGGGCGCATGTACTACAACCGAAAAGATTTCTACTCGATAATCTTGCAAGGTATAACTTGTTGTCATTAAAATATTCAATTTTTTTAAATTGATATTTTTCTATATTCTACTATCACAACGAAAAAACCCATTGACACTCAAGAGTCAGGATTCCAAATTTATTTCCAATAAAACTACAATCAAGGTAAAGACAAAAAATGTTTAGCAACTGAAACAGACTCATTTTGTTTGCATGTACGAAAACTTCTAAAAAGTTAATATGTTCTATTTCACTCACAATAAAGTGCAAGAAGAAAATGATGTGCAAACACGTGATTTTTTACACGAATATTTCCCAGAAATAACTGAATGTTTTCAAATGTCAACCAAATGGCCCAATTTCAAATGGAGTGTAGTTTTCAAACCTTATGGTGTATATTAAGGGGAAATTAAATTTTTGTTTCTTTTCAGCGGTGTGCCGAGAAGACAAGAGATTTACAGACATACACGTTGGCTACCCTGGTAGGGTACATGATCCCAGGGTTTTTTTTCAAATTCACCTCTCTTTCATGATGGAGTTACACTCCGTGGAGAATTTGTGTTGTTGGGAGATTCTGCGCATCCCATTCTTAACTGGTTGCTGAAGCCGTTTCGCGACTAACTAACACCTAACATGATTCAATACAATAACAGACATTCCTCCGTCAGAGTGACAATTGAAAGAGCGTTTGCCTTGTTGAAAGGTATTGTTTGAATGTCCTTACTCGAGTTTTTTTTAACTAATATCAACATTGGCAAAGCCCAGCTATAAATATTTTAAAAAAAACTGTTTTCCTTAACTAGTTAGCAGCCTATAAACAGACAGACAATTTTAAATTATAGCCTGTAACATATACCTTTTACATTTCTGCCAATTAATGTGCAGGAAGTAGCATAAAATTAGGAATTAGCTAAACAAAGAAATGACTATTTTTGCAAATCTAACGAATGTCAAAGCAGAGATGTCACAAAATGTTACATTAATAAGGCAATCCGTACTTTGGCTTTGCCGAAAAGTTTTTTGGTTTCGACTGAATTCAGGTGGGATAAGGATATAAATTTATAATTTATCCTCAAACATTTGCAGTCGAAACAACACCTCCACCAAAAAGATCCGAAAATACTCATTGGCTTATTCAATTTGTTGCAATTTTCAGGTAGATTTCGACGACTGAAATTTATCGACCAACACGAAGCAAACACAATGTGCTACGTGATAGCTTCTGCCTGTTGTCTTCACAACATCTGTATTTTACAGGAAGATTCTGGGGAATATCTATATGAAAGCCAAACTGTTCCAGTCTCACTTTTTACAACGATGGCAGAGAACGTGGAATCATCCAAAGAAACGCAATTATGATTCGAATTGCAAGCTGACTGAACATGTTTGAAAGAACATTTCGAGATGGTTATTTAGACATATACATTGGCATTAAATTTGTCGATTACCGGCCGACTTCGCTCGATTTCTTTGCGAGTAGCAGAACATTTACGTGACTTATACGTGGTAACAATTCAAATGCACTGTTGGCTCCGATGCCATTCCTTAAACTCTACTTTTTTCATCAACATATCTACGTTATTTGCTGTCTTTAAAGACAAGAACATGGCCTTATAATAAATCCCTTAACTATCCAATTCATAACGCGTTTGATTTAGCTGTTTTTATTTTCAAGACTTTTGGCGATTCTTTCTAGAAGATCAAGCCTTCGATTTTCGTTCTCCATCTGTTGCTGTGCCACGTTAGTAATGATGTCCAAACACTTACTAATTTGATCCTGGTTTTTCCTTTGATTTTTTTTGTCTCTTTGGCTTATTCTCGCCTGGAGAATTTTCATTTGTACGTTTGACGGAGCCGGAATCTTGTACTCGATTCCCAACCTCGATGGTTGGGAATATATCAACACGATCCCTGAGTGCCTCATGCATTTCTTGTGAATACTCAAAGCTGATTCTCCTTGCTCCAGTTTGCTTCCTATTTTTTTCGTATTCCTTGTACCTCTTCACCAAGTGCTTCCATTTCGATTCACACTGCTAAAGTTCCAGTACAGTAAAATGAAAAAAGTATGCAGATCTTAGATGTAACGAATCCTGAACAGAAACATATACACTTGGACAAATTGCATTTCATAGTTTTATGGTTTAATCACAGATCTTATTACCGTTATTTTGTACCATTTCTTTATATGCTCATCCTACCAGAATTCAGCCGGAACGCAAAAACTTCTCGGCAAAAGTCAAAGTGCGAATTGTCTTATTGCTGTTACCTGAAGTGGAGTTACTTTGATGAGGTCTTTCAGTTCTTTTGCTATGTCGTAGAAGATAACACATTTTTTCATCCTCGGATCTGTCATGGATTCGTCGTTCTCTTTACATAATTCTATGAGCTTCAAAGTCTCAGATCTTGACCAATAAAGAATCTCAATTTCTGAAAAAAAATTAAGGTCATAATTATCTACGTTGATTTTTATCTTCACAGCAAGAAGTTAACCATTTTTTGTATCGCCGCTATTCTTTACTAACAACACAAAACTAGTTCTGTTTGGAAGAATTATCGTTAGATGAGTTTTGATAATGAGAATGATAACTTTTACTAGTATGCCATCTTCAAACAATGGTGACAATTGTGATTTCATCACTGCATATATATATATATATATATATATATATATATATATTAATTTATTTTAAATATTTCTTAAAGACTAATCTTTTCCGACGAAAATACAGGACTGTCCTTTGTTGATTCTTTTACAGACTGCTCGAGGGATGATTTAGACTCCGCTTCTTGTGATGTTCTTGGTGTCTGTTCCTCGCATACAAGTGCTGATGCAGAACCTTGTGGTTGTTCCGCCTCCTGAACTTGTATGACAAATTTATCTGAAGAGAAAAGTAACATTGTTAAATGCAAAACAATGATATAGACATGTCAACATTTTGAAAATAAACAGCTAACGAATACTTTTTTTATTTCATTAGTTTACTTTTCCCATTTGCTCTTTATCACGTAATTGGGGATTGCTATTCAAAGCTATGTTGCAGCACTTGTAACAAAACCAATGTTCATGATTTATTGCAATCTCGTAAAGTTACCATCACACTTTTTGTGAATACAGGTCTTAAAAAAGCAACATACCAGACGGATTATGTAATGGCGTGATTGTATAAGTGCCGATTCGCAATTCTTCTACGTTGGCTCTGCTAAAATTGGAGTCGTATTTGTGCCGTAGTTTTTGCATCAGCCGAAGTTGACCTGAAATGTTATTGTAATAGTAATTTTAACATTTTCGACAATTTTTAGTTTTATGGTATAACATTTTCATATATAAAATGACATAACAATAGTTTTATTCAATTTCACCAAATTCTGAAGAAATCGACCCAAGCAATCATATAATTTGTTTCGTAACCTATATTCGTAAAGAATATGAAAAATAGGCAAGTCACACTTTGGGTGTTTCGAATAAAATAGGCATGAATTTTGAATTTCGACTGCGAGGTAACTTAGTAAAAAATGAGAGCAGTCTTAGAAAAATATAAAATAAATGTCGCAAAAACAGATCATATTCGAGTCATAACAGAAATTTAACCTTGAAAGTATACCTTAAAAGTTTTAATAAAGTTTTTTAAAAAATCAGGCGAAATATCACTATCATTTCTTGCTTTTTTCACTTGGTAATTTTTATTCGAAACGCAGTATTTTGTCCCTTTTTATTGTGAACATGCAAAGTGTGATTTGATTTTTTGAAACAATTTCTAAGTTAAATAGTACATGCAACGGAAAACGATATGAGAAAAACAAGAACTGTTATAATACAGTAATTTCTTAAATGTGACTTAGCATGCTACACAATTTATCACTTTTAATATGATTTGCCAAAGTGTCACATAGTTGTGTCTGAACAACAAAGTTGTCAGGCCACGATAGCTCATATATGTCTAAACTGAAAGGAAGTATAGAAAATAAGTAGTTTCCCAATAAATTTAAATTTAAACTTGGGGCAGTAATTTTCATTTCTCACAACATGAACTTGACTTTAGACAGTTTATCGCACTATTTTAGCGCTGTGGCCTTGGTATGTTAAGAAACACAGTTTATAATAAAGGTGTAATACATCCTGCTCCTTATTTGTTACTTTATTGGAGTTTTTCTACATTTATACATTTTATTATGCCATTATTTTAATAAAAACAACTGTTACCACACATGTGAACTACCTTGTTGCTGCCATGTTGTGACGTCACACAGAACTGTATCTGTCCGTATCCCGGAAGTTGAACTAGGATAGATAACATGGCGTCGAGACATTCTATCTGTTTTTCGATATGCCATATTTTTTTTCGAGACTCTCTACAGAGCCGTATCTGAGTGAATGAGAATCACGGTAAGATAGCTTTCTTTTTTTCATACGGGTCATTGTTCGTTGTTAAAAGAGCTGACCTCTGAGGAGATTTAGCTGCTATGTAGAAACATAGAGCGGGTGGATATTTCTATTTGTCTAGCCGTGCTATGCATCCCTCACTGTTGAGTATTCTGGCACGTTGGGGAAAAATTTGCATTTGAGTGTTCAAAGTCTCTAAAATCTATATTTTAGTGACTTTTTTCAAAAAGCAATTCCTCTCCTTTTTGAGTATTATTTTGCGGGAATCCCAAGTGGCTCTGCCGAGTGAAAACCTGTTATACACAACAGAATGCCGTGAAAGTTGGCTGTTGACAAAAACAGGTCATTGTTGTGGAAATAACTTTTTTCAAATTCCAAATACTATAGTACAGACATTAAAAACTGTTTTTTTTATTCGCACTACATTGTTCTCTATGAACGTACTTCGTTCTGTTCCAACAACAACGGTGACAGTAACATTAGTGTGAACCACTGTCGTGTAATTTCATTTCATGATGAATTTGCGGGTAGGAAAGAAACAGTGATAATTTGCACTGAATATGACGAATAAATACGTACAGCTATATCTTACTATGCTCCGCGCCCAACCAAAAAAGCGCTATACTTCTCCGGCGTTGGTATATATCCACTTTTCTGTCTAGTTCAGTCCAGCAAATTCATTAATTCAGTGAATATGTATTTACGTTTTAAAAACCATATGCACTTATCGTTAGTCATTTGCAGGTTATGTGCCACACAGGAGTGTTCAAAGCAAGATTTAATGTCTTTTAAAACATTAGGTATAAATTTAATTTTAAGATAATTCTGATAGGAAACTATGACAGTGTTTCAAAAGAGCAAAACTGAGAAAAAGTGCTATAAAGGCTATGCTTAAGCAGTTTTTTTGCGGCTGCAACTTGTAGCCCACAAATTGTATGCCAAAGACGTGTATGCTTTATCGAAAATGGATTTTTATCAAAAATAGGTATTAATTTATATATCTGCAGTGGCTTAAATAATAAACCATTTTCATAATATGCAATATGCACTATTTGAGTAGAAAGTTAACTGATGGGGGGAGTATGCAATTTTTCCCTATTCATGGGGATCCAGTGGCTTAATTGGAAGCGCAAATTCGCCTGATCTGAAATGCCGTCCCTTGTTTTCTTCACTCACATTGTACCGGTGCAAATAAATAAATATTAACATTTGTGAAGACTTTGTTTAGACCACGATTACTAATGGCATTGAAACATTGAATGCCCTCAGCTGTAGCCTGCACGCCTACTATGCATATATCTACTCATAAACATGAAAACTAAGAAATTTCTTTCTTTAGCTTTCACGTGTTTAGTGGGCGTTGTTATACAGCAGTTGACATCTGCTGGGATTTAGCTTTTATGTGTAAACGCAGAGACTTATATTTTAAAAAGTAGATTTTCTGTTTTACGAGTACTAGTTTTTGCGGAACATAAAGGGGATCTGCATGGTCAAAAGGTATTAAACAATAGACCCGTAGAGGCTGGCTGTTATATAACAACGATTAAGTTGTTGAAGCTCATTTCGAGATCTGTTTGCATGCTACTTGCTTCGCCGTTTGTTGTGTAAACACACCGGGACATTTTTTACTGTTTGTCTTTTTGTCCGTTTTATTACGTTGATGGTCACTACACATGAACTGCTAACAGATATATAATGAGTGAAATCACACTTTCTGGTAAGGCCATGTGGAGTACCTACTCGTAAGTTCATTTGCTCGTCCCCGGGCGCGAAGGAAACAGACAGGTTACGTGGAAATTGTGCACTGTTCTACCAGTAACCTAGATTAAATCCGCCAGTCCCTGTTGTTTCGCCGCCTCCCGAAAACAGCTATTATCCCGGAAATGATATTTTTTGCCGAAGCTCCCGACAGTTGCCACCAGTTTTCGAATGCAAAATACTGATGTGCTATAAGCAAACTGTCAGTATACACATACCAGTAACCTAGATTGAACCCGCCTGTGCCTGTAGCATCGCAACCTCCCGAAAACAACAATTATCCCGGGAACGATATTTTTTGCCGAACCTCCTGACAACTGCCACTGGTTCTCGAATGCAAAATACTGAGCTGCTATAAGAAAACTGTTAGTATAGACATATGAAGTCAGGTTTATCCTCACATGTAATCCTTATAGCTCTTAGCGGTCATTTTGAAAAGCGAATTGATACTCTTACAGTTTGCACTTAACATTTATATTTTGGGATGGCAGCATAAAGTGGTGAGTTACATCTCCAAAATCCTGCCCGAAAAAAAATACATCGGCCTGGCATTTTCGTAAATCATGACATTTAACTTCGCGCACAACAGGAAACTTGTGTAAAATCCTGTATTTGCTACATACAAAAGCGTATCCGGATCTAGTCTAAAACACGAAAGTTATTGCGCAAAAACTGTTGAAAAGTGGCGAACGGTCCTAGGTTACTGGTATAAATATCAGGTTTATGCTCACATGTAATCCTTATAGCTGTTAGTTGTCATTTTGGAAAGCGAGTTGATATATCTTACAGTTTGCATTTAAAATATTGATATTTCGGGATGACAGAATGAAGTGGCGAGGCACAACTACGCTCGAAAATCCTGCCCGAAAAGAATATATTGGCCTAGCATTTTCATGAATCACAACATTTTACTTCGCGCATAACAGAAAACATGTGTAAAATCCTGTATTTGGCATATACCAAACTATAAGAGTTATTGCGCAAAAACCACTGAAAAGTGGCGGACGGTCCTAGGTTACTGGTAATGTTAGTCATAGATGGCTCTTGCGGTCTTCTGAGTCATAGTTCCTCTTATGGAACTTGTCATTGATGTCAGTTTTTGCTAATCTCGGCGCACGACTCTGCCAGTGGCGTTATTTTAGTAAAAAAAGTGCATCACTTAAATGGCCCTGTTATAAATTACGGCGCACAATATGGTCAAATAACAATTTTGTCACTGAGAAAAATAGATGTTTTCATGAGAACAGGATCTAGAATCCCCCGTTTTCATCCACAGCAACAATGATTCTGCAGTTGCAAAGCCACTATTTACTCAAGTTTGGTAGTTTCTTCTCAGTGTGATACTTCTCAGTGTTCGAATTTCAGTGTCCTAGAGCATGCGCCGAAAGTTCCAGAGCCTCGAAAAAAGTCGAGATCAATGGCCATTTCTTTTACAGGAACTGTGACCCTTTCCGTCCTAGGAACTTACTAGTGGGAAGACAGTAAGGGTCCACTGTGATTGTGTACGAGGGAAAGGAGATGGAATTGGTTAGAGTAGATTGTAATTGGTGACCACACCATGTTCAATTCTAACTAAACTTAATGAGCCAGATGCAAAGTTACTAAACCCGTTCTACTCAAATATTCCTTGTTTTGCGATACTTGACAAATAAAAATGTTTTCAGCGACGGAAAATGTTCTTTTCAATTTCACCAATTTGGATTTAATGTAGCCATTTGTTCTGCTCCCCCTCGCACAAACATCGTAATTGGCAAAGAATTTTGCCGAGAATTTTTTGGTGCATTCGACCGAATCGGGTTATGATAGAGGTACAAAGAAATTACAGAAAAAAAGGCAAACATCAAATTTCAATTTGCTAATATCATGTCCACAAGTGGATCACAAAAGGGGCAGTGTAATAGTAATATGTAATATAGTTTTTACAAGATCATATCATGGCTTTTCAAATTTGAAAGCGGGCACGTTGAAGAAAAATTATAATTTGGATCTTTCCTCTTTGTTTATTGCAGGCCAATGTAATTTTCTGCAGCTGATAAATGAATTCGTAATTAAACCCATCATGTTATACTATTCAGTTTGGATGTTGCTTGCTTCCTACGAGTTTTGTCTGGGAATCAAGGAAAAAACATAAAATCTGCTTTGCAGTGAATAAAGAAACCAGGTTGCATTTTAAATGCTTTTGAATAATGTCACAAATATATTTTAATTTATCCATCAGTCAGATATAGCAAAGACCCCTATGCACTCATTCATGCTTTGCTCCTTATTTGCTACATCTTCTGTTATTCGAACCCTTTTCCTGCGGTTCCGGGGCTATATTGTTGGCAGACCATTGGAAGGAATTACAGTTCTTAGAAGGAAAAGAGACTTTTTCCATTGAAATGAAAACTTAGAAAACTATTTGTTCTTATCTGTGTAAATTCACTTGGTGACAGGTAGACCCTCTATATCAGTGTCAGTTGATAAAAATAGCTATTTACTCCATATTCTATAAGTAAACTTGACTTAAAAACGGCATCTGCGCGTAACGCCAAAGTCAATTTTCGTTTTTGCGAACCAAAACCTTCCTAGTCACAGCATATTTAACATCGAAATGATTTCGTTTGTAAGGGTTTTCAGTATATTGAGGTCACGTGAAAAGCAAGGTCATAGTCCAAATTTCTGACGGTTTCCAGTTTAGCACAAGTCACGTGACCTTTGACTTTGGAAATCTAGATAAATTTCAGATCACGACAAAACCACTTATCCGCTCACAGTTGTTCCTTGGTCACCGACAAAAGTTGGCGTATATTTTGCTGGGAACATGGTTGCTATTTCACTCAGCACATGAACAGTTATTTGTTGTCAGTAGTCTGAAATTCATCAGCTATTTTTTCTTTGATTGATCTTTGCAGAATGAGGGAAGGAGCCGCAGCACCTTAGTTAGACACGATGGGTAGCTTCCAGTTCACCGAGAACGATACAGCGGCGAAATCGCGCAAAGATGCCGCGCGAGATTCTGCTGCTTATGAAATATTAGACATAGAAATCGATCGAGGATGCGATATGTGTGCCGCGAGCAACCTGTGCCACACCACGGCGGCCCCAATACCGCTCTATAAATACAATGAGGTCCCTGGCTTTCTTCGAGACAACCCCTATGTCGTGGGTGGATATCGGTCGATGCTACCCTTCAGTGTGTGCATCAAAAGGTATTGCTAATAATATATTAAAACCTCCCATTCTTTTGTCTTGTGCTGCGTGTCACAGTGAAAGGTTTTTGTTGGCTCAGGTGACTGGGATATATATGCAGTAAAACAAAACGAGTAAACTTCAGGATTATAAGTTTGATGTATAAAAAAGAGTTACACATTTCAGTATAAGTTATTGTAAATATATGCTATATATGTTACATAAACATTAGCTCCGTAATCCAGTATTTTTCCTGATCTCGTTTTGCAGTTTATTCAAATGGAATAACGAAACGGTGAACATCTGGTCACATTTGCTGGGATTCTTCCTGTTCCTCTTATTATTGCTATGGGATTTCGCCGTCTTCCTGCCCGATATTAACGGCACACTCTCTGACTACATTGTTCTCACCATCGGCATGGTTTGCTTCCAGGTATTGTTAATTTTCTAGCAGGTGCTTAATTTCTAATTGTTAGAATTTTGCTTTTAAAGCGAAACAGTGTTTTACTTCATGAGAAGATTTAACGCAGAAAGTAATCAGTGATGGCACTAGTAGTGAGTTAGGTTTTGTGTAAGGTGGTACTTTTCTGTGTTGTCCTTTTATCAGGGCTGGTATATTTCAAGCTAAATACTTCAATAGTTTCATGTTTGGGAAATTTTATGTTATAGATTTCAAATCGGTATCTCGCCTAAATGTAAACGCTTTCTGTTTACATTTTCAGTCTTGTTGAGGCTGTCCTGATCATTTTTGCCAACCTAAATCATGACGACGAACCTTCTCGCCATAAGATTTAAAATGACCATGTGTCATGTTTTATTCCCAATTTGTTTATTTATTTATCTGGTTCAGGCTTATCCGTTACAAAGATATCACTTTCCAGGAAGAATTTTAATTTAATAAACAGTCTAGCAACCGGCTGGCTCAGTATCAAAACAAGTCTTCCAAAGTCAAGTGGTCAAATCTTCAAATAAGCAGTCGCCTCATGACACATTGATTAATTGTCCACACTAATACGATAGCAAGATGACAAACTCTGTCCTGATACAGTAAAATTTACACTGTTTACAAACAAGCGTCTGATTGACCTTTGACTTGCATGACGTTTTACGCTTGTGTTCATTGTCTTTTATTTATTTTTTAATAAAAAAAATGCAGGTAGTCATAATGTGATTTTGTCTGTTGTTAGAATGAGATCACGTGAAATATTTTCAAAAATTCAAATTTCTGAGATGTTTCAAAAATTTCAGATTTCATGATTTTTTTTTTAATTTCAAAAAAAAAAAAAATTACCTGCCCCACCTTTTCCAAAATCTAAGCTGCACAATAACCATGTTATTATATTTGCTGGGACACTGCTGTGTGAATGTGAGCGGAGTGAACAAGACAATAATTATTATGTACGGGAAATTAGTACAATTCAGAAATATGCATCATATTCATGTTTAATAGAAGTTTATCTGTTTGATCCCGGAAATGTTGTAAACTGTTGTTATTTTTTTCAGTTTTGTATGTTGTGTTCTGCCGGATATCACCTATTTAAATGCCACTCAGAGAAAGCAAGCCGCCGGTGGTTGTCTCTCGACCTGACGGGTATATCCATCGGTCTGTTAGGAGTTTACTTACCAGGAGTTCACTATGCTTTCTACTGTCTTTCCGTGAGTATTAAGGATTTAAAGTTAACGCTCGACCTTATTGCGACGTGTTTAGAATGCGCACTGAGAGTTGCCACGTGCTATGATGTTCACATGTAGCGACCGCTGTAGTTCACTACAGTAGTTATTCTGCCCTTGTATTTGCTGGAGGCCGTTTAGAAGCGGCAAAGATTAAACGACGTCTTGGGATTTAGCAAGTTCTCGGATAAATCCTATTTGCTTGAAATAAACAAAATTAAGAACTCGATTAATGTCAGTACGCCTTACCTTTTATGTTGCAGATTTGGAGAGATATATACCTCGTGATTATCATGTGCTTGTTTGGCGCGGTGTTGGTCTTGCAAACGAGTGTAAAATATTTATCTGACGGCTGGTTTGCGAGGCGCCTGCTCCTGTATATAGCGCTCTGTGCCTATGGGGTCATACCTTCACTTCACTGGGTCTACCTGAATGGAGGATTTGGGTCCACAATTGTTCATGTAAGTTTTCTGTGCCTCCATGCATTTAAAAATCTGAAATCATCAGTGACGACGTTGGGACGTGACATTCGTAATAGCATTCTGTGGTGGTTTTACAGTAATAACCATAAAATGAGCTAGCCTAAGGTGTGTGTGTTAGGGGGGGGGGGGGGTAGGTTAACCGCTGTGTCCCAGTAATGTTGTTACGCGGTTTAATCTTATCTAAGCGTGTCCCTTCAGCATTCAGTTGGTAATAGATTTTCTTTGGAGGTGACTGTCCAAGTTTTTGCTTTTTCAGATATTCCTACCAAAGGTTGGCGTGATGTACTGTCTGGCTGTCATTGCCTTTGCGTTTTACATCAGCAAATTCCCTGAATGCTGTTGTCCCGGTGAGTTTCGTAGTGTTTCTTTAAAAAAAAACTGTTCCTTCTGAAATGGAGTTGCTGAAAGATTCATTGCTGATTTTGTTTCTCGTAACTTGTCTCATCCGTTTGAGTCATTTTTGCATTTAATATGAATTAAAACCAACAAAGACAACAGCAGTTCCATAGTCTCGCCCCGATGAGTAGTTTTCTGGGAGTTGCCTTGTTGTGTTACGCAGTTGTGATTTTATGTTGCAGGTAGATTTGACTATACTGGCTCCAGTCACCAGTGGTGGCATGTAATGGTCGTCGTTATTTTCTATTGGTGGTATCAAACCGGTGTTGAGATGCTCACCTTCCGACATAACCATCCCTGCATGGGATGATGCTGTTAGTAGCACTCTAGGTCTTAGGTACTTAAGACAGACTTACATACTTAAGTAATCTGGTGGAAAGACTGCCTTCAATATAAAGACAGGCTCTGAATATCATGGCAGTGTTTAATTAATTAAGAATCAAATTCAGACACATGTTTCAGGTGAAAGGTTCATGTTAACTAAGGACGCCTACCCGCAGACCCTGTCTCAGTAGGTTATCAGAAAAAAACTATTCTACGATAAGAGATAAGGATCTGTTAGGAAATTCAAAGATATCTGTGATGAAAAGTGTTCTGTTTTAGGATGTTGCCCTAAATGGTGACAATATTCACGTGTTATCCTATCGACTTGTTCAAAATATCTGTTTTCTAATGTTTTTGTGTGCTGTTCATAGAATTACCTGAAAGAAAACGGGCGTTGAATGTGATCGTACTGTGATAATGTGTGAGCGATAATTCTCAGTGAAGTTAGTGTAGCATCAGCTCTTCCTGAAATTGACATCAAGGCTTCTTCAATAATCCGGAGCTTGATAAATAGTCAATGGGCCTATGAAGTAAAATGATCTCCCTAGAGCGCTGTGGGCTGGCATATATTCGGCGCTTCTATGGGATCCGCATCCGACTGCTTTGTTTATGGTTACAAGCAGAACGATGTGCTACGCTAATGGAAACAGTGATTTTAGGCTCCGACGATTTCTTTTATGTCTCTGTGCAGTGTATTTCAATGCAATTTTGCATATTTTAAAATTTTAGCTACATTGTGCGTTGATTGCATGGGTGTGTGTTCGGCGTGCCAAAAATGCCGGATTTACGAAGTTGTTTAATCCTTATGCTGTTCCCTATTAGACATATAAACTGTATATGTTTCAAGATGGTTCGAATCAAGTGTCAGGATATTTATTGGGTTTATCAGCTATGAAACAATTTTGTTTTTGCGACCTGCTAAAGTTTGGTAGAGTGCAGGGACTTCAAAAATTTTCATGTTAGAAAACTACTTCAAAGTTAACACTCGTGCTTCTTGGCAAATCCACTAAGTAGTCTTTTTTTCAGTACAGAAGGCCACGTGTGGTATACTTATCGTGTGGAAGCCTCTGTCGTCTGTCCGTCCGTCCGTCTGTCGGGCCCGAAGAACGAAAAAAAAAACCGCTGGCTTGAGTGATCCCAACTTTCACAGAAATTTACGCAAGATAATATGTGCATTCTTCGTAATTTTTGTGATTACTTGTGTGAAGTACAATTTTTAGCGGATTTTGAACCAAAAATTTAAAATGGTCACGGCCATCTTTGTCTTGAACGTAAACGTACGATATTAATTTTTTTATCTTGACGTGATAGAAAAATGTCCGTCTGTCTGTAAACTTTTGTTTTTCAATACTCCTCTAAGTTTTCATGGGCTGGCAGTAAAAATCCCATTATTTTATTTTGGCAATTTGTCAACTGTAATTTTTGAATTCGATATATGACTGACGAATCTGAGTTTTGTCAAAAATTTATAAAAAATATACACATTTTGCCTGGAGACATGAGCTTTGTCCTAGCAAGCTTTCAGAAACCATAGGTCTCAGCCATTTCAGACTTTACACAGAAAAAATATATACATTGCAAGCATACAACATCGTATTGTTTTTAAAACTGGCTGAAAATTAATGGATCGGCACGTTGTCAAAATGAATGACAATTTTACATCGATACTTGAAGTTTTGTTGAGACACATTTTCAGAAATTTCAAATTTTTCAGATTTACACTTTATCAAAATGGATAAAAATGTACATATTTTGCGTTGATATTTTGTCCATAAGTATTCTCTAAAACAGTCAGGCAAAGTCTTCTGAAATTTTATACAGTGAAAATACTTATATTGCAGATGGAAAAACCTTATTATTTTTAACCCCGCCGACTATGTCGGACTGGGTTAGTCGTATCACTATAGGGGGCTTGAATGTGTGTGCGTGTGTGCGTATATTAAACTTTTTCTTTAAAATGCTACTCCTCCCACAGTTTTGCTTCAATCGTTATGATATTACGCAGGAATGTTCCCTGGGTGGTCCCCCACCTGGCTATTACTTTTTTTTGACGAAAAACTGACAAAATGGCGGCACTTTTTGTGCCCGTTTTGACCCATTTTTAAAATGCTACTCTGCCTACAGTTTTACTCCAATCGTTTAGATGTCACTCAGGGATGTTCCCCAGGGGTTCGCCTACCAAGCTCGTATTTTTTTCGCGGTTCGGTAAAAACTGCGGAAATGACGGAACTTTGAAGTTTGGCAAAAACTGGAATAGTAGTAAATAACTGAATTGTCTAACCATTCATTTCTCTCAGTCTTTTCAAATAGTTATAAAATAAAATTTCCATTGAAAGTTTCTTAGGTGCTTCTCCACCTGGACTTTTTCGCAAATGACAAAAAAATATGCCGAAATGGTGGAATTTTAAAAATTTTGTAAAATTGTGTAAATGTCGTAAATACGTGAATCGTCTCCTCTCCAACCTCTGCAACATCCCTTTTCGGGTAGCTTCCACCCGAGAAAACTCGTTTTTGTGTATTAAAATTATGAAAAAGTTACGTTCAGAAACAAAGTTTCGTTTCAGAGTTTTTCTCTCTTTCCTTGTTTGGTAACTCGGCTTTGTCATGCTTTGGACATGCATGTTTTAATGATGAAAGCTTACACATTTTGCATCGACACTCGAAGACATTTTTGCATCTTGTTTAGTTATGGTGGCACGCAAGCTACATTTTGCACCCCAAAACGAAATTGATGTTGAGGATGCATAAAACATTTACCAGTACAAAAAAAATTTCCGCCAACTGTCCGCCATGTTTTGGGAAAAAAAGCGAAGTGCCAGTTCGTATGTTGTTACTCTGACTGCACCTTGGCACCGTCACTTGACGATGTAGTGGAAATCCCCCAAAAATTGGCGGAATGACTGGACTGTCAAAATTGTCATAGATGGATCATTCAAACGCCAAGACTCTGGGTCCTTTGCCTAATTCGCTGTTAATTTAATGTGAATGTATTTTTCAGCAAAGTACTGGTGAGGGTGACTGAGGGGGGGGGGGGGGGGAGGCATTGTCGGAATGGTTATTCCGGTTATATCGGTTTGGTGTAGTGTCAAAGTCTCAGAAGCTAACATCTTCATTAGGAGTGCAGCATTTGCGTATTATGTGTCAAAACATAAAAAGGATGCATCCTTACAGGAAAATGACAGTGCAGTGAAACCTCTCCGTAATGAATACCTTCCGAACCATTTAAAATTTTCATTTTTCTGAGATGTTCGTTAAAAAATGTGAATTTCGTACTTAACGTTAAAAGTTCGAGAAAAAAATATTGTTCACTAATAGGAGGTTGTTCATTAATCATGGCGGTTTTACTCAGTGTTTAATATGCATGGGAGTTCTTATGTACTGCGTACAGGCAACTCAACACAGGACGCAGTCCAATGTCCAACACCGCAAAAGGCTTTATGGCCGAATTTTATATTATGTGCTAAATTTTCCATTGATCTCAGTAAGAGCTATTTGCGTAAAAGCTGATTCGCGTTCTTTTATAAGTAACTTGAAGTTGAGTGCACATTGCGTATTACATATGTTCAGGGAAGTTCTCACAGTGTTATTTTGATGCCGTAGCTAAGAATTTCCTGCTTTTACATTTGTTTTTTAAATGGATGAAAATTTTGTTGTAATAGGCAGTGGTATGTGAGCGAATTAAAAAAATGTATATTTTAGGTATTTATTATAAAGTGCCCACACCCATTGTAAAGTAGCGGTAATCGACACATTCATTTTGTAAAGCGATGTTCACCAAATACTCGCTGATTGATTCCTGAATTGCCTCATACACAACGTGTAGTTTGTTAGTACGTGAAATTTTATGATGAAAGATATGCCATTGCTGGAATAAAAATACTGGTTTTAGAAATGGAAGGCCGACTTTTTCTTTCGTGTATAAATAGGCACGGACTTTAATGTACGTCATTTTGTGCCACACCGTGCACTAATACACCTTTGCCAAACTTACTTGTAACTGTGTTCTCTATGGAAAACGGCCATGACCCCCGGCCTTTACCCCCCGGCGGTGATTACCCCCACCCCTACGCGTCTCTACCCCCGATAATCCTATAATCCCTCCCTGTCGTCGACTGTCAGCAAGCGCGTTGGTTATCCCAGTTTTAGTGCTTTTATCTCCGAACATGCGCAATACAATAAGAAACCTAGATCTAGAGAGGCCAATGTGTCATCTCTGGAGTCATCTCAGGCAAGTGTTTTTTTTTTTTTTTTTTTGCTATAAATACCGGCCATTATTATCCCCCGTGTAGCGAGGCAATATAGGTTTCAGCTTCTCCGTCTGTCTGTCCGCTTTTGTGCACAGACTATTCGATCCAGCGTTCTAAAATTTTATGCAGTGAAAAAATATATATTGTAGATGTGCAACGTTGCATTATTTTTGAAATCGGCCAAAAATTGTTAAATATACGAGTCGTCAAAAATGTATATTTTTAGCCCAGCTTACGTTACACGTAAGCTGGGGTATTCCTATCGGTTTGCGGGCGGTGTCCGTTAGTTAGTTAGTTAGTTAGTTAGTTAGTTAGTTAGTTAGTTAGTTGTTTATTTAGTAAACTTTGGTTCAAAATGCATCTCCTCCTACAATTTTGATCCGATGTCATTTATTTTTGGTGTGAGGTATCCCTAAGGGGTCGTGCATACGGCTTGTGCTTTTCTAGTCGATCGGGTGATTTTTGAATTTTTGGCGAATTTTTAAAGAAAAAATTTTAAAATGTATCTCCTCCTACATTTTTGACCCGATGTCATTTATTTTTGGTATGAGGCACCCCTAAAGTGTCGTGCATACGGCTTGTGCTTTTTTAGTCGATCGCGCAATTTTTGTATTTTTGGGGAATTTTTAAAGCAAAATTTTCGAAAATAATTCAAAATGCATCTACTCCTACAATTTTGATTCGATGTCATTTATTTTTGGTGTGAGGCATCCCTAAGGAGTCGTGCATACGGCTTGTGCTTTTTTAGTCGATCGGGTGATTTTTGAATTTTAGGGGAATTTTTAAAGAAAAAAATTTAAAATGTGTCTCCTCCTACATTTTTGACCCGATGTGATTTATTTTTGGTATGAGGCACCCCTAAAGTGTCGTGCATACGGCTTGTGCTTTTCTAGTCGATCGGGTGATTTTTTAATTTTTGGGGAATTTTTGAAGAAAAAAATTTAAAATGTATCTCGTCCTACATTTTTTATCCGATGTCTTTTTTTTTAGCCCAGTTTGCTTTTTAGCCAACAGGGCTATACAGATGGGGGCAAGTATCGTCCGTCTGTCCGTCCGTCCGTCCGTCTGTCCGTCCCGCGACCGTTAAAAGTGGAATAACTTTTTTATTTTTTATCCGATTCTTACCAAATTTTAAACACGAGTTCCTAACCCTTTACTGCATTAGGAAATATTTTTATTTTTGCGGTTTAAACCATTTTTGGTGATTTTATTGCCAATTTGGGCAAAATACGAAAAAACCTATCTAGTCCCTCATTTTTCATCGGAAGATTCCGAAATTTTTTATGAAGAAACTAGAACTAAGGGGTAAAAAAAGTACTTTTTTCGATTTTTGAATTTCGCCTTATTTTTGAATCTACTGAGCTTCAAAGTTTGCAACTTCTAAAAATTGGCAAATTTCCAATTTTTTTTTTTCTGAACAAAGTAGTTAAAGTGGAATATCGTTTTTATTTTTTATCCGATTCGTACCAAATTTTTTACACGAGTTTTTAACTTTCTACTGCATTATAATTATTTTTATTTTTTGGTTTAAACCATTTTTGGCGATTTTATTGCCAATTTGGGCAAAATACGAAAAAACCTATCTAGTCCCTCATTTTTCATCGGAAGATTCCGAAATTTTTCATGAAGAAACTAGAACTAAGGGGTGAAAAAAGTTCTTTTTTCGATTTTTGAATTTCGCCTTATTTTTGAATCTACTGAGCTTCAAAGTTTGCAACTTCTAAAAATTGGCAAATTTCCATTTTTTTTTCTTAACAAAGTAGTTAAAGTGGAATATCTTTTTTATTTTTCATCCGATTCGTACCAAATTTTAAACGCGAGTTTTTAACCTTCTACTGCATTAGGATTTTTTTTTTACTTTTTGGTTTAAACCATTTTTGGCGATTTTATTGCCGATTTGGGCAAAATACGAAAAAATCTATCTAGTCCCTCATTTTTCATCGGAAGATTCCGAAATTTGTTATGAAGAAACTAGAACTAAGGGGTGAAAAAAGTACATTTTTCGATTTTTGAATTTCGCCCTATTTTTGAATCCACTGAGCTTCGAAGTTTGCAGCTTTTAAAAAATTGGAAATTTCCATTTTTCTTCTTAAAAAAGCAAAGTTTCAATTTGCAGAGGGGCACAATATGTTACATGCAAGTACTTTTGGTTGGACTTTTCAGTAATTTTGTTGTCAGTAGGTCATTTCTATGATATTTTCAAGTGGGCGATAATAGGGAACATTGGGCGATAAAGCAAGAAAGTTGTAATTTTCGCTTTAAAAGTGCAGGGATCAATTCTATGTCCCGAAAATATGATAAATATGATATTTTTCGGATGGGCGATAATAGGGAATATTGGTCGATACTGCAAGAAAGTTGTAATTTTCGCTTTAAATGTGCAGGAAACAATTCTAGGACCCGAAAATATGATAAATATAATATTTTTCGGGTGGGCGATAATAGGGAACATTTTGCGATAATGCAAGAAAGTTGTAATTTTCGCTTTAAAAGTGCAGGGATCAATTCTATGACCCGAAAATATGATAAATGTGATATTTTTCGGGTAGGCGATAATAGGGAATATTGGGCGATAATGCAAGAAGGTTGTAATTTTCGCTTTAAAAGTGCAGGAATCAATTCTGTGACCCGAAAATATGATCAGTGTGATATTTTACGGGTGGGCGATAACAGGGAATATTGGGCGATAAAGCAAGAAAGTTGTAATTTTCGCTTTAAAAGTGCAGGAAACAATTCTAGGACCCGAAAATATGATAAATATAATATTTTTCGTTTGGGCGATAATAGGGAACATTGGGCGATAATGTAAGAAAGTTGTAATTTTCGCTTTAAAAGAGCAGGAATCAATTCTATGACCCGAAAATATGATAAATGTGATATTTTTCGTGTGGGCGATAATAGGGAACATTGGGCGATAATGCAAGAAAGTTGTAATTTTCGCTTTAAAAGTGCAGGAATCAATTCTGTGACCCGAAAATGTGATCAATGTGATATTTTACGGGTGGGCGATAACAGGGAATATTGGGCGATAAAGCAAGAAAGTTGTAATTTTCGCTTTAAAAGTGCAGGAAACAATTCTAGGACCCGAAAATATGATAAATATTATATTTTTCGTGTGGGCGATAATAGGGAACATTGGGCGATAATGTAAGAAAGTTGTAATTTTCGCTTTAAAAGAGCAGGAATCAATTCTATAACCCGAAAATATGATAAATATGATATTTTTCGGATGGGCGATAATACGGAATATTGGGCGATAATGCAAGAAAGTTGTAATTTTCGCTTTAAAAGTGCAGGGATCAATTATATGTCCCGAAAATATGATAAATGTGATATTTTTCGGGTAGGCGATAATAGGGAATATTGGGCGATAATGTAAGAAAATTGTAATTTTCGCTTTAAAAGTGCAGGGATCAATTCTATGACCCGAAAATATGATAAATGTGATATTTTTCGTGTTGGCGATAATAGGGAACATTGGGCGATAATGCAAGAAGGTTGTAATTTTCGCTTTAAAAGTGCAGGAATCAATTCTGTGACCCGAAAATATGATCAGTGTGATATTTTACGGGTGGGCGATAACAGGGAATATTGGGCGATAAAGCAAGAAAGTTGTAATTTTCGCTTTAAAAGTGCAGGAAACAATTCTAGGACCCGAAAATATGATAAATATAATATTTTTCGTGTGGGCGATAATAGGGAACATTGGGCGATAATGTAAGAAAGTTGTAATTTTCGCTTTAAAAGAGCAGGAATCAATTCTATGACCCGAAAATATGATAAATGTGATATTTTTCGTGTGGGCGATAATAGGGAACATTGGGCGATAATGCAAGAAAGTTGTAATTTTCGCTTTAAAAGTGCAGGGATCAATTATATGTCCCGAAAATATGAAAAATATGATATTTTTTGGATGGGCGATAATAGGGAACATCGGGCGATAATGCAAGAAAGTTGTAATTTTCGCTTTAAAAGTGCAGGAATCAATTCTATGACCCGAAAATATGATAAATGTGATATTTTTCGTGTGGGCGATAATAGGGAGCATTTGGCGATAATGCAAGAAAGTTGTAATTTTCGCTTTTAAAGTGCAGGAATCAATTCTGTGACCCGAAAATACGATCAATGTGATATTTTACGGGTGGGCGATAACAGGGAATATTGGGCGATAAAGCAAGAAAGTTGTAATTTTCGCTTTAAAAGTGCAGGAAACAATTCTAGGACCCGAAAATATCATAAATATAATATTTTTCGTGTGGGCGATAATAGGTAACATTGGGCGATAATGTAAGAAAGTTGTAATTTTCGCTTTAAAAGAGCAGGAATCAATTCTATAACCCGAAAATATGATAAATGTGATATTTTTCGTATGGGCGATAATAGGGAACATTGGGGATAATGCAAGAAAGTTGTAATTTTCGCTTTAAAAGTGCAGGAATCAATTCTATGACCCGAAAATATGATAAATGTGATATTTTTCGGGTGGGCGATAATAGGGAATATTGGGCGATATTATAAGAAAATTGTAATTTTCGCTTTAAAAGTGCAGGAATCAATTCTGTGACCCGAAAATATGATAAATATGATATTTTTCGGATGGTCGATAATAGGGAACATTGGGCGATAGTGCAAGAAAGTTGTAATTTTCGCTTTAAAAGTGCAGGAAACAATTCTATGACCCGAAAATATTATAAATGTGATATTTTTCGTGTGGGCGATAATAGGGAACATTGGGCGATAATGTAAGAAAGTTGTGATTTTCGCTTTAAAAGTGCAATAATCAATTCTATGACCCGAAAATATGATAAATGTGATATTTTTCGTTTCGGCGATAATAGGGAACATTGGGCGATAATGCAAGAAAGTTGTAATTTTCGCTTTAAAAGTGCAGGAATCAATTCTATGACCCGAAAATATGATAAATGTGATATTTTTCGGGTGGGCGATAATAGGGAACATTGGGCGATAATGCAAGAAAGTTGTAATTTTCGCTTTAAAAGTGCAGGAAACAATTCTAGGACCCGAAAATATGATAAATATAATATTTTTCGGGTGGGCGATACTAGGGAACATTGGGCGATAATGTACGAATGTTGTGACCCGCGCATCAAGACGACCTAAGGAAACTTGTGCACTTGTCTAAAATAAGTACGAAAGTAAAATAAACATGCGCATTGGTCTGGAATAAGAACCGCGCATTAATCTTTATTAAGTTAAATAAACATGTGCACTGTTCCAAAATGAGAGCCGCGCATCAACGCAAATTAAATAAACATGCGCACTTGTCTGAATTAGAACCGCGCATCGAGGCAAGCTACATAAATATGCGCACTGGTCCGAAATGCGAGCGTTGTTTGAAGGTATCTATGGCAATCTATCCAGTCTACCAGATATACAAAAAATCTGTTCCCAATTTTTCTTGGAAAGAAATCTTTGTATGCATTTATCGGTCTATGTTCTGGTCCGGTGCTAAATTAATTATTGAGCTAGCTCTTTGCCGTCTCATCTTTTGAAGCTTGATATTTCAGGGAAATTCCTTCGCTCATGCACGCTGGAATGGGTCTTATTGCTTTTCGTAAGCTGGGACTTTGTCCTTGGACAAACTTGTTATGGAAACTTGTTTGCACTGAGATAGATTTTGTCCAGACGAGTTCTGCGAAAGTATTCGATCCAGCTTTCTAAAATGTTATGCAGTGAAAATCTATATATTGTAGATGTGCAATGTCATATTATTTTTTAAATCGGCCGAAAATTATCAAAAATAGGACTTCTTAGAAAAGTATATTTTTTATGTAAACCTGTTTGCACGAAGATAGATTTTGTCCAGAAGCGTTCTCCAAAACTATTCGATCCAGCGTTCTGAAATTTTATGCAGTGAATATATATATAAACTGTATATAGCAGATGTGTAACGTCGTCTTGTATTTCAAATCGACCAAAAATTGTTAGACAATGTAGGGTTTTCAATTTCATTGAATTTACTACCATCCAATGACATTATGCGTTACACGGAGGATCCTGCCTCACCGAGCCTCTAGTTTTACCAAAATCAAACTACTTTTGGCTACTGTTAAAACTAAATCATTTGAGCTGCAACAACATGAAATTCTTCACAAGTATACAGAAACAGATGACAGGGAGGGGATTATAGGATTATCTGTGGTATGGGACAGCGCTTCTTTGATTTTTCCCTGTTGAAATTTGTGCAAGACATAAAATGAGGGAGGGGGGAGCAATCACCGCCAGGGGGTAAGGGGACCGGGGGTAATCACCGCCAGGGGTAAGGACCGGGGGTAATCACCACAGGGGAGGTAAGGGCTGGGGGTTAACCTTGACTCGTTCTCTATACGTCACAAGATTTAGGGAGTTGTTGATATTCATGGCATAGATTCATACTTAACTAGACCGAATTTCGCTACATGTAGCGAAATAGCACACACTTGCAAGGGCAGAGACACAACATATTTGGTCAAAAATTTTGCGGATTTGACGACATCTCGTCACCCTCTATCACTGTGCCAAATTTCATCGTCCTACGTCAAATAGCCTAGGAGGAGTTTTCTGGAAACCTCCGTGACGGAAAAAAAGAGAAAAAAAAGGGGGAAAAAAGGGCAGAAATTTCGAAAAAAACTACAAACTTCTACCCATTTGCAAACGAAGTTTGCAAGTGGGAATAATATGTACAGAGTCTTATGGATGTATGGGGGTGGGTGGGTAGCCAACAGGAGTTTTGGAAAGGGTGACTGGATGGGCAAGTTTCAGTTAAAAGAATATACATGTTTGGCAGTTATATCTCAGGTTAGGTGGCGGTAGGTAGTCATTATTAATTTCAGGAGTGCAGGACAACTGTCGGTGGGACGGTGCCGGCAGGAAAAGTGCTACTCATATCTCTTTTCCTTATTTTTCACAATAAACTATAAAAGTATTTCTATAGATAAGTCCGGACATCATCCTGTGATGTTCTCACCAATGCCTGTTGTGATATGGCTGTTATGAGTGAGAGAAAAGACATCGTGGTCAGTGTCTGGAATAAACTGAAGGTTCACAGGGAAACGTTTATGATGTTCGGCGTGAATGGGTGTAGGAAAAAATGGTAACGAAAAAAAAATGGTCAGGGAAACAACAGTAAACGAAAAAAAGGCAAACGGAAAAAACACAAAGTGCTAAAAACGGAAAATATGGTAACAATAAACAAGCATGTCCAGGGACATGGTGACCAGCCGTGACCTACAGAATATATATCCAAGAATCACAGACAAAATCATGATCAAATTGGCAGACAGCGGTTACGAGAAAAGCCGTAACTGAATGGAGAAAATATTCGCTCACTTGCTCGGTGTAGTTGTGGCTGATGAGGAGTCATTCTTTCAATTCTTTCATAAGGGGACAAGAATACCAAGCGTGTGGCGAAAAGACCAAAAACACAGGGAATATTTTCGGGAAAAGCAGTGGTAGAAGAGGCAAATGCAAGATCTAATGTCGTGTTAGAGTGTGTGGTGGGATTACATACAATCTGATTAGTTGAAGGAAAATACTCTAATGTGTAAACACTCAAAGAAAATTACTTTGAAAATTACTCTAATGTGTAAACACTCAAAGAGTGCATTTGAACTGAACTCCTTGGACAACACTTCATGTATGTTTTTTAGATCAAAAGCAAGGCCATGCGGAGGTCGTCGACATTCTGTTGAAACGAACTGGTCACATCTCAGTATAGGATGAAAGCCATCTATTAAAATTTTTTTGTTATCATCGTCGGCTGTTAAACGGCTTTCAGCCAATGCGATAATGTCACACGCAAGATAGTTGTCATCACAGCGTACCAAATCAAAATGAGCGGCCATACTCAAAATTGTATGAGAAGAAGCAATTTGAAAATTAGACACAAAAAAATAAAAATGTCCCCCATTTGGTCAATTTTTTTCGGATCGCCAAAATGAGTAATTTTTCAAAAGAGGCCTACCTAGGGAGTATTCGTGAAAAATTTGAAGAAAATTTGATCAAAACTGTGGGAGAAGAAGCATTTTGAAAATTGGCAACCACAAAATTACAAATGTCCCCTATTTAGCCAATTTTTGGCGGATCGCCAAAAAAAAAACAATTTTTCAAGAGAGGTCTACCTTGAGAACAACTATCAAACATTGGAAAGGAATCCGATCAAAATTGTGGGAGAAGAAGCAATTTGAAAATTTGACACCAAAAAATAAAAAATGTCCCCCATTTGGCCAATTTTTGGCGGATGGTAAAAATAAGTAATTTTTCAAGAGAGATCTACCTTAAGAACAACTATCAAAAATTGGAAAGGAATCCGATCAAAATTGTGCGAGAAGAAGCAATTTGAAAATTGTAGACCAAAAAATTTGAAAATGTCCCCCATTTGGTCAATTTTTGGCGGATCGCCAAAATAAGTAGTTTTTCAAAATAGGTCTACCTAGGGAATATGGGTGCAAAATTTGAAGAAATTCTGATCAAAATTATGGGAGAAGAAGCATTTTGAAAATTGGCAACCACAAAATTACAAATGTCCCCCATTTGGCCAATTTTTGCCGGATCGCCAAAAAGAGTAACTTTTCAAGAGAGGTGTACCTTGAGGACAACTATCCAAAATTGGAAAGGAATCCGATCAAAATTGTGGGAGAAGAAGCAATTTGAAAATTTGACACCAAAAAATTAAAAAATGTCCCCTATTTGGCCAATTTTTGGCGGATCGCCAAAATAAGTAATTTTTCAAAAGAGGTCTACCTTGGGCATATTCGGGAAAAATTTGAGAGGAATCCGATCAAAACTGAAGGAGAAGAAGCATTTTGAAAATTGGCAACCGAAAAATTTGAAATGCCCCCCATTTGGCCAATTTTTTGCGGACCGCCAAAAAAAATAATTTTTAAAGAGAGGTATATCTAGAGATCATTCGTTTATAATTTGGTGAAAATCTGTTCAAAATTGTGGGAGAAGAAGCATTATGAAAATTGGCAACCACAAAATTACAAATGTCCCCCATTTGGCCAATTTTTGGCGGATTGCCAAAAATAGTAATTTTCCAAGAGAGATCTACCTTGAGAACAGCTATCAAAAATTGGAAAGGAATCCAATCAAAATTGTGCGAGAAGAAGCAATTTGAAAATTGTAGACCAAAAAATTTTAAAGCGTCACCCATTTGGCCAATTTTTGGCGGATCGCCAAAATAAGTAGTTTTTCAAAATAGGTCTACCTAGGGAATATGGGTGCAAAATTTGAAGAAAATCTGATCAAAATTATGGGAGAAGAAGCATTTTGAAAATTGGCAACCACAAAATTACAAATGTCCCCCATTTGGCCAATTTTTGCCGGATCGCCAAAAAGAGTAACTTTTCAAGAGAGGTGTACCTTGAGGACAACTATCCAAAATTGGAAAGGAATCCGATCAAAATTGTGGGAGAAGAAGCAATTTGAAAATTTGACACCAAAAAATTAAAAAATGTCCCCTATTTGGCCAATTTTTGGCGGATCGCCAAAATAAGTAATTTTTCAAAAGAGGTCTACCTTGGGCATATTCGGGAAAAATTTGAGAGGAATCCGATCAAAACTGAAGGAGAAGAAGCATTTTGAAAATTGGCAACCGAAAAATTTGAAATGCCCCCCATTTGGCCAATTTTTTGCGGACCGCCAAAAAAAAAAATTTTTAAAGAGAGGTATATCTAGAGATCATTCGTTTATAATTTGGTGAAAATCTGTTCAAAATTGTGGGAGAAGAAGCATTATGAAAATTGGCAACCACAAAATTACAAATGTCCCCCATTTGGCCAATTTTTGGCGGATTGCCAAAAATAGTAATTTTCCAAGAGAGATCTACCTTGAGAACAGCTATCAAAAATTGGAAAGGAATCCAATCAAAATTGTGCGAGAAGAAGCAATTTGAAAATTGTAGACCAAAAAATTTTAAAGCGTCACCCATTTGGCCAATTTTTGGCGGATCGCCAAAATAAGTAGTTTTTCAAAATAGGTCTACCTAGGGAATATGGGTGCAAAATTTGAAGAAAATCTGATCAAAATTATGGGAGAAGAAGCATTTTGAAAATTGGCAACCACAAAATTACAAATGTCCCCCATTTGGCCAATTTTTGCCGGATCGCCAAAAAGAGTAACTTTTCAAGAGAGGTGTACCTTGAGGACAACTATCCAAAATTGGAAAGGAATCCGATCAAAATTGTGGGAGAAGAAGCAATTTGAAAATTTGACACCAAAAAATTAAAAAATGTCCCCTATTTGGCCAATTTTTGGCGGATCGCCAAAATAAGTAATTTTTCAAAAGAGGTCTACCTTGGGCATATTCGGGAAAAATTTGAGAGGAATCCGATCAAAACTGAAGGAGAAGAAGCATTTTGAAAATTGGCAACCGAAAAATTTGAAATGCCCCCCATTTGGCCAATTTTTTGCGGACCGCCAAAAAAAATAATTTTTAAAGAGAGGTATATCTAGAGATCATTCGTTTATAATTTGGTGAAAATCTGATCAAAATTGTGGGAGAAGAAGCATTATGAAAATTGGCAACCACAAAATTACAAATGTCCCCCATTTGGCCAATTTTTGGCGGATTGCCAAAAATAGTAATTTTCCAAGAGAGATCTACCATGAGAACAGCTATCAAAAATTGGAAAGGAATCCAATCAAAATTGTGCGAGAAGAAGCAATTTGAAAATTGTAGACCAAAAAATTTTAAAGCGTCACCCATTTGGCCAATTTTTGGCGGATCGCCAAAATAAGTAATTTTTCAAAATAAGTCTACCTAGGGAATATGCGTGCAAAAAATTTGAAGAAAATCTGATCAAAATTATGGGAGAAGAAGCATTTTGAAAATTGGCAACCACAAAATTACAAATGTCCGCATTTGGCCAATTTTTGGCGGATCGCCTAAAAGAGTAAATTTTCAAGACAGGTCTACCTTGAGAACAACTATCCAAAATTGGAAAGGAATCCGATCAAAATTGTGCGAGAAGAAGCAATTTGAAAATTTGACACCAAAAAAATTGAAAAATGCCCCCCATTTGGCCAATTTTTGGCGGATCGTCAAAATAAGTAATTTTTGAAATGAGGCCTACCTTGGGAATATTCGTGCAAAATTTGAAGAAAATCTGATCAAAATTGTGGGAGAAGAAGCATTTTGAAAATTGGCAACCACAAAATTACAAATGTCCCCCATTTGGCCAATTTTTGCCGGATCGCCAAAAAGAATAACTTTTCACGACAGGTCTATCTTGAGAACAACTATCAAAAATTGGAAAGGAATCCGATCAAAATTGTGGGAGAAGAAGCAATTTGAAAATTTAACACCAAAAAATTAAAAAATGTCCCCTATTTAGCCAATTTTTGGCGGATCTCCAAAATGAGTAATTTTTCAAAAGAGGTCTAACTAGGCCATATTCGGGTAAAATTTGAGAGGAATCCGATCAAAACTGAAGGAGAAGAAGCATTTTGAAAATTGGCAACCGAAAAATTTGAAATGCCCCCCATTTAGCCAATTATTTGTGGACCGCCAAAAAAAAAAAATTTTTAAAGAGAGGGATATCTAGAGAACATTCGTGTAAAATTTGGTGAAAATCTGATCAAAATTGTGGGAGAAGAAGCATTTTGAAAATTGGCAACCACAAAATTACAAATGCCCCCCATTTGGCCAATTTTTGGCGGATTGCCAAAAAAAGTAATTTTTCAAAAGAGATCTGCCTTGAGAACAACTATCAAAAATTGGAAAGGAATCCGATCAAAATTGTGCGAGAAGAAGCAATTTGAAAATTGTAGACCAAAAAAATTTGAAATTGTCACCCATTTAGCCAATTTTTGGCGGATCGCCATAAAAAGTAATTTTTCAAAATAGGTCTACCTTGGGCATATTCGTGCAAAATTTGAAGAAAATCTGATCAAAATTGTGGGAGAAGAAGCATTTTGAAAATTGGCAACCACAAAATTACAAATGTCCCCCATTTGGCCAATTTTTGGCGGATTGCCAAAAAAAGTAATTTTTCAAGAGAGATCTACCTTGAGAACACATCAAAAATTGGAAAGGAATCCGATCAAAATTGTGCGAGAAGAAGCAATTTGAAAATTGTAGACCAAAAAATTTGAAAATGTCCCCCATTTGGCCAATTTTTGGCGGATCGCCAAAATAAGTAATTTTTCGAAATAGGTCTACCTAGGGAATATGGGTGCAAAATTTGAAGAAAATCTGATCAAAATTGTGGGAGAAGAAGCATTTTGAAAATTGGCAACCACAAAATTACAAATGTCCCCCATTTGGCCAATTTTTGCCGGATCGCCAAAAAGAGTATTTTTCAAGACAGGTCTACCTTGAGAACAACTATCCAAAATTGAAAAGGAATCCGATCAAAATTGTGGGAGAAGAAGCAATTTGAAAATTTGACACCCAAAAATTTAAAAATGTCCCCCATTTGGCCAATTTTTGGCGGATCGCCAAAATGAGTAATTTTTCAAAAGAGGTCTACCTAGGGCATATTCGGGTAAAATTTGAGAGGAATCCGATCAAAACTGAAGGAGAAGAAGCATTTTAAGTAAAAGTTTACACACGTACATACACACGTACATACGTACATACGTACATACGGACGACGGATACCCCTCTATTGATAAGATAAGACCAGCCCGACATAGTCGGCTGGTCTAAAAACGGAATCAAAATTCAAAACTTTATTAAATTTTTAGAACATTTTAAATTACTAGTTTCTTTGGGCTTTTTGAATGTTCTGGTGACACCTGAGTATAATGTTCTGGCAACAGCTAAGTAGTCTAGGAAGTAAGTACAAGAGGTGTTAAGGCGCTACTACTCCTGTAGCAATGTAAACAGGTCGAGGGATTATAAAAACTCCTGGTATGAACGCAAGGCCTGGCATCTTGTGGCATTCGGAATGGACTTTCTCTTTCGTTGAGTAAGCATGCAGGTTAGTTTCTTTTAAAAAATTAACCATGATATATTGTGATCACGTGATTATCATATTTTCCGTTTTTAGCACTTTACTTTTTTTCAATTATCGACCGTTATTTCCGTTTATCGTTATTTCCGTTTCAATTTTTCAGTTATCATTTTTTGGGACCCATCGAGAATACTCCTGAACCATCGCTAGGTGAAATTAGGTGCTGAAAACACAGTAGAGCATTGAAAATCGCCCGACTGGCACTCTAGAGACATCACAACAATAGATTCCAATGCTGCTAGAACATTGACCGAAGCGACAGCCGTGCGACTTCCACCTCTTCAGCATTTTAGACGAAACATACGAAGTGTAGAAACCGCTACGAGCGATTTCTGTTTTATTTTTGAACGGGCTAAATCTGTGAATTTCCCTGTATTTTTGGGCGTTCAATTTCAAATTTAAGCGTGGTTTTTGTGACGTAATTACAGATGTTTTGATGCTATTTCTCAATCAGATTAGTAAGAAATGCCATTGCTTTAATGTATTGATGTATTTTACGACCGGATAACCTGTTGGTTTCAAAGAATCCAAGTAAATACTGCTTTCCCTTACTGATAATAACTTGTTTGGTTTTGTGTAAAAGATAAAGACATTATGCAACAGCCTTCCGTAGCCATCAAGGGTCTCTGGGCGGGGGTTTCTATGTTTGCCATAGGGGTTATTATGTAAGTAAAATCCGTCAGATCTTTTGGTTGCCATAGTGGTCAAATTAGAGAAGTTTATTGGGTCAGTGATTCGGCCTATTCTTGTAGATTACTTTAGATACTGTAGCCAATAAGATCCCGGATTGGTGACGGGGCACGTGTTGCACTGGACAGCCCTGGGGTAGAATTTGGGTATAAGAATATGTGATTTTGTCCCATCTGGAGTGATTCCGAGGTAACACTCGAGATAAAAAATACGGATAGACAGAAGGTCTAAGTTCTAAGAAGTGGACAAATTTAAGAGTCCCACAAGGGGACAAGAATTGAAGGTTCAAACGGTGGACCAAAGTACTTATTAGGTTCTAAAGTGAACAAGAAGTTAAGATCCAAAAGTGGACAATATTAAGATAAAAGAACTGGATAATTGTTACGTCATGAAGTTGGACAGTTATTTAAGGCTGTTTATTAAGAATAAGTACTGAATCTCTAAGTGGATGAATGGGTGCTTATAGAAACACGGATTTATTTTAGAAAGTTGTAGGAGGAGCCAGAATAGTTTTCGGTAAGCTATTGTTGTTTTATTAACACTTGACAAGCCTTTGGCTTGCAAGAGTTATATGAATTTGTGCGAGCAAAATTCGTCCTTTTTTTTTTCTTCTTGACACTTTTTCCGATTTTTTGTGTCTTCTTCTCCTCTGACACTATGGGCCCTACGACCATGAAACTTGGGACTTATGAAGAGCTTGATCTGAACATGTGCATTTCACTTTTTATTTTCGTCTTTGATTTCCTTTTCTTTGTTAAAACGCCATGTGAAAAGAGTGTATTTTTTTCAAGTAAAAGCATAGCATTTAACCCACATCACACACAGTTGCTCAGTGAGCTTTGTGCGAGCTCTCACTGGGTAAATAGATAACGCGGCGTATGCTAGATCAGTCAATAAAACCTTAAGTCAACAGAAACCACACACTACTCGGCTTATAAGACGTATTCAAGCTGTGTTGTTTGTAATATATTATTCAAGAAATAACCCATTGAAGGAAGTATTTTTACGTTTTAATTTTTGTCAAGTGTTTAACATTTCGCTAGCGAAGTGAGGTTCTAGTTAATATTGTGTTGTTGTTATCACTTACCTGTATTTTAAGAGGAAAACGTAAAGGCCAATATTCCTGAAATATGTCTGTACATTTCAGCAGTCTATTTCATTTGACAGCGATTTGTTTATGTATTGATACTTGTTACTTAATCGTCAGTTTAAGTGGAATTCTGGTTTAGTGAATAAGTGTCAAAGCCGTGTACCTGAGATTAATGTGTGACTGAATATGTGTTGTTTCAGTTACCGTTGATGACCTTTATAACTACGGTGAAGAACACGTCCATCAAGTTTTAACGCTGGCGACGTACCAGTAGGTTTTCTGTGGGGTGAACGCTTCGTTAAATTGTGGGCAAGCGCACCCAGTGTGGACGAATAAGTGAATAAAGGATTCCAACGCGTCAACGAACTATTTTCCGTTTTATTCCTCTCCTCGCAACGCAGCTTTCTAACACGAAGATTCTGCCAACGGGCTAAGCAAACTTAGCCGCTACCACAAAATCGCGCAGGTGGTGACATACCAGTGGGATCTGATTATTGAGCAGACAAAACATTTTGTTATTCGAAATAGGTATATGTTTTCCTAAGCCCTAATTACTGTACTGGTATAGCCATTTCTTACCCCCCTCGCCGCACCCCTAACCCCCCAAAACAAACAAAAAAAAACCTTTCTGAGAAAATAAGGTTATTATTTTATTTTACACGTGATGCCGATGTGGAAGCAATTTACTCAGCACGCCCCTCCCCTCGACAGCCAGTCACGACTCTCGATCCCAACCTACTCATCATATTGGCGGGATCCAGTTAAGGAGGGGCGGGGCTTCTGGAACAAAACCCCAACGCGGTGGGGATACTCAGCTCATTATTTTTGCGCTGCGCTAAAAGCTTTTTCTTTATGCTTGCTACTTATGCATTGGTTAAGACAAAACTAGTCAAAAAAATGGAAGCGGACCAAATCGCGGTTCCCGTTAGAAAACTAACAGACTGGGTAAAGGATAAAGATCTAACTCAAATCACAGCTGATGCCCTACTAAACGAAGAGTTTCTTACTGCTGAAACACTAGTTCACATTGACTCCACTGTGTTGAAAGCTCTTAAACTGTCAGTCGGGCAACAAAAAGCCCTACAGGTCGCAGTTGCTGACCTGAAAACTGATAAACTTAGCAGGGCTAATAAACCTGAATTCAACGTGCCTGTGTCCGAGGACAATGTTCCAAGTGACAAGGATACTGACATGGCTGAAATTACCGCAGGCAAGACGGCATCGGGTCCTGTGACGCTGGAGACTATCCCCCGACCTCACGATGTTACCCTAGCCAGTCTGCTTGTAACGCTAAAGGAAAAGCCCACCTCGAATGACCCATGGCTGACAGGGAAGATGGCAGGTAACGGGAAAACATTATTCGTACAAGATTTTTGTGGCTTCTTTCTTGGTGCCCAGAGGAAAAACAATCTGTCCTCTCCACACATGGAGATGCCAGAATTATTTACGTGTCAAATGGGAAATGGATAACTCCAGAGCAAACCAGACTCCAACAGTGGGTGAAAGGGCATGCCAGAATTTATGATGTCCTCTCCAAAACAGGACAGTTTCGCTCCAAAGATGACCAAGCGGGATATCATCTCTATGCTATAAAATTCGCATACATTTTAGACGAAACATCCGAAGATTCTGCCAACTTGTTAAGCAAACTTAGCCGCTATAACAAAATTGCAGGTGGTGACATACCAATGGGATGCATATGATTATTGAGCAGAGAGAACATTTTGCTATTCGAAATATGTATATTTTTTTCCTAAACCCTAATTACTGTACTGGTATAGCCATTTCTTACAACCCCGCCGCACCCCTACCTTCCAAAACAAACAAACAAAAAAAAAAAAAAAAAAACCTTTCTGAATTCTGTTCAGATGATGTGGGGTGGGGAAAGTGTCCTTGAACATTCTTGTTTACATACTTTAAGTCCTTCACAGCATGTGGTAATTGTCTTTATTTGGCATGTTGTTTGTAAAAATGTGTCGTTTTATGGCACATTGTTACATATCGTCAAGAGCAAACTTGTAGAATTTGTTACAAGAATATAAAGAACATGTTCAGATTAAGGTATACTGTTGTGGCACTTCAGTTCAAGCGTGAAAGAAGCATAATGCAGGTTCAGCTCGCATTCTATTCCATAGCACGTGCGCCTTTCTTTTTTCTTTGATTTCTCTTGTAACAACGGTCATGGGTTCGATCACGCACAGTGATCCTACACGTTAAAACAAATGGTAGGGTGCTATTCCTGGACTGAAAAAAAAAGAAAAAAAAAAACGGGGGCAGAGATAGGGGGTTTTCGGTCTGGCAGTCTTCAGTTGGGAAAGCCTTCAATTCCTATAACGGTTTTGTTTTCAGGATGGCATTTAACAAGCCACGCCACAAATGGCGTTTTAAAATATAGTTTTTGTCACATCAGATCATGTATACCCCCATTAATTTGAAACATATGCTTTGACAAATTGCATAAAATACATGCCATTGGCTTTATCGTCCTTCTACAATTGAAAAAGTAAAGAAACTCCATTAAATGGCTGGAATAATGCCCATAAACTAAACTTATTCCTTTACTGTGCTCGGCAGGCACCTTAAATTTGTTAGCAGGGCGCGTGTGAACGTCATTTGAACTTTGGGCCAGCTGTGACGTGTCCAAAATTAGTTCCTTCGATGACGTTCCATTTTTCAGCACTGCTTTATTTATACAAGCTCAAATCTCCCACAATGGGCCCCAAATAATTGATTTCCCAAATCAAGCCTCTTTACTGCGTTGTAAATTAGAGGGGTTTAGTAACAGCTCGTTAAAAACCTCCGTTAGTTTGTATTGACCTGAATTTTCCTGCCCGAAGGCCTTTTGTGTATTTTTGCCTTACAAATACATAGTCGTTAACAACATGTGATTCAAATTATTTCATAGAGGTGAAAATTCGTAACTGATGAATGGGATCTGCATAAATTTATTGTGTTTTCCCAAAACTTCCTTGTGAGAGAATAAGATTCTTCCGTTTGTGCAGTGCTACCAGTATCTGTAAATCTTTTTCGTGATAAGTAGATTCTTGAATTAACCCTCCCCCATCCCATCTGCCTCTCAACTTCAGTCTCTCGATGCATGTGTCAGTGAAGAAACAGCCATCTAACGTGATAACTGCTCAGTGGCGGGTTCTTGTCATTTTATGAATTATTGTTTTGTGCGAAACGTTTGTTTTGGAAACCAACCGCTGCGTTGCACGCTGTGAAAAGTCGAAAGTCTTAAAACAGAACCTCTCTAAGCAAATGTAAACACAATGACGTTATCAGCTGGCTTTGCACATACAACAGAGACCGGTATAAATGCAACGGCTTTCAACGAATCGTGTAACAGTTAAGCTCAACATCGGCAGGTCTTGACACAGAAATTGGAGCTGGTCGTCCAATAACTGAGCGCCTAACATATACTGCATGGTTGGTGTAAACAAAAACCGTGTTGAGACAAGGAAATAATAAATGCCGATTTTGCTTATTACGTCAGACTTCGATAAATAATTTGCTGAATTATCAATAAAGCAAACTTTTGTTGTTTCGTGGTTAATTCATTATAAACAGTAATTTATAAACTTGCCCCTGTTCTTCGGCTGCGTTTAGGATATACTTAAATCCAGAAATAGCTTCGGGGAAATAACGACGTGTTTCTGGTAAATTTCAGAATTGAAAGTGTGTCCAGGAGCAGTGGAACGGATAGCTGTATTAGTATCAAAGATGATGCGCCAACAGTCGACACGATCCGCCATGTCCGCGGCGTCCGATTATGCCGATTCCGACGACGACGACATCGGCGATTATTATGACTACGACGAACACTTTGACGATTATGAAAACAATGACGGCAGCGTTGTTAGCAGTGATGCCAGCCAGAATGGTGGGAAAGATCCCGAGTGTTTTGAGTATAACCTCATGGATACGTGTACCGTTAAGAAGATGTTTCAAGACTCCACCGACGCCGTGCGTGCCCAGTGCGACGTCAGTCGAGCGCATGCGCAGATGATGCTTGAGCGTGGCAGCTGGAATGTGGACAGTGTGATAACTGCGCTGAAACGGAACAACACTCACTTGATCGACAACAACAATGACAGCGATTTTGAATGTCTGAAAAAGAAGAGAAAGACAGCCAGTCTTAGTGGAGAATGTATGGTTTGTTACGTGAGTGTAGATCAGTTAAAAGCGCTTGCATGCGGCCATGGCTTTTGCTGTGATTGTTGGGTACATCATATTGAAACTCAGATACACAGCGGGGTGTTTGGGAAAATACAGTGCATGGAACCTGAATGTACCTGTGTGGTACCAGAAGACTTTGTTCTAGGAACAATAAACAGTGCTGATCTCAAAAAAAAGTATGAAGAATTCGTTCTCAGGGAACGTATTGTGGGCCATCCTGGATTAAAATTTTGCCCTGGCGTAGATTGCAACCGTGTGGTTCAGGCCTCCGTACCCATGGCACGCCGTGTGAACTGTGATCAGTGCAAGGCGAGCTTCTGTTTCACATGTGGACATGATTACCATGCCCCCATAGGGTGTCAAGATATAAAGAAATGGCTCCAGAAATGCGAGGACGATTCCGAAACGGCCAACTATATTGCAGCGAACACCAAGGACTGCCCTAATTGCAAAGTTTGTATTGAAAAGAATGGAGGTTGCAACCATATGCAGTGCTTCAAATGTCACCATGACTTTTGCTGGATGTGTCTCAGTCCCTGGTCCGCGCATGACAGTTATTACGAATGTAGCAAGTACAAAGAGACCAATGGTGACAGCAAATCGGCCAGAAGCGCATTGGAGAAATACTTGTTCTATTTCCAACGGTGGGAAAATCATTCCAAGAGTCTTAAATTAGAAGAGGAAACACGCAGTAAAATCCAGGATTATATTGAAGCGAAAGTGATGCAGTGCGAGGGTACGTGGATTGACTGGCAGTACCTGCTCGACGCGTGCGCGCTGCTCAATCGCTGTCGGTACACTCTTAAGTACACCTACCCCTATGCCTATTTCCTCGAGGCCGGATCAACAAAAGACTGCTTTGAGCACATTCAGGCCCAGCTTGAAATGGAAGTTGAGAATTTATCATGGAAAGTTGAGCGTGCCCAAATCACGGACAGAGGAGACCTTGAATTACAGATGGACGTGGCGGAGAAGAGAAGATTGACACTGTTGCATGATTTTCTTACAAACTGACCACCAAACTCGATCTCGTCCCTCGCGATCGATGTGCAGTGAACCACACACGCAGCGTTAACTGATAATTCATAAAATGCCAGTAGTATATTTTGTTATCCTATCAACTGCTGCTGTAATGGTCGGGCTGAATTATTGCCTGCGAACTGTTGCGTACGGAACGAGAATTAGCTGAAAGTGACTCATTTAAATTTCAAGCGTCCTGTTTTGGTGAATCCGTATTGAAATAATATTTTATTCAGTGTGCGTCAATTAATTAATCAGTGAATATACAAAGAAAGCTTTTTTGCACACCAGTTGCTAAATAATTGCAAGTGCATAATTTTAAAATGTCTGCAAATTTTCTCAGTTTCAAACTTTCACTTTTATGTAGCTGTTACAATATTTAAGAGGTGTAGTTGCTATCTGTTATGTTTTTCTAAGTAGTGTGTGAAGTCTAGCATACCATGAACTATTGTATCGATTCTCTTCAAACCTAATTTTGTGGTTTTTTAGATCCCCTGGGATTGTTACTGAAATACATGCATATTCATTTGTCTATGTTTGATCAGACAAGCCTTGTATGTATGTAGGATGTTTTTGAGATGTTTTTAGGAAATTTTGAATTTCGTTTTTGAAGTTTATTTACACGTTATAATATATTTTGTTACGCTTTTCGCTGTGTTAAATATGCTGTTTTGAGACTAGTCAGTAGTATACCTACCGTAGCCCCCCCCCCCGCTTCCCATTCTTAAAAAAGGCTTTCAGTTCTTTATGATTGATTGGCAAGGGTTGTTTTTTTTTTTATAAAAGAATCCCGATTTAAAAAAAAAATGCTATGCCTCCTTGCTGTAAGTTATACCAGGCATGCGCGTTCTTCTGCTGTTGTCCCTGCTAGCAAGAATCTGGTATAAAGTTTTTCATCAAGTTAAACAGAGAACACCCCCCCCCCCACCCATCCCCAAGCAGAGAACCCCTCCCACCCCCCCCCCCCCCCCCACCCCCAACACGCATGCACATTCACACACAAACCTCCGTTTCATAAGACCTATTGTGTACCATTCTTTCTCACGTTAGCAGTCTTGCCACCTAGCCTTCGCTGTCATGATTCATGAACCCTTGCTTATCTCTAGTAAATCGAGTGTTTCTATTTTAACTGAATGAGTCATTCTTTTTCAAATTAACGGAAGTATTTCAAAAGAACGAAAATCTTATTAAGCGGTCAGCTCCTTGCGGTCGCTACTACCTTACATAGCAAATTCCCCGTGACAAGTATCTGATTCAGAAAAATAACTTAGTAAAAGTGAGTATCACTGTGCTATATTACCCGAGCAAAAAAGGTTTGAAACCATTGTCTTTTGATGTTTTAGACATTTGACTATCGAAATGACCATGTGTAATAAATAGCTTTAATTTATTGAAGAAATGTGGTTTTCATTTTACTATATTATGGTATTTGTCTTTCAGAAACGCTTAAGTATCAGTGAAACCAGACATCGTGGTGTTTTTTGTGTTTCCTGTTTTAAATTCATGGCACGAAACATTGGCAAAAATAGAAACCTACAAGATTACTAGTATTTTCGTTGGTGTGTTTCAAGTCAGCGGCTTTAAACCTTAAGACATTATAACTGCACTTCTAAGTTGCAATACTTCGCCTTAGTTCCTTATCCGCCTGATGTCATGATTTCTGCACATTTGTAAAAACTTGTTTCAAGGACTAAACATTATAAAATACAAAGAAAAGCGGGTATGTACTTTAAAGGATATGTTTTCAACTTCACCGAGTATTGGACAAAGGTTGTTCTTGTGGAGCGGAATATCTAGATGATTTAGCTCCCAGCTGATACAACGGAAAATCCCCGATCTTTCAACAAAGGGACAAAGCCTTCTTTGTAACATTGTTCCATGTCGGCTGTCAATGGTCATGTGAAGGAGTAAAACGCACCTGCTGTAACAGGCATAAAATAGCAAGCCTACAACAGCTGTTCATGCTGCCCCTTTTCCCTGACACGGGGCGAGGGCAGATCTTGCGTTTTGCCACAAAAAATCGACCTTTGCTTTGTCATGTGTAGATACAAGGCTCTTGAAAAAAAAAAAACAGACGTATTTGTTTGATCCGATGAGATCAAATAATACATTTCTTGAACGGTATACACAGTGGGAATGTATTTCTTGTTTGCAAAACTAGATACTTTATAAGTTTATAGCTTATCTGGTAGTTTCTGTCCCTTGTTTTCCTTTTTAACCCAACCGACTTTGTCGGACTGGGTTAGTCGTATCACTATAGGGGGCTTGAATGTATGTGCGTATGTTGAACGGTTTCTTTGAAATGCTGCTCCTCCTACAGTTTTGCTCCAATCGTTTTGATATTGCGTAGGATTGTTCCCTGTAGGTCCCCCACTTGGCTGTTACCTTTTTTGACGATAGACGAAAAACTGACAAAATGGCGGCACTTTTTGTGCCCGTTTTGACCCATTTTTAAAATGCTACTCCTACTACAGTTTTACTCCAATCGTTTAGATGTTACGCAGGGATGTTCCGCAGGGGTTCGCCCACCAGGCTATTATTTTTTTCTCGCGGTTTGCCTAAAACTGCCGAAATGGTGGAACTTTGAAGTTTGGCAAAAACTGGAATAAATGGTAGTAAATAATTGAATTGTCAAACCATTCATTTCTCTCAGTCTGTTTCAAATAGTTATAAAATCTTAATCTAAAGTTTTTTAGGTGCTTCTCCACCTGGACGTTGCTTTTTTCGCAAATGACAAAAAATCCCGAAACGGTGGAATTTTAAAAATTTTGTAAAATTGTGTCATAATTTAATAACAAATATTTATTTTAGTGGTTTCTGCTAGTGGGCCTTTCGGCTACCTAGCTAAATTCATTCGTAAATATTTATTAAGGCCTCTCGTGGAAAATTAGTTTTCTGGCGAACCCCCAGAAATTTGGCCAAATTGGGGCATTTTTAAATTTATTTGGTAGCCAATTTTCGAAATGCTTCTCCTACAATTTGGATAGTATTTTTTTTCCAATTTTGTACGACTGTTCGCTAGACGGTTCTCTCCTGAAAAATTACTGTTTTTGTCGATCCGCCAAAAATTGGCTGAATGGGGGGGGGGGGGGGGGGGCATTTATAACTTAAGCCAATTTTCAAAATGCCTCTTATTCAATTTTGATCAGATTATCTTCCAATTTTGCACAAGTGTTCACAAGACTTTCTTCTCTTGAAAAACTACTTTTTCGGGGATCTAAAAGAAAATTCACTAAATGGGGGGAGGGGGGGGGGAGCATTTTTGGGAGCCAATTTAAAAATGCATCTGGATCGCATTCCTTTCAACTTTGTACGAATGTTTACTGGATAGGCCTCTCTTGAGATTGGCGATCCACCAAAATTGTCCAAATAGGGGACTTTTTTAAAAAAATCGTAGCCAATTTTTCAAAGGTTTTTTCACCACATTTTGGTCGGATGCTCTTCAACTGTTGCATAAATGTTCATTAAGCGGTCGGGTTTTGAAAAGCTACTTTTTTGGCGATCCGCCAAAAATTGATTAAATGGGGTTGGGATGGGGGCATCTAAAACATTTATTAGCCAATTTTCAAAATGCTTCTACTCCCACAATTTTGATCGTTTTTTTTTTTCAATTTTGAACGATTGTTCCTTACATCGTTCTCTCTTAACTTTTGCTTTTTTTGTCGATCCACCAGAAATTGGCCAATTTTTCAAAGGCTTTTTCTTCCACAATTTTGATCGGATCGCCTTCCAATTTTGCATAAATATTCACTAGGATGTTCTTTTTTGAAAATTCCCTTTTTTGGCGACCAACCATATAATTGGCTAAAGGGGAGGCGTTTATATTTTGTTGGTTGCCAGTTTTCAAAATGCTTTGTCTTCCACAATTTTGATCGGACTACGTTTATAGTGTGCAGTAATGTTCACCATGCGGTCTTCTCTTGAAAAGTTACTTTTTTCGCAATCCACCAAGAATTGACTGAATGGTGGGAGGAGGGTCGGGGCATTTTAAACTAGAGGTGTGTCCGATCGGAGCACGAATGCCCCGCCTGGCGGATAGTCAGTGACATAATCTTAGTTTGATGGATGTGAACAAAACAAAAAAAGTTGCCGGTGTGACATTAAATATTCACCCCTATGAAATATTCACCGGGGGGTGAGAATTTCATTATGAAATCTTCACCCCCTCTATGAAATATGCACCCCCATAGAATACTGTGTGAAATAACAAAAAAAACACCTTTTTTATAGAAAATCCACACTTTTATTCCTGTTATGCATACATTCGTATAATCTGCGCCAAATGAAGAGTATCTAATCATAAAACTTTGGTAACCCACCAGGGTAAGTGCCATACGGACCGAACACATAAACGAGGGTACCCACTAAGCTAGCAAATGCCAAAATTTCCACTTCGGTTCCCCACTCCCCATTTCTGTTCATGCCACTGTTCTCGCGATAATCCTCTTTCTAGGCGATGATGCTAATCCTGTTGAAACAGAGCGCATGTAATCACATATCAGCTCCCTAATTAGTCTATGGTCGGCTTGCGAATCTGTCAAGAAATGGCTAAAGGTACGGAAAAAGCAGTTTCCGTCGCCCCTGATGGGTGTCATCTGGGCAGGTCTTGTCGTGAACGTTGCTTTCACGCATTCGCTAACGGAACCAGGCCAATATTATCGAGATGCAACCTTTTCAACATCAGATGCTCCGGAAAATGCAGAAACTAACGAAAACAGCGTAAAATGCAATTACTCAACTCCTCTTCTCCGTGATTATTGGATGAGTCATTTTCTAATACCAGCTACTCAATTCGTATAATTGCATTTAATGTTCAATTGCAATTCCCCTGCTGATTGCAATCATAGTAATAAGTAGTTTCCTGCCATCACTGCGATTTAATACTTACTGATTGCTGATTGCAATCATAGTCATAAGTAGCTTCCTGTTATCATTGCGATTTAATACTTACAGGAATAATTCACTTTCCCTATGAAGTATGCAAAATGCAATCCTAGCTCTATTGTTCTATAGGTTCATTGGATCTCTGTCGCCAATTGTTAGACGTGACCGATTTCGTGTTTATCTAAATAAATCACTGTTTACCATTTTTTTTTAATCTGAAAATATATTTTTTTTACAAGATTTTAACTATTTTCTGCATTTACTTTTATAAAGGGGGTGACGATTTAATGTGTAAAATTCACCGGGGGTGTGTTTTTCATGCTATGAAATATTCACCCCGGGAGTGCATATTTCATAAGGGGGTGGATATTTCATAATGTAATATCCACCCCGGTGAGTTTTGCATATGTAATATGCACCCGGGGGGGGGGGGGTGAATTTTTTGGGGGGGTGAAGATTTCATGTCACACCGGCCAAATAGCTACGCTACAGTGCGATCCACAAAACTTGGTACTGAGCACCTAACTGCAGTAAAATTGAATAAGTTTAAAGGTCAGTTTCGATCGAATAAACGCCTTGTCGGTCAAACGGACGACGTCCTGTACAACTTCGATATATTAGAAACAATAATCTAAAAACAAATAAATCACCAAACGAATATGTAGAGTGAGGTGCGATCCACAAAACTTAGTACATAAAACATCTAACTCCAGTAAAATTGGCTAAGTTCAAACCTTAACGCCCCCCCCCCACCAACACCACACCCATTCCGGCAAACTTAAACAAAACAACCCCCCCCCCCCCAAAAAAAAAAAAAAAATGTGTCCGATCGGAGCCCGAATGCCCCGCGTTGCGGATAGTCAGTGACATAATCTTAGTTTGAGGGATGTGATTCTTCGTTGCCGGCCAAATAGCTGCGCTACAGTGCGATGCACAAAATTTGGTACCTAAAGCCTAACGTACACACAGACGGACGGACGGACAGACGCACAAGTCAACAGTATATGCCCCGCTGACATTTGACAGGCGGGGCATAAAAAATTTAGCCAATTTTGCTTGTTCCACAGTTTTGATTGGCATTCTTTCCAATTTTGAAGGGTTATTCCCTAGATGGTTATGTCTTAAAAATTGGCCTTTTTTGTCGATCCGCCAAAAAACTGGCTAAATGGGGGAGTGGGCATTTATAATTTTTTGTTTGGCCAATTTTCCAAAAGTTTTTTTTTCTACAATTTTGATCAGATTGCCTTCAAATTTTGCATAAATATTTCACCAGCCTGTCATCTCTTGACAAGGTTGCTTTTTATGGCGATCCACCCAAAATTGACCGAATGGGGTGGGGGAGAATTTCTCAGTAGCAAATTTTCAAATCCCATCGTGAACATTTTTGATCGGATTGTATTCAATTTTTTCATAAACGTTCACTAGGCGGTTATCTTTTAAATAGGGACTTCTCTGGCGATCGGCCAAAAATTGGCTAAGCTGGGGGGGGGGGGGGGGGGCATTTAGAAAACATTTTAGCCAATTTTCAAAATGTTTCTTCTTCCACAATTTCGACCGGATTCCTTTAAAATTTGAAATGCATTTTTAGTTTTCAACAGTTGCTTTTAAACATATGATTACTAATTTTTGGCGACCATACAAGCCTATTGATATGTGATTCACTATTATGCGGGAACTATTATGTGATCGCCATTTCTTACAGAAAACCTTGGTTGCCAATGGGTTCGAGTTACTACTCAGTCGGAGACTAGAACGTGCGCTTGATAAAAAGCCACCTAAAAGGGGGTCTAGGATTTTCCCCCTGGTGATGATCAACCCTTGATGCCCCCCTCGCCCCCCCCCCCCCCCTCGAAGCAGTTTATAGGTATGACAACCAGCACAAATAAAATTGCTTACACCAACTCATCTCTCTTAACTAGAATTTCATTTCGCTAGCGAAATGTTAAAATGTTAAACACTTGACAAAAATTAAAACGCAAAAATACTTCATTCAATGGATTATTTCTTGAATAATATATTGCAAACAAAGCTTGAATACGCCATATAAGCCGAGTAATGTTTGGTTTTTGTTGAGTTAAGGTTTTATTGACTGATCAGGCATACGCCTTGTTATCTATTTACGCAGTGAGAGCTCGCACAAAGCTGAGCAACTGTGTGTTCTGTGCTTCGCGTTAAATGCTCCGCATTTACTTGCAAAAAAATACACTTTTTTCACATGGCGTTTTAAACAAGAAAACGAAATCGAAGGCGAAAATAAAAAGTGTCATGCACACGTTCATATCGAGTTCTACCTAAGTCCCAAGTTTCGTGGCCCTAGGGCCCGTAGTGCCAGTGGAGGAGATGACACAAGATATCCGATCACTGTCAAGAAAAAAAAAAGATACCAACGGCTGCTCGCACAAATTCAAAAACCCCTTGCAAGCCAAATCTTGTCAAGTGTCACATTTACTCTTATTTAAGGACAATTTTAAGTGTCTTGTTTCATTTTCTCTCTCATAGCATTTAGATAAATAATATTCCTGGCAAGAAATGCTCATTTCAATGAACTATTTCTACAGTTTTTATCAATTACACCACCTCGTAACATTTAAACAGGACACTCCAGTCAATTAATGTGCATTTCAATGAACTACCTAGACAATCCTAAATAAATCTTTTTAAGCAATAGATATGCCTGGTAATAAATGTTAGTTTCAGTCAACTAATCTCACAGTCTAGAATTCAATGTTGTATGCGATTCCACACAAATGATTCAGAATGTTCCTTCATTTGAAATCGCGCACAATTTTAGCGATTTTTCTGTTACCCTGTGTTTACTGTGGGCGCGGTGCTTCGAACATATGACCTCCAAGGAGTGAGAACTAAAGTGGCAGGGGTAGGGGATCCGCCTCTGGATTAAAAATCTTGCACCCCTCTCCCCCCTGACAGCTGTTTTAGAGCCGCAAACTGGCTAATTTTTTGCCAGACTGGCAACTAACATTGCAGCTTTGTAAATCACTTTTTCAAACCAAGCCGAAGTTATCTGCAGGAGTGGCATTTGTTTTTCAAAGTACATGTACTTAAGTTTGGTCCAATATCTTGTCCAATTGTTGACCAATCAGCAAAGTATGGAGGGCATCTGAAAATAGTCTTGTAAATTTTATCAATAAGAGCACTGGGGCCGATGGTTCGTCGAAGTATAAAGGCCGTGAAATTGACTATGCAATACCATACAAATAACTTCTACGCAAATTGCGGATAAATTGATCAGTCTCACCAGAGAGATAGGCTGAAGATAGTCTTGTGTTAACTAAGCGATATCTAATCAAAAGACATTGTTATATTACAGGGTTCTCCCGTTAAATAGGCAGCGGTTACTCTAACAAAACAAAAAGACGTGATCGTTCTTGTTATCATAACGCGTGCTTATTGTTTTGAAGAAATAAATTTCATCTGTAAAATAAGACTTCCTTTCCTGCCAAAACATAAATTAAACCGTGTCGTCATTTCCAACGCCTATCCTGCCAAGCCACAAAAACCGGTGCCAAATACAAACTTTAAACGCTCCTATCTCCAAAAAATATGAAACAAAATTCAGGTAAAGCAAAATGTGCAATAAGTAAGTTAAACGATTCATTTTTGTAACTTTACTACATGTTCATTCTGCGCCACAGTTACCGTGGTCGTGTGTGGACAACCTGCTTAATCTGGAACGAATTTCATAAAAACAGTTTCAGTATTTTTGTACTGAATTAAATAAAGGTTATTTATTTTCGTTTAAAAAAGTCACCAGGTATGCTTTACTTTTCTAGCTTTCTTTACAAAATTCAGTCATACAGCATAGGGAGCAGCAACGCCGAAGTTTTTCCGCGATCAAAACTTCCCCTCTTTAACATTGACCTTTGCACGCCTGCCCTCCACCCCCTCTTGTCTTATTCTACTGTATTTTACACTCTTGACCGTATTCTGATTCTGAGCTAGACGCGATTAAATTATTCGGACATCGCTGATGGATGTAAGCAGCCGCTAAAGACTCCCAAGTTTTTACTGATTTTTAAGTTGGTTAATGTTTGATTCCCTGGATAAAATGGTTCCAAACTTCCACGTAACAATTTTCAGAATTTGCGTGGAACAAGAGTACTGTAAGCTGGATTAACCGACTGACGACAACTGAGAGCATTTACAGTGGCCGTACACTCGGAGGAAGTGAGCAACACTAAAATGGCAGGCGTCCACATATAAACACAACCTAAAATCCAAAAAGTGATCTGATCATAAACATAGGAATCGTATTCATGTTTTAAACTTTCAAGTTCTTGTAAATTTTCAATTGTTTTTGCACCAATTGTTGCTGAATTGGGAAAGAAGGGAAATGTTCGATTGACCTGATGACAGCCGTTTTCCAGTTTTAAATGTCTCCTACAAAATTGTTGTCAAATGTGACTGGGCAAAACAAAAAGTCATCAGGCCAGTGGAACAGATCAAATGGCACGTTTGGCACGTGAAAACAAAGCAGAGACGAATGTCCATCCTATACTTTGAACCCCTTCGATTGAATGAGAATTCTTCCCATGTATCAAAGCGATGTGCGAAGTCTTTGGTCTGCACGTTTAACCATTTTAATCATATTCGAAAACAATGCACGGATATACAATTTTTTTGTGTTATTGGTTAGCAGACAGCAAGAGATGGCGATGCCCCGTTGCCCTGGAATCACTCGAAACTTAATAAGAACAATACGTCCGATCTCTTCTTTATTGCAAAATGTACAATAATTTACACAAGATCAGGTTGGCTATTTTTAACGCAAACAACTCTTAACCTTTTTTATTTGAAGAATTTACTACGTAAAACTACAACAACTTAAAAGCCCTTTTTCTGATTCCAGTTTGTGATGGTAATTTTATCATAATTAACTTCCAATTCCCAAATTAACTCCCAAGTACTGATTTTACACAATTTTGATTTAAATAAGAAATAATTGTTGCAAGCATACCGAAACTCTTTACCACGAGATCATTGCTTTGTAAATACAAAACTAGCCTGCACAAGATCAGAAATCTAGCTTTCGACAAACAAGAATGTCCAGGGACAAGGTGCCCAGCCGAGATCTAGTGAATCAAGTATCGATAGGCTTGTATGGTCGCCAAAAAGTGGTAGTCGTGTTTTAAAACCGGTTGTTCAAAATTAAACATTCGTATAAAATTTCAGAGGAATCCGGCAAAACTATGGGAGAAGAATTTTGAAAAATGGCCACTGAAATACCTCATTTAGCCACTTTTTTAGCGGATCGCCAATAAAGTACCTTTTCAAGAGCGGACCGCAAAGGGAACACGTATGCAAAATTCAAAGGCAATCCGATCAAAATTGTGGGAGACAAAGCATTTTGAAAACTGGCCTCCAACAAATCATAAATGTCCCCATTTAGCCAATTTTCGGTGGATCGGCAAAAAAGTTACTTTCAAGGGAGAACAGCCTAGTGAACATTTTTCAAATTCAAAATTTGAAGGCAATCCGATCCAAATTTATGGGAGATAAAAACCTCTGGAAAATTAGTTACAAAAATTTTTTAAAATGCCCCCTCTTTCGGCAAGTTTTGATGGATCGTCAAACAATTTCAAGAGAAACCTGCTCAGTAAACATTCGTACAAAATATAAAGGCAATCTGATCAAAACTGTGGGAGTAGAAGCGTTCTGAAAACTGCTTGCCAAAAATTATAAATGCCCCCATCTGTCCTATTTTTCGCGTATGGCAACAAAAAAAAAGAGTAAATTTCAAGACGGAATTATCTGGGGGACAATTGTACAAAATTGTAAAGAAATCCGAAGAAAATTGTGGGTGAAGAAGCATTTTGAAAATTGGCTACTCAATATTCTTTAATTGCCCCCCTCCCCCCCCCCCGTATTTGGCCAATTTTTGACGGATCGCCAAAAAAAGTCATTTTTCAACAAATGCCTACCAAGAGAACATTCGTACAAAATATGAAAGATATCCAATCAAAACTGAAGTGGAAGGAGTATTTAAGTAAAAGTTTGCATGCGTGCATTGGTACACACGTACATACAGACGACAGATGCCCCTCTCCAGAAGTCGGCTGGTCTAAAAAAAGCCTTTTATACAAGAATAGGACAAAGCATTTTTTAAAGGTACGGCATGCAACGTCATATCGAAAAACTTATAAATCAAGCCAACAAAATGACAAAGAAACACAAGCTTTGACGACGCATTTACTTAGCGTAATAAGCACGTGGAACCATCAGTTGAACGTAGGAAAATGCTTTAAGAAAAGCTGTCGAAATGCAACTAATTTTATATTTAACAAGCGTAATTGACTAGCCAGCAATGTGAGGACATACGGAGCTTCATTTCCAAGTCAGACATTTGTACACCCGGCTGATCATTCAGGCTTAGAAATTACCCGTCTTTCATCATGTCAAACCGGGTGTATTCTTGTTGCATGAGATCTGTTTAATTTTCCATGTTAATCCCAGGCTATTCGTGTCATAACAAATTGCGATTCACTCTTCACCTTTTCACCCAGGCACTTGCTCCTTATTTTGGAGCATGATGCAGTTCTCAGGATTTTTTATTATAAACAATATTTTCCCCAAAATCACGTGAATTCCCTTGGAATTTCATGAATCCCTACGCACACAGATCCCTGTAACATATACATACTTCGGACACGTTCCATATGATTTCTGCACGTGAGCTTTATTTGAAACATTTACAGAATTTTATTCCAACCATTCTTTATTATCATAATTATTTGTATAAGAGTGTACTTGGTCAAACACACGGGTGTCGAAAATGATATGCATAAATCATACTCGATTTTATCTGTAACGACTCTTATCACCTGAAAGTTTTATCTCCCGTTTACGTGCTCAAAATTACTGGTTAAACGTATAGCTGTCTGTTAAAAGAGCAACATACAAAATGCAATTCAGCTCTGAGCCTCCTTAAGATTAAAAAAAAAATCTGGTTGCAATGCCAGCAAAAACATGTCCCCGTAAACCCAACACTTTCAAAACATGAAAATTTCTATTTTCTCACATGCCTTTTCAATTTTAACAGATATAAACATCGAATATTCAAACCTACCGAACTGTGTTGATTTTCTATACATTATCTGAGCACTTCAATACTGAACAGCACTTTCAAATCAGTGTGCTACATTAAAGATATCCTAAACACCCGGAGTACGAAATCTAGACAAACTCCTCCGGGAAACCGGCTAAATCGCTACCCACTTATGTGTCAGATGTGAAGTCACTCTTATTACTTACATATAGCAGAAAGCCTTTCGTGAAAACAGGCTAGAAAAATACATTTCGTGATACTTGGCCGGCATATCACAAATTATAACTGTCGAAATAGGACGCAACGACATCTGTCGTCTTCGGCTCAACACAGCCGAAAAGGAAAGCACCGAAGCACCGAGACTTTTATACAATCAGTTACTCTATAAAGCACATCGAAAACAATAATTGCTTAGATCAACACAGTCATGACATTAGCAAACTTTTTGACTGGGTTTTGTATAAATCAATTCTCCATTTTTTTCTTGCGTTAGAAAAAAAGAGCCAATCTTTTCAAGAAATAACAAGCACGGAATCACTTTAGTTTTCGCCAGCTGGTTGCTAAAATGCTTCCTTTCTTTCAAACAAACCCACGTAAAGTTACGACACTTTCCACAGCGAGCTTTTCATTGGTCACTTTTCAAATAATAGTCTTTAATCGAACAAGTAGGACATGCTTCTTGTCAAACTTGCTTTCGAAACAAAGTACTCACACCTACGAAGCAGCACTTCCTTCTCAGTAAGATTTTAAAGCTTATAGCTATGTACATTTCAACAAAACACTTGGATATCACTTTGCAAAAGCTGCTATACTACAAAGCTTAACAGTCAACGAAAGAAAAAAGTGAATAACGGAAAAGCACTTCGCTTGTGTCTGCCGTGCGATTTTCTCCCTTCGCGCCCAACGACTTTTTTTATAAGTACCAGTTTTATACTTACATATGGCATTTACATTTTTTCTCTATTCTCACTTCTTTTAATGCCGTGTATTTTAAAATAATCAGAATAGAATGTAAACAAATGTGAACAGCTAAAGAATAACCAGCACGGGACACAAGCCTCTGCAGACGAAAGCGCACAACGCAACAAGCTACTTACACCAGTAACAACTCTTTAAGCTACTATCACTTATCCAGATAAACAGATATATATATTCAATAGCACGCATGATGTAGTTCATTCTCCGGTATATGCAGTTTTTTCTCATTTATGTTTTCTCGAAAAAAAAAAAAAAAAAAAAACGACCAGAATACACAAAAATTGTGATCATGACATCACAGAGCATCACAACGCAACACAGCATCTCCTCCACTAAATTGAGACTGAACTCGAACATATCCTTAACACATTCTGAAAATCAATCACATCGAAAACGTAACACTTATAGCACTAATGATACGAAAAAAAAAAATAATAATAAAATCAGTGATCGGTCCTACGTTATCTAACACTGCGAAGTCACGAGCTTGAACATACATGCCACGTCAGCGAACGTGCTTCAACAGGAAATACCGTACACGCTCAGTATCACTACGATAAAGATGGAACAGTGTAGAGGCGATCGCGCAAAATGGTATGATCAAATCACAAATGATGCTTGTAAGTGGTGCCACAAGTGACAGACAGCTAACAGAAGCCATAAAGCAACGACAGTTAGGCCTTCAGGTGCCGGCCACACAGCTGACACAAGCCACAAACAACAGTTAGGTCTTGGGTGCCGGCCGATCCGTGTGCATGGGACTAGGCGATCGGCCGACCGACGCGCCAGCGGGCATCGGCTGTGCAGAGACATTCTGGGAAAGAGCGGAACGATCCATCTGCATGGGCGACTGCGAGCGCTTGTCCACCTGTTCCATTCAGCAAAAAAATATATGAAACGAATAAGCCAATTGGCACTTTAACTTTTGCCGAAAAGTTTTTGCGTTTCGGCTGAATTCTGTTGGGATCAGGATATAAAGTAATGATAGAAAAAAAAAAGGCAAAAATCAACAAAATTTGTTTTTGCCAGAAACATAATCACATGTTGGTTATTAAAGGGACTGAATAACATGTAAAATAGTTTTTAAAAAATTCTTATGATGGCTTAGGGGGGGATTGACCTCAATGGGAGATGAACTGACCTGGATGGGGAGGGGGGGGGGCGGACTGACCTGAATGGGGAACGGGGGTACTGACCTTCATGGGGGGGGGAGACTGACCTGCATGGCAGGTAGACTGACCTACATGGGGGGGGGGGGGGGTACTGACCTGCATGGGGGACTGCGGCGACTTCTTGCTCTCGCCCAAGCTGGACAGACTGGATGACTGGCTCACTGACGGGCTCTTGTCATGGTGTGACGTCAGCGGCTGCGGCTTCACGAACTTGTCACTGCTGTTCCGCACCACCTTCTACAACCACAAATACCTGCTACATTATTTCACAGCAAATTTTTTGCTTGAATTCCGGAACATCCAAAGTTTCTTTAACGTATTACCTAAAACATTTTAACACGATGGTAATCCTTATGTTTATGATTTGCTTTCGGCATGAAAGCTGGTATATAGCAGATGTTTCACTTAACATTCGCTATTTTTCAGCGAAAACCGGTGGCTCTTGGCCCGTCCCTTCCACCCCCCCCCCTCTCCCTGTAATGGAAATGAATATTCAAATAAGACATCACGCATTCCCGTACCGGCATGTGGCTGGAACCCACGCCTTGCGACCCACGACTTGCGAGTGAGGCATGCCCGTTCCGAGCGGGATGTGGCTGGGCCCTACACCGTGTACTTACCGTGACTTGCGACGCGTGCACGTAGTGAGGCATGCCAGTGCCGTGCGGCGTGTGGGCCGCGGCGTGTGCCGGCATGTGACTCAGACCCGCCGGCGGAGACGTTCCCGGCAGGTAGTTAGCAGAAGCGGTGTGGATGCCCACCAAACCAGAGCGCATCGGGCTTGTTGGGCTGAAAGCTGCCGCGGCTGACCCATAGTGCAAACCTGCGCCGTAAGCAAGAACACGCATACCTGTACTATGTACTTGATGGCCAAAAAATTTTAAGTGATTGATTTACAAAAATTTTTAACGTTTTTAACATTGACTCGGATATATCAACAATTCTGTGCCTCCACACACACACATATAAAAATATAGCAGTCTACCGTGTGTCTTTTTCAAATGCAGTGCTCACTACGACGTCATACGTAGTGGCCACGGCCTTGCGCTGTACTTACTGGGCGACAGGGGCCTCGATGATCCCGGTGATACAGGTATGGGACTGGAAACGGTGCGCGGCCTGGCTACTCTATCTTGGTGTTTCGTCATCTCATTATAAATCCTGTCTCACAAAATTGGCAAGTTTTCCATTTAACTCTCGTTATAACTATACAATAGGATCATTGCAGTTTATATCGCGTAACTAGCAAATCAAGCTCGTTGTGTGATATTGTAGGAAACCACTTAATAATACTTTCCTGCTTGGGTCTCACGCGGTTTCCTTCAAATCACTCGCACCCACGCCCTAATACAGATTTCTTATTTACAATCATAACTTAAATAGACAAAAGAAACCCTAATAACGTCCACTGGGCTTTGATGTCACAAAGCAGTAGCAGTTTCGTCCAGATTCCTAACTATGTTGTGCGCACAGATAGACAACAGATTATTATAGATGGTACAGAAATACACGAGGAAATAAAACACGTTAAGAAAACAATACTCAGGTCGCAAAATCACTAAGGATATGACAATACAATATCTTACAGTGATATGACAACGAGTCCAGATCACGACTTGTACTATAAAGTGTCGTACCGTTCGTCATCCATCTCCAGGCTGGATTCGCTCTCGGACAGGTGTCGGCAGAGCATTTCACGCCTCTCTCGCTCCATCTGCAGCTTGCGCTGCAGTCGCAGGTTTTCCTCGCGAATGTGCTTCTCTTCTTTCACAAACTTCTGCATCTTGAGTTTGTCTGGAACACAAAGAAGTCTTCTTTACCTCGGCACTTTTCCCTCCATTTGAATCTCGCATAGAAATGAAGTTCGACAAATGAGTTATTATCACCAAACCTCACAATTATTCAATGAGCCACGAGTACATGACCTGAGTGTGAGATAATGGCCTTTTTTCCGAAGGCAAAGAAAATGCCATTTTACTAACGCATCTACAGACAACTTCTCTTAAAATGCAGTCCAAACAATTTAAACTTAAAACACTGGACACACCACGAACATTTCGTAGCAATTTGCAATGTGATTACAACAGCTGACTGAAACAGAAGCTATTTATCCGTAATACAGTACAACTTCTTTGCAACGACATCGGTTATAACGACATGTCGGATATAACGACAGAGAGTGTCGGACCCGGTCGTGTCGTCACAACGAGCCTGTACTCTATTTGGCATAAAGCAATGAAGTAAGCCAGCTCACGGTCAGTCTGAGCAGCGGTCAGCTGGTTCCTCAGCTTCGACACCTCGCTCTTCAGACACTGAATGTTCTCCGTCAGGTTGCCCGCCATATCGCCATCCATGGGCAAGTCCCGGGGTGACGGCGGCTCTGATATCGGCTGTTCTAGTTTTTCTTGCAGCATTCTGCAACCAGACAGTTTACTTCAATTTGTTGTCCCAAAATACATCTTTTATACATTTTTCCTCAAATACATAAAACTTCACACGATTCTGGAACATAACGAATAACAGTATCATTGTTAATTCTACAAAAAAAAAAAGGTTTACACTGTTGCCAGATACTTCTTTTACCGCTACTGTTCTACAACCTTTTCTCGGCCTCGAGCTTTTCCATTTTCCTCCACAGTCTGTTGACAAGAGACTCCTGCTCCTGCTCTAAGGCGTTCTCCAGCTCCACCTTTTCTCTTCTCAACTGCAAACATTGCGTTAAATAACATGGTGAATATTGTGGGGGCAAAATTACTTATCTCCGGGCTGATATAGCACTAAATCAGATTACCAAACCAAAAAGTGAATCCTCCGGCATGTTTTTTTTTTTTTTTTGGGGGGGGGGGGGTCTAAAATTGCTCTAGCCATGCTCACATAGAGGTATCCTGCGTACCAGTATGTCAACGACCTTGAAATATCAACCCATGGAAACTGTTTTCCACGCCTCACACTCCATATTGATTATCTCTGGAAAACTTTTTCACTTGCCCTACCGGGCACATCACTTCAATCTAAGATCCTATCTTTTGGATCTGCAACAAACCTGCTCTAAACTCGACTGCTTCCTGTTTGTGTCGGCTTCTAATTTCTCAATCCGGCGCATCAGTTTAGCAACTTGGCTCTCTTGCTCTTTAGCTAAGTTCGACTCCAGTTCCATCTTTTCCTGTCTCAGCTACAAAGCAAACCCAGAAATGTGCGTCGTCTTAACACGAATGCCCCCACAATCGGAAAAAAATCAATTAAATATAAAATCAACTCCAGGAGGTGCTGATAATCATAATAGCAGTAACGATAAGCGGCAATGTTAGAATTTAAATTTCAAAGTCTAGTAATGACCTTCAGCGACCACTTAATGTCACCAAAATATAATCAAACTGAGAGGACACTCATATGAATTACTCGCACCAAAAAAAGTATACCAGTGATAAATCTGAAGGTTTTAAAAGTCAAATGATGACCTTAAATGACCTCTCAGACAAAAAAAAATATTATTCTGCATGATGGCCTCATTAATCCACACACAATCTGTTTCAGCAAAACTTGATCACAAGACTTGGCTGAATCCTGTTCACAAGGCGCACTGAGTAACGGTGGGAAATTCAAGGTCCAGTAGTGAAAATATAACCACGTCGAGAGCTCATTCGTATGGACAAATGTCTCAACAGACAATGTTTGAATCTGATTTATAAGAGGCATGTCTCTCAGACACAACAGAGTTAAAAGTGCAGTGGTGATTTCGAGAAGTCATTAGAGATCACCCAAATCTAATCTGCCTCAGAAATAATTCACTGAGCTCTCGCATCGAGTTTGGCTGAATATTGTTCACAAGATGCATAAACTCACAAAAATGAAGGCATCCAATGTGAAAATTCCATTGAATGACCATTCAATGGCACTGAAATCAGCCCAGTCCCAAAGGTCATCCATATAAAACACTCACACAAAACTCCAGCGATGACCTTGAGTGGCCTCTCAAGGTCAAAATCTAATCAATCCAAATAAATATTCAAATAATAAATTAATGCAGCACCACGCCCCACCCCAGAAACATGTGCAAAGAATTATTAAAACCTGAATTGCCAATGTGATCGACAGGCTTTTCCCATCATTCTGTTCCACATTTTTTCAAACTGTCAGATATCGTTTTTTATAGGTCGGGGTTCAAGAATGCAGGACGAAGCAAGAAGACTGTTGTGGTAACCACAGTTCAGTGCATATGAATTATTTCAGGCAAACCTGAGCTAGTTTTCGTGACAGATCGTTGGTCAGATATTCCTCTTCTTGTTCATAGTTCATGGCCAACTTTTCCTTCTCCTTTTTCAATTCCTGGATTTTTTTCAACAGCGTATTTGAAATGAATTCCTCTTCTTGTTCCGCACGAGCTTGCTGTAAATAAATAACCAGACGTAAAAAAGTTTTCGTTGGCAGTTTCTTTCAGACACAGTTTAATCAGTTTCACTGAAAACAAGACCAATCAGTAATTGCCATATCCCCCGTCGCGGGTGTAATTACCAAGGCGGGTGCTGTACCTCGCACTTAACTAAGTAGATAAAACAACTACACTATATTGTTGTTATGCATACGAAATGAGAACCGAATCCGGCAAATATCGTCTAGAAAACAAAGTACACATTGAGATCCGGATTTTGGGGTTCTAAGTCCATTTACAGATCCAGATGGATTTCGATCCGATCAAAATCCCCAAAAGCTACATCTAGACTTCTCGGTTGCTGCGCATATCACACGAGCCGGATCCGATCACTAGTTTCGGAGATATCGTCTGGAAACCAAAGTACACGTTGACATTCGGAATTTTGGATTCTAAGTCCAAATACAGATCCAGTTGGGCTTCGATCCTAACCCCAAAAGGCACATCTAGATATCTTGGTTGTTACGCAAACCAAATATGAACCGTATCCGCTCACTAGTTTCGGAGATATCGTCCAAAAAAAAACAAAGTACTCGTTGAGATCCGGATTTTGGGATTCTAAGTCCATATACAGATCCAGATGGGCTTCGATCCGATCAAAACCTCCAAAAAGCACCTCTAGATGTATTGGCTGTTACGCATATCAAATATGAACCGGGTCCGCTCACTAGTTTCGGAGATATCGTCTGGAAACAAAACTGGCGACTGACGGGCGGCAGACGGACACAGTGCGTTCGTATATCTCCCACCTCCGTCAGGACGGCTGTGGATAAAAATACTCCTTGGATTTGCATAATTAACTTTACTGCTTTGAACTTTTTCCGATATTCATCGGCTGAAAAGCTTACAAACAAGATTTTAATGTGATGACGTTAGACGCCTTTCTTAATTTCGCTACACCCATCAAAAGTTGAGAGAACCGCCCGACTGACCTAAGGAATACCCACATTATATTTTGAAATCGACACGGCTTTCCGTCATAGAGACATTCTTCACTCAAGATCTTGTTCAAACAGTATACATATTTATGTGATGAAGTCACAGACTGCACCAGAGTTGCGTCTCAGCTGTCAAAATCGATTATTGATATGACACGTGTCGTTACGTGCCAAAAACCGTCAAACACTGATTTGAACCGTCAAAAATAGTCAAGAACTATCGCCTACTTAGTAATTACATAATTAATTAACATATTCACAATGTCCACTATGTACAAAATGGCATGACAGTTAAGTTAAATGCCATTAGTCTATTTCTTCTTTTCCGCGCAGCATTCTGTAACAGAACACAAGTTTTGCTGGTTTGTCATTACCCAGTTGGTTTCTAACTTTTGAGTGATGTCCAATTCATTAGTTTGGTATTCCAATCAGTAATTCTATACATGATGGTAAATGGTAAGTACTAAAATGTTTCAAGTAATTTATTTTATTTTGTCGCCCAGTTGACTTCTACCGTCGCCCAGTTGACTTTTTCTGTCGCCCATATGGACATTTTTTTGTCGCCCAGTTGACCCCAGAGTTGTCGCCCAGTTGACTTTTTTGTTTCCCACTTGACTGTCGCCCAGTTATTCTGATGCCCAGTTGACCAGTTACCCAGAGTACATGCCCAATGCTTTACACCACACAAGAGCGCACATTGATGTTGCGCTTTCACTGAAGTATGCTGATGCACATGGCGAGGTTTTTGCATGAAAGGTGATCAGCGTTGCGATGTTGTATGGGTCACGTTTCGACAGGAAAGCGTGGACAGTCGCTAACTGGTCAGAAGCTCTCCTTGATACTTCGGGTGTACCTTGTAAGCCGTATAATGTCCATCCATTAGCGCCTGATTTATCGTTTTTCGACAGCATTTGACAATTTCTTTGTCAAAAAGTGATTTTGAGGTGACAAATCAAATAGTAATGTTCCCCCGTCAAAAACCCCACCGTCAAAAATTCTACAACTCTGCACTCCACTCATTCGTTGTACTCGCGACAAAATTTGATAGAATCTGTCCGATCTACCAAGCAACAATCCCATGAAGTTTAAACTTCTTTCGATGTTCTGCGGCTGAGAAATTTCGCCCACTAAATTTTGACGTAATGACGTCATACGCCTTCCCTAATAACGTGACATACATGTAAAGTTGATAGAACCTACACAAGGAATAAACAGATCAAGTTTGAAGTCGATCTGACCTTTCGTTCTCGAGATATCTTGCATATCTTTGTGTGTGTGTCAGTCAGTTGTTCACAACCTAGGAGGACTTAAAACCTAGGAGGAGATACGACTTTCAACTTAAAAGCGTACACACTCACATACTTTCAACGACTGCTACAGCACCTGCTTCTGTATAAGTTGGGGCTAGTTAGGTTCAAGAAGCGGCTAGCTGTTGAAGGATCGACCTTCCGAGACATGTAGAAAGTAACGTATGGAAGAGCTGACTGGGAGTTAAATTTCAGTAAATTCCTATCTCTTCAGATTCACAAGCTTCCACTTTGTATACTCCAACACATATATATATACCAATTAGATACACTAGAGGCCCTCACGGGCTTATTGTGGCCCGGTAATAGAAATAAAAACAAGTAAGTATTTGTGAAACACGAGCAGGTCCCAACCGCCCCCAAATTGAAAGGGGTATAAAGCGATGACGGACAGACGGACGGACACCCAAAACCTATAGGCGCCAATCCGAAGGGTTGGGGCCAACAAAACCAACGAACCTATCATCCAGGTATTTTATTTCTAAGCGTTTGTACATTGTTTAATAATACTGTTCAGTGTTTATGGTTCATCTGCATTGCATGTTTATGATCGCTTTCTTAATCAGAAATTTTTATCACCGGGCACGAATGCGCGCATGGGGACTCCTACTCGTAGTGTATTTAACTGGTATATCACTCCCCCCCCCCCCCCCCCCTCCATCATAAATTTCCGACGGGGCCCTGGATTTCTCCGCCGTGGACTCTCAAAATAATTTTCTGAGAAACTTGCCAACCTGCAACGTGTGCGACAGACAGAAAGCTCGAAAACGAAGTCCAAATCACCGCCGCTTTTTGCATCCCCCCCCCCCCCCTGCGAGTGCTTTTACTTACAATCGTAACGCTCGCTTGGCGCAGTTCTTTATTTTCTTCTTGCAGCTGCTTACATTTCAGTTTCACGGTCTCCAATTCGACTTTCAGCACCCTGTTCTCTTGCTGAAGGGACTCGAGTCTTTTCTGGGTTTGTTCAATCTGAGCGGCAGAGGGCATTTTTGCCATAAATCCCCCGTCCACTGAACTTGTGTCACTCTCTAACTCACTTGCGCTGTCTGCCATTTTTCATGTGTTGTGCATGGCACGTTCTATGTCGCATCGGAATTCACTGTAAACTTTTGCCATATTTTACACCAGTTATATCATTGCATGTAAAATAAAACCGATTATAATGTTTCATTAAGGTCCAATGGCACCATTAAAAAATAAATTGAATGTTAACTTCGAGCGTAATCTCTCAAATTTTAAGTTCCGAATTTACATCGCACACGCATCCAAGCCGGGTTTCTTGAATTCCTGCTCAACTGTTGTAATGTTATCTGCTTTGGGTGAAGTAATCATAATTAAATACGCATTGAGTAGTTTCAGAACTGTAATTTGGCAAGCGTCGTTAATAATGGTGTTGTTGAGGGTAGCAATTTATGAAACAGCATCATTTATGCGAAAATATCTGGAGGAGAAAATTATTGTGCTTAGCCGTCAGGACATTACAGAACTCTCTGCTGCTGCTTCCGATGCAATTTTTCACAAAACGCAATGGGAAGAAACCCACATCTACAATGATTTCATTGGCTTGCCTTGGAATATTGCATCAGCAGGTCCCTTTATCCATTGCACATTAAAATATAACGGGGGGCTGTAAAGAAAAGTGGTGCAAAATTTTAATTTTGAAACGGTAAAGCCTATATCACACTTTTTACAATGATGTGGAGGTTGCTTTGTGGAAAGTGGAATGCACTAGAAATCGCCCTAGTTTCCTTTTCTATCTATACGTATGTCTATTTTGAGGGGGTTGTTTCTATAATGACATTTTGGGTTAAGAAAACGGGTGGTTTAGATATTTTTATGCTGAACTTTGAGGTCAGTGTCTATTATCAGAAAAACAATTGCGTTAAAAAAATCTCTCAAAATTGTTAGAAAATGGCAGTTATGACGAATATATACTTAAAGTAAGAAGTAAAGTACTTTATATATATATATATATATATATATATATATATATATATATATATATATATATATATATATATATATATATATATATATATATATATATATATATATATATATATATATATATATATATATATATATATATATATATGACGTTTATAGTTGCATAATTGTGTTACACAAGTGGTAACTCCATGAGATGGTTTACAACCTTAATTTTAAAGTTCACGAAAGCCATTATTTTACAGTATCCTGGAAAAATGCATGTAACTGTTTGATAGAAGTAGAAAAAGTATTCTCCTAACCTACAATTGTGTAGAATGTTGAAACTTGCGGAATATGTATTTTGTGCCTGTATGTTTTCTTGCTGGAAGTAGCGTGAAATGGATTCAAATTTTTCTATTTCTGTCATTATATCATACTATCCTTTTATAATTTGATATCTGGAAGCATTCGAACTGATAAATGTTAGAAAATGCAAGCACGGAAAGCATGAGCACAAAAATTCAAGATGAATTTCTCCATTTTCAGCACTTTTTCCGCCTTCGGGATATATCTATTTAATTTAAATTTTGTACTGTACACCCGGTTAATCGGGGTTGAGAAGTTCAGTTTTTCTTGCCTTACCAGCATGTTTCTTATGCAAGTGGTATAAAGTTTTTTTTTTTTTCATTAGTTTTTTGTAAGTATCCATTCTTTCATAATGACGTTATACTATACTTCTTGTTTTTATAATGTGTCTTCCATTGTTAAACTTTGAAAGATGAGCTGCGCATTAGTAATTTTTTGCAGAAGCTTTTGGGGCGATATTACAAGACATCAGTAACCTATGCCAGGTTTTGGGGCAGTAAGCCTGATCACGCTTTGGGTGTTTCGAATAAAATGCGCAAGAATTTTGAATTTCGAATGCAGGGGAACCGGTTAAAAATGAAAGAAATGATAGAGGAAATATAGAAGAAATATAGCAAAAAACCGCTAACACTTGGAACATTAGTCCTAAATGACTCTTGCGGTCTTCCTATGAGACTTTTTACTGAGAAAAATATGTGTTTTCTTGAGATAAGGATATCAAATCCCTCATTATCGCCCACAACAACAGTGAATCCACAGTGGGAAAACAACGCTTTACTCTAGTTTTGGAGTTTTGCTGAGGTCAAAAATAATGTGCCAGGGTACTTCTCAGTGTGCTTTTAAAGAAAAGGCCTGCCAGTTCGAGCCTCGGTGTCCTTGAACGTGCGCCGAAAGATCCAGAGCCTCGAAAATTGAGATCAATGGCCATTTCTATTGCAGGAACTGTGACCCTTTCTGTCCTAGGAAGATAGGGTCCGCTGGGACTATTGAAATATAAAAGGCTATTTGGTGCAACAGAAATTTGACATTTAGGCGAAATCTGTCTATCATTTCTTTTATTTTTACCCGGTTAGTTTGTATTCGAAATGAGAATTTTTGCGCATTTTATTCGGATCGCCCAAAGTGTGATTGGCTTGTGGACCACAGTGTATTTTAACATAGACTTTATCTGTAACATGTCGAAATCTGGTACTCACCACAACATTGTAGGATCTAAAACAAGTAAGTATTTGTGAAACACAAGCAGGCCCCAACCGCCCCCCCCTCCCCAAATTCATAGGGGTAAAAAGCGACGACGGACAGACGGACGGACACCCCAAACCTATAGGCCCCAATCCGAAGGGTTGGTGCCTAACAACAACAAAATCAGATGCACTGGACCTTCAGAAGAACAGAAATAACTAGAAGATGGGGTCTTTCGATTGGATTTTTTTGCTACCATGCTGGTATGCTGATGGGAAAATAGCACCCTCGAGATTCCCCAGAATCGCTAGATTTCTTATTGAATTTTTCTCATTTTTAAAAACTCGCTACGCATAGGCCAACAAATATTTCACAGAATTTTTTCACAGAACAATTCAACCTATTGTGGTTATTTTACAACAATAGTGTTTGTTTATTTTATTATATAGTAATAAACTTTCTGTAGCACTGCCTTTATTTTTACTCCTTACGTCTTTATGTTGTGCCGGGAAGTTTAATTGTTATCCCATGCCGGTCAAGTCAGCCCTTCCTTAATTTTATTCCGAATATCTCGCCGCTAGTTCCAAATCAGCTTTTCCTTACACGTCCTCGGTATATCTCTCTGTCAGAGCTGCGACGCCTTCCTTTGTTCCACTATTGGGGGTCAACTTCATATGTTCTAACATTTGCTGAAAGTTCATGCCCAGTGTACCCTTTTTAACCCAGCCGACTTTGTCTGACTGGGTTAGTCGTATCACTATAGGGCACTTGAATGTATGTGCGTATGTTAAACTTTTTTTTAAATGCTGCTCCTCCTACAGTTTTGCTCCAATCGTTTTGATATTATTTTTGACGATTGACGAAAAACTGATAAAATGGCGGCACTTTTTGTGCCCGTTTTGACTCATTTTTAAAATGCTTATCCACCTACAGTTTTACTCCAATCGTTTAGATGTTACGCAGGGATGTTCCACAGGGGTTCGCCTACCATGCTATTATTTTTTTCGCGGTGAAAAAAGTGAAAAAAAAAATGGGATGCATTTCAAATATTTTGGTTTCCAATTTTGAAAGACGCTTCTTCCCGGACAATTTTGATTGGATTCCTTTGCAATTTTGTATGAATGTTCTCTTGGGAGGCCTCTGTTAAAAAGTGACTTTTTGGCGATCCGTCAAAAATTGACGAAGTGGGGGCATTTTTTTTTATTTTTTGGACTCAAATTTTAAATTGCTTCTTTCACACATTTTGGATCGGATTCCTTTTCAGTTTCTTACGATTGTTCTCTAGGTAGGCCTGTCTTGAAAAGTTATTTTTGTTTGGTCATCCGCCAAAATTGGTTAAATTCGCTACATTTTTTAATTTACTGATAGCCAATTTTCAAAATACTTCAGCTCCCACAATTTGGATCGGAATCCTTTTCAATTAAGTACGATTGTTCTCTTGATGTTTTTCTCTTAAAAAATTACTTTTTTGCCAAAAATTGGCCAAATGGGGTGCATTTTTTAATTTCTTGACTTCATCTCTCACGATTTGGATCGTCCGAAACGTCCCTAAAACAAAATTTGCCGTAGTGGAATCGAGGACAAGACTTCCCCGGCCATAATCTCTCCAAATGAATTGGGGTCAAAATGTCCGTAAAGCTATAAAAGGTATTTAACCTAAATTAACGCTTTATTAAGCTTTACCCCGGCCATAATGTTCCCGGCCGTAAGGTCCGCAAATGAATTTAGGACCAAAACATCCCTAAGCAAAAATTCTCGTGGAAACCAGGACAACACGTCCCCGGCCAAAAAGGACCCAGCCATAAGGTCCCCGGTCAGAAGGCCCCCAAATGAATTCAGGGCCAAAACCTCTCCAGAGGGAAATAAGTTTAACCTAAATAATTCTTTATTAAGCTTTATACTGGCCATATGTCCCCTGCCACAAGGTCCCCAAATGATTTTAGGGTCAAAACCTCCCCAAAGCCAAAAAACTTATGATAACCTAAATTAACGCTTTATTTAGCTTTACCCCGACCATAAGAACCTCGACCATGAAGTACCCGTTCATAAGGTCCCCAAATGAATTTAAGGCCAAAACGTCCCCAAAGCTAAAAAAACGTGTTAACCTAAATTAACGATTTATTAAGCTTTGCCCCGGCCGTAAGGTACGTGGCCACAATGTCACGGCCATAAGCACCGCAAATGAATTCAGGGCCAAAACGTCCCCAAAGCAAAAAAAAACGTATGTTAAGCTTTACAATGTATTAACATGCTTTAAAGAATTCAACTAGAAAATGACAAATTGGCAAAAATTGTCAAAAAATACATTGGGCTTCGGAATTGTGCGATGTTTTGTCCGTACCACTTCGCATATGACCATTTGTCGTAGGGACCTGCAACCTTGCACAATGAAAATATATATATTGTAGATGTGCATAGTGGTATTATTTTTGAAATCTTTAAAAATTGATTGGGAGGAATTTGATAAATAACTCGTCCATTATAGGTGTTACGTACTATTGGGAGGTGTTCGGTAATGGAGGTTTTGCGGTATATGTTACAGCGGATCTCTAGAATCAGCGGATCTGTAAATTTGCTGAATTTCAGCGAATCTACACATCCCCTGGTTCAATTAGCGGATCAGTAGATTCGCTGAAATTTTCAGCAGATCTTACAGAACCGCTGGTTTTGGGCTAAGAAAATTCTACAGATCCGCTGAAATTGTCATAATAGGCAAACATGGCCATTTATGTGATCTACAATTAAAGGAATGGTTTCTGAATGTCATCTTGATTCGTGTTATCCCTTCAAACCGCTTTCCATTAAAACCGAAATACTGAGTATTGCCCAAGCTTTCGAGCAGCAGATGGCCAAAAGCTGTTTCTAGTCGAAAGTCGGCCGATAGAGTCATCCATGCGTGACACTGATTGGCAATATTATACAGCGGTGCAGAACCTAGTACTCAATACTTAAGCATTGTTTACTATACATGACATAAAGAAAATTGTAAAATATACCAAATTTTTTTACCCGGAACTTTTCATTGACGCTCAGTATATTACAAAGGAATTTATTGGTTTAAACTGCATTTTTTACACCTCGTTGGACCCATCGGAGCACTTGAAACACGTGCCTAACCGATATAAATAATGTGCCCATCATTTTTATTTTCAACTTAAACAATAAAATGAACATATGAACAAGAGATATGGCGAATGAGACTGAAGCTCGCTTTACGGAGGAATTATTTGAACAATATTCTTAAAGAAAGACGCAAAAAGTGCTCTGATTTCAAAAGAACAAAATGACATTCTTGTTCCTGGTGTTATTCAGGCCACACAAGTACAGTAAAAAAACGAAGGCTCAATACTATTTGCTGCAAAGTTATGATGTTCTTGTTTGCGGTGATGTCCATAAGTTATCCGAAAACAAAAGTCACCCGATCAAACACCCAAGTAGTACGTAGCGTTCACATTCAATGAACGTTAGGCTTTAGGAAATTTTCAGCGAGTCTACAGATCCGCTGATTCTAGAGATCCGCTGTAACATATATAATTTGCCTTACACGGGGGATCCTGTCTCACTGAGACTCTTAGTTTTTTGGTATTTTAAAATATTTCGTAACCAATTTTCCAAAAGTTTTTTCTTCCATATTTCCGATCGGATAACCTTCTGATTTTACATAAATGTTCACTAGGCTTTCTTTTCTTGAAAAGCTAGTTTTTTTGGCGATCCAAAATTGGCTGAAATGGGATATTTGAATTTTTGGGGGGATCAATTTTCAAAATGCTTCTATTCCCACGATCTAGATACATTCCTTTCAAATTTTGTACGGATGTTTGCTTGGCAGGCATCTCTTTGATTGGATTGGTTTCAGGGCTGGTAAAAATCATGATTTTTTTAAAAAAATCCGTGGAACGGAGGGATATAGTTTTGAACGTTTCGATCTGTTCGTCTGTCTGTCCGCAAAAAATTGACAAAATGGCGGACTTTTGAAAATCGGCACTGGACTTGCGTATATACGGCAGTCTCACACGCCTACAGGCCACATTAATAGATGGATTCGTTTCAAATTTTGTGCACGGCTTCTCTGGACCCCTCCGCAGTGCAGTGACCAAGAATTTTCGGGATCGGCAAAAAATTGACAAAATGGCGGACTTTTGAAAATCGGCACTGGACTTCCGTATATACGGCAGTCCCACGCGCCTACAGGCCGCATTGATAGATGGATTCGTTTCAAATTCAACACACGGGTTCCTTGGGACCTTCCGCAGAGCAGTGACCAAGAATTTTCCGGATGGGACTTAAATTTGACAAAATGGCGGATTTTTCAAAATCGGCGCTGTACTTAGCGTACATACGACTGTCTCACGCGCCTACTGGTCAATGGATTGATTCGTTTAAATGTTAGACACTACCACTTTTACATTTTACGTAGTCAACACGCAACATTCTTACACACACCATATCGCCCACAGGGGATAGACGTACTCCTCGGGACGTAGTCAAGTTGCGTATGTGTAGGGATTAGTGCCACAGCACCCACTCAGGAGTCATGTGTCGTGTCCTTGTCATTAACTACTCCGGGGTAGTACGTGGCTGCTGCTTCTATGGTCCAGAGTCATATTATCACTTGCTACAATACCTACTACGGAGTTTGCTATAAAAACTAAAAATTACTCAAATATTTATATATCAACTGTGCAAATGGCATCGAAAAGCGAAAATACGATGATTACTCAATGAATATAAAATTTAAAGTGTTAAAGCAAATAACGAATGGTGCTAAAACTAGGACACAAATAATGACAGAATGTGGCGTACCAAAAACACTCTTGATTCATGGATAAAAAAACAAGATAAAATATAAGTGATGTAGAAAGTAGCAAATTGAGCCGAACAGAAAAAGGGCTAGGCTCGCCTTGCATGAGGATTTAGAAGAGGCTTTTAATAAATGGGAAGTTAGTGCTAGAGCACACAATATGCCAATAAGTGGGCCAATTTTGATAGCCAAAACTGAAGAAATGACTTCGTCGCTGGGATATCGTGATTTCGGACCTTTGAGATTGTGCGAGTAAAACAAAGCAAACTTTGATGAATGACGATTACTGTGTTCAACAGTGAATTGAAAAACATTGCCTTAGATATCGAGAACGAAACTGTTTCCTTATCGGTCTTACAATCACTAGAAAATCTGCAAGTGTCGAACACAGTTATTTTAGACCTAATAGAACGTTACGAAAAGACAATCAAACAAGGCAAATACCTAGTGTTTTGCTGGGTGCCAAGCCACGTCGGCATACCGGGTAATGAAGCTGTGGACCAGGCAGCAAAAGAGGCGCTAAACTACAACATATCCGACCTTCTCATACCATACTCTGACTTTAAACCCCATATTTCAAGTTATGTTAAAAACTTTTGGCAACAAAAGTGGAACGAACAAAGAAATAACAAACTCTTTCAAATCCAACCAACAGTTGGGCAAAAGCAGCTAGCTCTCGGCAATATTTACGACACAGTGCTTATGCATAGAGCTCGAATCGGGCAATCATACACCCACGGATATCTTTTGAGAGGCGATGCGCATCCAGAATGTAGTGGTTGTCCAGAAAGTTTGACTGTGAAACAGATTCTACTCAATTGCGTAGATTTTCAGAACATTCGTTCACGCTACTACAGTGTGAATTGCATGAAAGACCTTTTTACAAAGGTAGCACCAAGCAAAATTATTTCTTTCCTTAAAGAAATGCACTTGTACAGTAAGTTTCATATTGAATTTAGTTGGTTTTTAGCCCAGCTTACGTTACACGTAAGCTGGGGTATTCCTATCGGTCTGCGGATGGTGTCCGTTAGTTAGTTAGTTAGTTAGTTAGTTGTTTATTTAGTAAACTTTGTTTCAAAATGCATCTCCTTCTACAATTTTTATCCGATGTCATTTATTTTTGGTGTGAGGCATCCCTAAGGTGTCGTGCATATGGCTTGTGCTTTTTTTAGTCGATCGGACAATTTTTGTATTTTTGGGGAATTTTTTAAGCCAAAATTTCGGAAAAAATTCAAAATGCATCTCCTCCTACAATTTTGTTTCGATGTCATTTATTTTTGGTGTGAGGCATCCCTAAGCGGTCGTGCATACGCCTTGTGCTTTTTAGTCGATCGGGTGATTTTTTAATTTTGGGGGAATTTTTAAAGAAAAAATTTTAAAATGTATCTCCTCCTACATTTTTAACCCGATGTCATGTATTTTTGATATGAGGCACCCCTAAAGGGTAGTTCATACGGCTTGTGCTTTTTTAGTCGATCGGACGATTTTTGTATTTTGGGGGAATTTTTAAAGCAAAAATTTCAAAAATAATTCAGAATGCATTTACTCCTACAATTTTGATTCGATGTCATTTATTTTTGGTGTGAGGCATCCCTAAGCGGTGGTGCATACGGCTTGTTCTTTTTTAGTCGATCGGGTGATTTTGAATTTTTGGAGAATTTTTGAAGAAAACATTTTAAAATGTATCTCCTACATTTTTGATCCGATGGCATTTTTTTTTTTGGTATGAGGCACCCTAAAGGGTCGTGCATACGGCTTGTGCTTTTAGTCGATCGGACAATTTTTGTATTTTTAAAAAAAAAATCAAAATGCATATCTCCCTACAGTTTTGAACCGATTTTTTTCTGTTTTTTTCTTTTTTTTTTTTTTTTTTTTTTTTTTTTTTTTTTTGATTTGAGGCATCCTTAAGGGGTTGAGCATACGGCTTGCGCTTTTTTAGTCGATCCGACAATTTCTGTATTTTTAGGGAATTTTTGGAGAAAATCTTCAAAATGCATTTCCTCCTACAGGTTTTATCCGATTTCATTTATTTTTAGTATGAGGCATCCTTAGGTGGGTCGGGCATACGGCTTGTGTTATTTGACTCGACTTGGAAATTTTTGATTTCGGGGGAATTTTTGATGAAAATACGTCAAAATGCATCTTCTCCTGCAGTTTTGATGAGACATCATTTATTTTGGGGCTGAGGCATGCTTAGGGTGTCGTGAATACGGCCTGTGCTTTTCGAGTCGATCAGGAAGCCTGTGCTTTTCGTCCTACATTTTTTATCAGATTTCATTTATTTTTTATATGAGCCGTCTCTAGGGGGTCATGCATACGGCTTGTGCTTTTTTGAGTGAATTGGAAAACTTTTAATTTTTTTCAAAATTTTTGAAAAAAAATTAAATGAATCTCCTCCTACAGCGCATAAACGCAAGTTAAATGAGCTTGCGCAGTAGTCAGATTTAACAACCGCACATCGACGCAAGTTAAATAAACATTCGCAGTAGTCCAAATTAAGCATTGCGCATCGATGCAAGTTAAATAAACATTCGCATTGATCCGAAATGTGAACCGCACATCGACGGAAGATAAATAAACATGCGCACTGGTCCAAAAAAAACTACGCATCGACGCAAGTTGAATAGACATGCAGAGTGGTCCGAAATGCGAACCGCGCATCAACGCAAGCTAAATAAACAAACAAACTGGTCAGAAATGGGAACCGAGCATTAACGCAAGTTAAAAAAAAACATGCGCACTGGTCCGAAATGCGAACCGCACATCAACACAAGCTAAATAAGCAAGCACACTGGGCCAAAATAAGCACCGTGCACCAACGCAAGTTAAATAAACATGCGCACTGGTTCGAAATGCGAACTGCGCATTAACGCAACTTAAATAACATGCGCAGTATTCAAAATAAGAACTGCGCATCAACGCAACTTAAATAAACATGCGCACTGGTCCAGAATAAGAACGGCGCATCAACGCAACCCAAAGAAACACGCGCACTGGTCTGAAATGAGACCCACTCATCAACACAAGTTTAATAAAAATGGGCAATGGCCGGAAATTCGAACCGCGCACCGACGGAAGCTTAATAAACATGCGATCCGGTCCAAAATAAGCACCGCACATCAACGCAAGGTAAACAAACATGCGCACTTGTCCGAAAAAAGAACCACGCATCGACGCAAGTTGAATGGACATGCGCAGTGGTCAGAAATGAGAATCGCGCATCAACGCAAGTTAAATAAACATGCGCAGTGGTCCGAAGAAAGAACCACGAATCGACGCAAGTTGAATAGACATAAGAGTCGGGCATCGACATGCGTTCTGGCCCGAAATGCAAATCGCGTGTCAACGCAAGTTAAATGAACCTGCGCACTGGTCCGAAATGCGAACCGCGCATCAACGCAACCTAAAGAAACAGGTACACTGGTCCGAAATGCGAACCGGATATCAACGCAAATTAAATAAACATGCACACTGGTCCGAATTGCGAACCGCACATCAGCGCAAGTTAAATAAAAATTTCCACTGGTCCAAAAATAAGTACCGAGCATCAACACAAGTTAAATATGCGCACTGGTCCAAAATGCGAACCACGCATCAACACAAGTTAAATAAACATGCGCACTGGTGGAAAATGCGAACCGCGCATCAACGCAAGCTAAATAAACAAACACATTGGTCAGAAATGGGAACCGAGCATTAACGCAAGTTAAAAATAAACATGCGCACTGGTCCGAAATGCGAACCGCACATCAACACAAGCTAAATAAGCAAGCACACTGGGCCAAAATAAGCACCGTGCACCAACGCAAGTTAAATAAACATGCGCACTGGTTCGAAATGCGAACTGCGCATTAACGCAACTTAAATAACATGCGCAGTATTCAAAATAAGAACTGCGCATCAACGCAACTTAAATAAACATGCGCACTGGTCCAGAATAAGAACCGCGCATCAACTCAAGTTAAAGAAATATGCGCATTGGCCTGAAATAAGAACCGCGCATCAACGCACATTAAATAAACATTTGCATTGGTCCAAAATAAGCACCGCGTATCAACGCAAGTTAAATAAACATGCGCACTGGTCCGAAATTCGAACCGCGCATCAACGCACGTTCAATAAACATGCGCAATGGTCCGAAATTCGAACTGCTCATCAACGCAAGTTGAATAAACAGGCACACTGGTCCAAAGTGCAAACCGCGCACCAACGCAAGTTAAATAAACATACGCACACGTCCAAAATAAGCACCGTGCATCAACACAAGTTAAATAAACACGCAAACTGGTCCGAAATGCGAACCGCGCATCAAGGCAAACTAAGAAAACTTTTGCACCAACATTCGCATTGGTCAGGAATAAGAACCGCGCATCGACCCAAGTTGAGTAAGCATGCGTACTGGTCCGAAATAAGAACCGCACATCAACACAAGGTAAATAAACATTCGCATTGATCCAAAATAAGAACCGTACATCAACACAAGGTAAATAAACATAGGCACTGGTCCGAAATGCGAACCGCACATCAACGCAAGTTAAATAAACATGTGGACTGTTCCAAAATGAGAGCCAAGCATCAACGCAAATTAAATAAACATGCGCACTTGTTTGAATAAGAACCGCGTATCGAGGCAAGTTACATAAATATGCGCACTGGTCCGAAATGCCAGCGTTGTATGAAGGTATCTATGGCAGACTATCCAGTCTACCAGAGATACAAAAAATCTTTCCCATTTTTCTGGGAAAAAAATCTTTGTATGCATTTATCGATCTATGTTGCTAGCTCCTTGCGGTCTCTTCTATTGAAGCCCAATTTCCAGGGAAATTCCCTTGCTCATGCACGCTGGAATTGGTTATTGCTTTTCGTAAGCTGGGACTTTGTCCTTGGGCAAACTTGTTAAATGTATACACTACTTGTTTTGTCTATTTTAATTGTTTTTAGTTTCAACTGAGTCTTTCTATAGCCACCGAACTGACGCAATATGACCCTGACGGGTTGCTGTTATTAAACCAATCAATCAATCAGTCAGTCAATTTAACCAAAGATTTGTGTGTACACGTTGAACGTGTATATTTATGAATGTCTGTGACATATAAATGTTTTTGTGTATATGTATTATTTCACTGGTCAGAGTAGACAAAAAATGCAATTAAACTCGTACAGTACATATTTGATTTTTGTAAGGCCGAAAATTTGATTACCCCCGGTTAATTCGTTTTTTTGCCTGGTCCCGACAAGTACGAATTAACGAAGTTCTGCTGCATTAAAAAATATTTAGTATCCAATTTTCAAAATGCTTCTTCTCTCACAATTTTCACTGGATTCCTTAATAAATTTGTGCGAATTTTCAACAACCGGGATGAACATTATGACAACCACTTTTTGGCGACCATGCAAGCCTATTGATAGGTGATTTACTAGATCTCAGCTGGTCACATTGTCTCTGGACATTCTTGTTGAAATCAGTTCAAAGTTTTTGGCAGATTTCCCTATTCTTTTCTTTTGAAGAAAGCATGAAGTTGTATATAATTGTACTTTGAGGGTCTTTAGCAAAGTCAGTAAAGACTGGCGGGTCCTTGAATCTGGCATAAAGTCACTACAGAGGTTCCTCAAAGCCAGCTCAGTTGACTTGTATAACGTTATATAGCGAGAAATTGAAGCGGTACTTCGAAGTCCTGTAGAGTGTCGCTTCTAGGAACTATCTCTCCACCAGAGCTACGAAGCGTTCCATTGTTCAGCTAGTAGGGCACAAGTCCATATGTCCTGAGGCCCCGAGCCCCTATTACACAAACATTTATTGAAGGTTCGTGTGCAGTATACGACCCTTTTCCCAAAAAACAGGTGCAATTTTAATGGATTTCGTAGCTTTTGTTCTTGTTTAAATTGGAGAAAAATTAGCTTCCGCAATCAGCTATTAAATGCATGTTTACGTTTCAGGTTTTAAATATCATTTGACCAAAATTTTAAATAAAGGAGTTATTGATTTTTTATTAAACAAATACTCGGATAATTGATAGATACAGAATTAGGCATAATTTTGTTCTGTGCCTCTGTAATCTTTGCAAAATTTTCACCTGCTTTTTGAAATATCAGTTCAATAGTTTTTGGTGTATAATTGCAAAATTCATTTTCACTTTTTCATGCAGTAAACCACGCTCCCTGTATGTAAACAAAGGCCAATTATTGAGGGACATTTGTGGTTATTATGTTTCCCCCGTAGAACATTTTTGTTTTTGTGCATTCTGTGTGTGTATGTACGAGGGGGGACGATATATGATGACCAGTGATATGGAAGTGAGACGCTTTTTTATCCCATCGGACTATCGTCGGTGGGCAACGCGCTCGTACTTGATGTTTATTCACCAGTCGCTTAACCGCTTGCCCCGATGGTTATGATCGCTTTATAATCGTTAAGAAGTTATCGCACGCTGTACCCTTTGTTCTTATTTCTCCGAACGCATATTGTATGCATAAAATTGCCCAAATATTTTTTTATAAATATAAAACTTAGCTTTTGTCGAAATTTAGCACCCATGTCATGTGTCACCCACCCTACACGGTGGTACTTGTCTGTCTGAGGCTCCAGTTAAAAGGTATATGTAGCAAATGGGTGTACATTCAAGAGAAGAAAATGATTTTTACCCACAAGATCACAGGTTTATACCCAAAACTTAGTCTGACTGTCTTCTACTACCCCACCCTTTTGAAAGTCCTGGATCTGTACATGAAAATCCAAGAGGTTTACAGGGCTCGAACTTAACTATTTTTGACTCGGAGCCACCGGGCTCCCGGGTCTGAAAATCTCGGAGCCCGACCAAAAACCTGGGAGCCCGACCAAAAACCTGGGAGCCCGGAGTATACATGTTTGATTAAATGAAAAAAAAAAAAAAACAAAAGAAAAGAAAAAAAACACACACAAAAAAAACTGTATTCGATTTTTTATTAATGTTACACTTGTCATAACATGAAATCTAAGTTCTGCCAAGCTCCTTTTTCTTCATTTAGTCTTATTTGTCTTTTTCATTATTTTCCTCTTTTTTTTGTCCATCATATTGGGACGCCTTATTCGAACACCTGAAGAGGCCCAAAGATCAATAGCATGGCTAGGGTCAAAGCTAGATATTTCTTCTGATTCCAGTTGAACCATCATGAAGTCACTAACGTGATCATCACTTAGGCAGGACCGCCAATCACTTTTTGTTTTTTAGCCCCCAACCGGGGCTTTATGCCCCGGAAGGGGCCTATGGATTGCGCTCTGTCCGTCTGTCTGTCCGTCCGTCTGTCCGTTACCACTCATTCCTCTTAGATGTGTAGGCCATTTGGTCTGAAAGTTTACGGGACTCAACCCATGGTCGTACCTTGATGCACACCAATTTTTTTGGCGGTCCGATAATTTTTTTTAAATTTTAGTGCTTTCAGTACTGTTTTTAGACTTTGTTTATGCGATATCTCAAAACTAGCCCATCATTTCTTCACCATACCTTAACAGAAAGAAAGACCATATAGTGCAGATTTGCACTGAGGAATTATTTTAATTTTTTTTTTCAAAAATTGAATTTTTGACGAATTTTTGAAATTGTTACTTAGGTGTTTTTTTTTAAACTGTTTTGGACTTTGTCTACGCGATATCTCTAAAACATTTCATCAGATCTTCATCAAACCTTTTAGAAAGAAAGACCATACTGTGACGATCCTCATTAAAGGGTTATTTTTTATTTTTGTGAAAAATTGAATTTTTGACGAACTTTTGATACTTTTACTTTGGTTTGTTTTTAGCTGTTTTGGACTTTGTTCACGCGATATCTCTAAAACAGTTCATCGGATCTTCACCAAACACTGCAATTAGAAAGACCAGATAGTGCACATCATCACCAAGGTCGATTCTGACTAAAAATTGTATTTTGAACGATTTTTTTTTTAAATTTCACTTTGGTGTGTTTTTAACTTTTTGACTATATGCACACGGTATCTCAGAGACAGCTAATTCGATTTTGATCAAATCTAGCAGGAAAGAAAGACCCTATAGTGTAGATGTTCACTTAAGTAGTGGGTCTGTCTGGTAAATGGGTTAGGTTGGACCAAGGAAAATGAGCCAAATGCACTTTGAAATTTACCAAATCCTGGAAATTATTCAGCATAGGAATGAGTCTGTTAACACGATATCTCAAGAACAACTGCAGGGATTTTAATGAAACGTGGTATGTAGCTTCTATGGGAACAAACACAGATCGGTATTGTAAATGGGCCAGGTTCGTCCAAGGAGAATGCACCAACTGGACTTGGAAAATTTCAGCTCTGGCTATTGATGGCCGTGTTTAACTGATGGGGGCCTGTGGGCTATGTACACTGCTCTAGTTCCACAATGTAGTCTTGAAAAGTTTCAAAGCTGATTTCTTATCAATTATGAACAAATTGATTGTGGAGAAATCTGATGTGCTGTTTCCAAAGCATGGATTTCTCATAAAATAATTAAAAATAATTAAGTTCATTGTTAAGTTTCTGACGTCACAATAAATAAAATCCGATTTCAGTATTGTAAAAAAAAAATACCGGATTTTCCGGGAGCCAGCCGGGCTCCGGGATCCAAAAATCTCGGAGCCCGGCGCGAAATCTGGGAGCCTCGGGCTCCCGGGCTCCCACTAATTTCGAGCCGTGGGTTTACAACCACTGATGAATGGGATTTCCAGTAAATTTCAGCAAGTCGAGAACGATACCTCATTTGTTATAGATTTGTCTCCCTCTGGACTGGTTGCTTTTGGGTATCCGTATGTAAGCCGTTCCCAAACACAGCCTATGCCATAAAACATTTGCAGAGAGTAGCGTCATGGATTGCGCAACGTCTCGTCGCTATTTCCTGCTCGTCACTGACATGTCACTGCCCCACTAGCCCCCTACTACCTGTTGGACTGGGCATCCTCAACCTTGTGGCATTTCGACTTTTTATCGTTATATTTTGCCCTTGCGAATGTGAACTGTTTGTGTCTGCTTTTAAGGGAGAATGGCAATACGCCTTGAAGGCGGCCACACGGAATCCGTGTTGTCCAGTGACTGTGCCAGGGACGGCGCCGGACATATCGTCACGGGCGCCGAGAACGGCCAAGTCTGCCTGTGGAGTCACAACGGAAGTCTGATTGGTATGAGCCTTGTTGTTGTGCCCCGGCCTTTGGGGCAACATTCTGTGTCCGTCGTTATGCTAAATTTTAAAAGAAGCTTCGTTTTGCGGCAGTACATGCATATTCTATATATTGTCTGATTTGAAAGTTTCAGGCCAATCGACTCACTAGGAAATTTTATTTTAGTTGTTAGTTGTGATTCTGATGTGTCCAAATGAAACTGACAGCAAAGTAGTTGTCAGATGTGGCGGTTTGGCGTTTGCCAATGCAAGCATTTCTTAACTTGTCTTCGTAAGTAACCAGTTTTAAAATATATAACTCAGTCGTGAAAAAAAACAAAGAAAAAAATAAAGAAAAAAAAAAACAGACAAAATCAAATACTAATAACAATTACATTTTGTTTTTAAAAAAGGCGTAATTTGTTTTAGGAAAAGTTGATCTGGGAGAAGATACTGATGTGGCCTCCGTATGCTTCCTCCAGAACAAGACCGACTTCCTATACTGTTCTGCCAGTGAAAATGTGCATTTACTGGACAGGAGACAGTTCAGTGGCCCTATCGAAAGCCACAGCTTCAATGAGGACGATATAAACCAAATAGCTGTGAATGAAAAAGAAGAATATTTAGCCTCATGTGATGATTCTGGGGAAATAAAACTGTTTAATATTAACACGAAGAAAGTATTCAAGACGCTGAGGAAACACACGAATATTTGTGCCTCAGTGACATTTCGTCCCAAAAGACCATGGGACTTGCTGAGCGGCAGTTACGACCAGAGGCTGATACAGTGGGACTTCTCCAGGGCCAAAGCGGTGTGCGATATTAATATTTCTGAAGTAGGGGTCACACCCGATCAGTTTGATTGTTATTTAGTTAACCCACCGTTTATTCACTCGATTTCGCTTTCTTCGGGCGGCTGTTTGCTTGCATGCGGCACGGAAAACGCATTGGTGCAAATCTTCGACGCCTCAAACAAGACGCTCTCTTACATGACGGCTTTGAAGGGACATACACAGGGCGTTTCTCAAGTGCATTTCCCTAAATTCGATGACTGCACGCTGCTGTCCGGGGGCAATGACGGCATATGTAACTTGTGGAAGCTGAACACGGTGGCGGCGTCCTATCACTGTAATGGCTTCAGTGCGCATGCGCACGACCCTGTGCCAGCCTCCAGTTCCGCGCCGACGGCCGCGCAACACGCCGTCAGCGGCGGACACGCGGACGATATTACGAGCGAGGAGGAGAGCGGTAGTGAGGACGACCCGGCCACCTTGTCCCCACGCCCTTGTTACGGCATCCAGCACGACGACAAAATCAACTGGATCACGACGGGTGCCACATCCAGCAGGAAATTCATCGTCATCGCTGACAGCACTAATGAGGCCACAGTGTATACCTATCCAGATCAATGATTTTGATGCTGTGTTTTTTTTTAATGAGTGTTTTCGCTGAGTCGGTTGCATTGGTCGCGGTCAAACGTCGCTACAATTATGCCGCTCGTCCCGTGTCTTCTATAATCGCAGCCGTGAAACGTGGATTTGCGGAATTGGACTATTTTGGAACCCGGGACAACGCTGATGAAATGAAACTTTCGAATTTTGCTTATTCTTGTTTACAAATTTTTTAAAACTAAATTGAGCCTTTCCTTTCATATATGATCTTACCTGAGCCCATGTAATGTTAAGTTAACATCCACATTGTTCAATAAAATCTGTCAATTTTTATGCAAAATGTACGGCCCGCACTTTAAATCGTTCTTTTAAATCGACGTTCCAGCATTATCAGAGGTATTATGGTGAAACGTTTCGATGGTATGATTGTACTACCCAACTTGTGCATATAATTAAATCATCCAAGTTTGCATGTGCAAAAAATCACATGTTAAAAATCACGAAAATTTTTCTATGGGATTTCCAATTTCAACAATTTTAATTTCAACAGCTAAGCAATTTATGTTACATTTCTTAAATATTGTCCCTCGTAAACGCAATAAATATGATTTAAAATCAGAATTGATTGAATAACACTTTCTTGAACGCAGGAATGTTCCTTAGCTAGTCCCCCACCCAGTTGTATTTCTGTTTGCCTACTGGATGAGAAATATTTTGGATACCAGACTTTGTTGATAGTATGACGGATCAGCTTCAAATTTGGTGGGATTGCCTTGATTGGGTCCAACGGTTGCTATTGTATTTCACGCATATTGGACAACGCGTGGCGTCATACGACATCAAAACGTGAAACAAAACGCGTCCTTGTGTAACTTCTGAACGAAATGTTTCATGCGTTGTATAGCGCGACGCATGACGTCATATGACGTCAAAGCGTTGTGGACCCTTAGCTCTGTTAACAAGATAACTGTCGAGCGACAGGTCGGATCAGCTTCAAACTTTGTGGGATTATGCCTTGGGTGAGACTTCTGCTTGCTATTTTACTGGAAAATGCTTTTTTCGTTATGACGTCAAAACCTTATTGCAAACTCGCCGTCTTTTTGGGAAGGAAAGTTCGGTAGCACCCATAATAATGAAAGGGGTCGGGGGGGGGGGGGGGGGAGCGTGGGGACCGTTCGAGGTTAGTGGGTGTGCCAAGAGGGGTGGGGGTTGCATGAGTAACGGGAGGAGGGGTGGGGAGGGCGGTAGGCTGTTAACCAGTGCTCTAGTTATCGACGCTGGCAGGTACGTGCACAACACAGGATTTTCTGTGCCGTGGACTTTTTCTCTTACGGTCGTATTACAAGTCTATGAAAAGTATCTTCTGGGTTTTTGGCCTGAATGCTTTGAAATTTTAGTCGACGGTAGCTGACATGAGTACCACCTGCCTGTTATGTTCTAGCCAAGCCTCTTACAGAAACGGGGTCTACAGCAGCAGTTGAAGTGTGTGCATCTGAACGTTTAAGTTGAAAAATCGTATCTCCTTCAATATTTGTCGCCTGATTGGCTTGGAATTTTGTTGAAGGTACGGACTTGCGTGCTTACCTGGTTATGTTATTTGGTAGCTGGCCAAAAACCGAATTTCTTTAAAGCGTATCTCCTCCTAGAGTTTTAATGGAAACGTTCAAAAAAGTTTGGTGGAATGTAGGGGGCATAAATGTCCACGTGGCTATTACTTTTTACCGATTCGTCCAAAAGTCGCGGAAATATTGGCGAAAAAAGATAGCCTTACTTTCTTAAAATTTTTAAGATGAAGTTGGTACCTACCATTAATACTTATCTGGTTGAAATTTTGGCGAAAAACCAAGAAATTTTCAGTGAAATCAGAAAAATGATTTTACTCAATTGAAATTTTAGTGAAAGATAGCGGTCATTGCCTCTTACCTAGCTATTATTTTTTCGCTTGGTTTCTGAAATTTTGATGAAAGACAGGGAGCGTTGTTACCCACCTGACTATTTTTTTTGATTGCCAAAAATTGGCGAAAATTTCAGTAAAATAATAACCAACACCAGGGAAATAATCGTACTGTCTTGAAATAGTACCGGTCTGGCTTTTACTTTTGTTTGGCTATCTACCAAAACTGGCGAAAATATTGGCTCAAACAAATTTCTCAAAAACATACCTCCTCTTTCTACGTTATAGATCTTATACTTCTGTGTCATAGATCCTGAATTCAGCATTCGTGGACTGTGGCATTGTCAGGCTTTCAAACGTTCCTAGTTTTTCCTATTTTTTAGACCCAGAAAGGGTTATCAGAATCTGTCTTTTCCGGTGTGTTTTTTCCCGGTTCAGTGAAGTTTTCTCGGTGGTGTCTCATTCGACGTTTGTTCTGAACACAACGCTTTTTGATGCTGAAGATCAATGCTGGATGAGACACCATTGAGAAGTATTAGGGAGGGGTGTAGGAAAAGATGGCACTGGAAAAAATGGCACCGGAAAAAAATGTCCTATGGAGTGAACTTGCTGTATGAAAAACAAGGGGGTTAAGTTTCTAAACATAAATAACATTTTTCTGTCTTAAATCATATGTAAGCTGATAATATAGTTAAAAATTTAAAAAAATAAGGAGTGACCCTCAAATTTGTTCCTAGTTTTTCCTATTTTTTTTTTCAAAACAGGTTCCTAGTTTTTTTTTTCGCGGACCGTTTGAAGGTCTGCATTGTCCATGAACAAACTTGCTTTACAATTCGCGAAAAATGGTGGAAATACTGGCCAATAGTCGATTTTCCTTTGAAATGTATCTCCTAGGATTTGAATGGAATCGTGCTAAAATTGTCATGAAATGTAGGGAACATACGTGTCCATCTGGCCATTACTTTTTGGCGAATCCCCTAAAATTGGCGGAAATGTTAGCGAAAAAATTTCTTTCGTAAAATCTTAATTTTTGCCAAGAAAATAACCTTACTGTCGTGAAATTTTAGGCAAAGTTTTTAGGCATTAGTGCTTAGGTGGGTATTACAGGGTTGCCACACCGTAGTTTTAAAAAAAGATTTGTACTTTTTTTTTTTTGGCCTTGTGCTTTTTTCCTAAAAAACGTACTTTTTAATACTTTTTTTTTCATTTTCCTTTTTCTGTTCATTTTTCAAAACGCACAGTTTTAGCTTTGTTATAAGCAAAATTTGCTCGCGCCTGTGGCGCGAGTTACAAGGTTACCAGACCGCACTGTTAAAAAAAGATTTATACCTTGTTCGCCTTTAATGTTTAATTCATTTGTTTCAAGGCTTATAAGCTGTTTTTAGATACTTTTTAGCCCTCAGCCGATTTGGCTGAAGGCTATTGTTATCGGTCTGTCTGTCGTCCGTGCCCACAATGATTAGGTTATGTGATAGATTTTCGGTACATCCTTCACTTGCGTGGTTTTTAGCCCGGCTTACGTTACGCGTAAGCTGGGGTTTCCCCATCGGTTAGCAGACGGCGTCCGTTAGTTAGTTAGTTGTTTATTTAGTAAAATTTCGTTTCAAAATGCATCTCCTTTTACAATTTTGATGCGATGTCATTAGTCCCCCGCCGGGGGACTATAGTTTTCGGGTCTGTCTGTCCGTCTGTTGACACCTTTTTTGTTAACACACTCAAGACTACATTTTTCGACCGATTGTTAAGATATTCTATATATGGATAGTACTGGAACGAACAAGGATCGGTATTGTAAATGAGCCCTGACGGCCCAAGGACATTGGCCCAGCTGAACTTCACAAATTTTCCCAATGTTTACTCAGTTGAATGAGTTTGTTAACACACTCAAGCCTACATTTCCTCTATCGATTGTTGAAATTTTTTACATATAGGAAGTATTGGAACCAACAAAAGTCGGTATTGCAAATGAGCCCTGTCGGCCCCAGGACATTTGCCCAGCTGAACTTCAGAAATTTTCACAACCCTTACATCCTGGAATGAGTTTGTTAACACACCCAAGCCTACATTTCTGCATCGATTGACAAGATATCTTAACTATAAGTAGTACTGGAACGAACAAGGATCGGTATTGTAAATGAGCCCTGTCGGTCCAAGGACATTGGCCCAGCTGAACTTCACAAATTTTCCCAATCCTTACTCAGTCGAATGAGTTTGTTAGCACACTCAAGCCTACATTTTTCCACCGATTGTCAAGATATTGTATCTATAGGTAGTACTGGAACGAACAAGGATCGGTTTTGTAAATGAGCCCTATCGGCCCAACGACATTGGCCCAGCTGAACTCCACAAATTTTCCCAATCCTTACTCAGTTGAATGAGTTTGTTAACACACTCAAGCCTACAATTCTGGATCGATTGTTGAAATCTTTTAGATACAGGAAGCATTGGAACCAACAAAGGTCGGTATTGTAAATGAGCCCTGTCGGCCCAAGGACATTGGCCCAGCTGAACTTCAGAAATTTTCACAACCCTTACATATTGGAATGAGTTTGTTAACACACTCAAGCCTACATTTCTGCATCGATTGGTAAAATATCTTAACTGTAAGTAGTATTGGAACCAAATAGTGTTGGTATTGTAAATGAGCCCTGTCGGCCCAAGGACATTGGCCCAGCTGAACTTCACAAATTTTCCCAATCCTTACTCATTTTATTATTATTAACACATTTATATCGCGCTTACAATGGTATAACCCTAAGCGCCAACAATATGGATATTCTAATGAGAAATTAAAAATTAAAAATTAAAAAAAATAATAAAATAATAAATAATAATATAATAAATTTTAACAACATTGACCAGATAAAATTAAAGTTACATTAATTGTATGCCAGTCTAAAAAGGTGAGTTTTAAGTAGTTTTCTGAAAGCTAAAATATCACGTTCTTGTCTTATTCTAAATGGTAAAGAGTTCCATAATTTGGGGGCTGCATTTTGGAACGCTCTTTCTCCGTAGCGCTGATTAGATCGACGCTCTTGGAGAAGATACTGATCAGACGACCTCAGGCTACGCGATGGAGAAAAAGGTGTAAGGAGCTCTGTGATATACTTAGGTGCTGAATTGTTGAGGGCTTTATGAGTCAAAAGTGCGACTTTAAACGCAATACGCTGCTCAACTGGTAACCAATGGAGAGCCATGAGTTTATCCTTGACACTTTCTTCACTAGATGGTCTCACAATGCGTGCAGAGTGATTAAGGATGCGCTGAAGCCGTTTGATCTGCGTTTTGGGGAGGTTGATTAAAACACTGTTGCAGTAATCGAGGCGACTAATCACCAACGCATGCACGAGTGTCTTTGCAGCATCATCGTTTAAACGCGAACGAACATCTCGTATCCACCGTAGGTAATAGTTGCACTTTCGAACAACCGAGTTTATATGTGCTTCCATTGTTAAATGCGAGTCTGCGAGCACTCCCAAGACTCGAGCAACGTGAGAACGTGTAACTACGTCATTGTCTAGGTGTAGGCTATGGGTACTGATGAATTTCTCGTTGCGTGCACCTGTTATGACCAAAAATTCAGTTTTATCCTTGTTCAATTTAAGTTTATTAGCGGTCATCCAGGATCCGATATTTTTGATGGCGTCAGAAACTTGAGCAAGGGCAGTGCCCTGTTCTGAAACTGAGCGTGGATTGAAGGCATTTTCTAGACCAGAATCATCCGCATAAAATGATACGGTAGTCCATGCGATTTTATCAGAGAACCCAATGGCTTCGTATACTGGGAATATCCTCTTGGTCCAATTTTGGAACCTTGGGGTAGGGCGCAATCCAAGGTAATAGAGACCGAAAATGCACTTTCGACCTTAACACGTGCACTGCGGTCATGAAGGTAAGATGTTATCCAATCAAGGGCTCCACCTTTGACACCAAAGGAGTACTCCAACCGGCGTAGATAGATCTCATGATCTACGGTGTCAAAGGCGGCAGAAAGGTCGAGTAATGTGAGAAATACAGCTTGGCGGTTATCCAGTTGGATCAAAAGGTTGTTGAACAACCGAATAAGCGCGGTTTCAGTACTATGACACTTGCGGTAAGCTGATTGATACTTTTCTTCCAAACTATGGGAGGTAAGATGGATATTTAATTGTTGGCATATTGCCTCTTCTAGGATTTTGGATATAAAGGATAAATTGGAAACCGGGCGATAATTTTTTCGGAATAGTATCGAGATTTGGCTTTTTTAGAAGAGGATAAACGATTGCTTGCTTGAAAGGGGCTGGAAAAGTGTTAGTAGAAATTGATAAGTTTATTATTCTGCAAATGATAGGGAGAAGTTCATCGATACATTGTTTGAGCAAGCAGGTTGGGATTGGGTCGCTATCACAAGACTTGGGAGATGAAGACATTATTATTTTCCGAACGCTTTCCTCATCGAGCGGTCTAAAATTAATGAGCGAAATACCATCGAAAACGTCATCAAACAAGAAAGGATCATCGTCTGCCGAGCTAAAGGATGCTCTAATATTGTCAATTTTTGATTTGAAGTATTGGTTAAAAGTATTTGCCAGTGCTACAGGAGACTCAGCGTCAGGAAGCGGGTTTTTTTTCATTTTTGTGCATAATGATATTGGCAGTCCTAAAGAGCTGTTTCTGGTCTGAACTCTGCGTAATCAAGTTATTATAATAGTCAGAGCTAGCCTTATTTGCCATTTTCCTATATTCATTGCGTAACTCGAAATAGCGGACTCGATCTGCACTATCATGAGTCTTGTTAACACACTCAAGCCTACATTTCTGGATCGATTGTTGAAATCTTTTACATATAGGAAGTACTGGAACCAACAAAGGTCGATATTGTAAATGAGCCATGTCGGCCCAATGGGTTGCTACAGTGAAAATTTTTATATATTGAAGTTGTGCGGCGTCGCATTATTTTTCGATTCGACAATAATTCGTGGCGGGGGACATCAGTTTCACTGATAACTTGTTTATTTTTGGTGTGAGTTATCCCTAGGGGGTCGTGCATACGGCTTATGCTTCTTTATTCGATGGGGTGATTTTTTAATTTTTTTCGAAATTTTTGAAGAAAAAATTTTAAAATGTATCTTCTACATTTTTGGTCACATGTCACGTATTTTTAGTTTGATGCCCCCCTAAGGGGTTAAGCATACGGCTTGTGCTTTCTTTGTCAATCGGACAATTTTTGTATTTTGGGGGAATTTTTAAAGAAAAAATTTCGAAAATAATTCAAAATGCATATCCTCCAACATTTTTGATCCGATGTCATGTATTTTTGGTATGAGGCATCCCTAAGGGGTTGTGCATAGGGTTTGTGCTTTTTTAGTCGATCGGACAGTTTTTTTTTATTTTTGGGGAATTTTTGAAGAACTACTTCAAAATGCATTTCCTCCCTACAGTTTTTAGACCAGCCGACTATGTCGGGCTGGTCTTATCTTATCAATAGAGGGGTATCCGTCGTCCGTATATACCTATGTATGTACGTGTGTAAACTTTTACTTAAAATGCTACTTCTCCTTCAGTTTTGATCGGATTCCTCTCAAATTTTACACGAATGTTCTCTAGGTATATCTCTCTTTAAAAATTACTCATTTTGGCGATCCGCCAAAAATTAGCCAAATGGGGGACATTTTTAAATTTTTTGGTGTCAAATTTTCAAATTGCTTCTTCTCCCACAATTTTGATCGGATTCCTTTCCAATTTTGGATAGTTGTTCTAAAGGTAGACTTGTCTGAAAAGATTACTCTTTTTGGCGATCCGCCAAAAATTGGCCAAATGGGGGACATTTGTAATTTTGTGGTTGCCAATTTTCAAAATGCTTCTTCTGCCACAATTTTGATGAGATTTTCTTCAAATTTTGCACCCATATTCCCTAGGTAGACCTATTTTGAAAAATTACTTATTTTGGCGATCCGCTTAAAATTGGCCAAATGGGGGACATTTTCAATTTTTTTGGTCTACAATTTTCAAATTGCTTCTTCTCGGACAATTTTGATCGGATTCCTTTTCAATTTTTGATAGTTGTTCTCAAGGTAGACCTCTCTTGAAAAATTACTCTTTTTGGCGATCCGCCAAAAATTGGCCAAATGGGGGACATTTGTAATTTTGTGGCTGCCAATTTTCAAAATGCTTATTCTGCCCAATTTTCATCAGATTTTCTTCAAATTTTGCACCCATATTTCCTAGGTAGACCTCTTTTGAAAAATTACTTATTTTGGCGATCTCCCAAAAATTGGCCAAATGGGGGACATTTTCAAATTTTTTGGTATACAATTTTGACATTGCTTCTTCTCGGATAATTTTGATCGGATTCCTTTTCGATTTTTGATAGTTGTTCTCAATGTAGATATCTCTTGAAAAGTTACTTTTTTGGCGATCTGCCAAAAATTGGCCGAATGGGGGACATTTGTAATATTGTGGTTGCCTATTTTCAAAATGCTTCTTCTCCCACAATTCGGATCAGATTTTCTTTAAATTTTGCACGAATAGTCTTAGGTAGGCCTCTTTTGAAAAATTACTCATTTTGGCGATCCGCCCAAAATTGACCAAATGGGGGACATTTTTTAATTTTTTGGTTCTAATTTTCAAAATGCTTCTACTCCCATACTTTTGATTGTATTCCTTTCCAAGTTTGTGCAATTGTTCTCAAGGTAGACCGTTCGTGAACTATTAGTTATTTTGGCGATCCGCTAGAAATTGACCAAGTGGAGGGCAGTTTTTTATTTTATGGTGCCCAATTTTCAAAATGCTTTTTCTCCCATAGCTTTCATCGGAATTCCTTCCAATTTTGAACATTTGTTCTCTAGGTAGACCTCTCTTGAAAAATTACTTGTTTTGGCGATCCGCCAAATATTGGCCAAATATGATTGTAATCATCATAGCAACTAGATGCTCGAGAAGCATGAATCCGCCGGGTTCGCGCAAATTGTATGCCTGATTATGATGTTCCTGTGAACAACTGTTCCAAAGAACACCATACAGCCTTGTGGTCAGTGAAGTAGAGGTTTGTAGAGCCAGTGGTACATGGTTGATTTGGTGTAAAGATAATATCGATACATCGACCAGATGGCATTGTTGCTTCAAACGAGGTTGGCAGAAGATGAAATGAATTCATAAGATCTAGTAATGGCGACTGCTTCTGTGAAATGTTTATGTTGAAGTCACTAAGCACGATTGTTCTTTTCAATGGTAGTTGGACGAGAAGTTCCCGAAGATATTTACAGAACTTGTTTACCGGATAGATTGGCGACTTGTAGATGACACAAGTTACAGTATCAGAATTTGCTTATGGAAACCTTATGTTCACACAAAGAGCTTGAAGCGTTGTGTCAACGGTAATTTTTCTACCTTTCAGTAACGTATCGGTATATAATGCAACACCGCCACACATCATGTGACGGAATGTAGAAATTGCTGTTGTCAAGATGTGTTGTCAACCATGTTTCACTCACAGCTATAATGGCTGCATTTACAAGTCGCTGATCAGCACAAATGTCGATATGATGTGCTACAAGCGATCTGGTGTTTAAAGAAACTGCATACTGCCCCTCGCAGAATGTAGAAGAGAATCGGCCTATTACAGATGTATCATGCAGACGCTTCATTTCATTGACAACTAGAGGATCGCACTTGATTTTCTTTTCATCAAAGTAGATGATTGACAGGCCATCGATAGTTCTGGCTCGGCTTAAAGCAACATAAGCCATTCCACATTTAGTCCAGTGTTGCAGTGATACCACCACTCTGTCAAGAGTTAGGCCCTGGACTTTATGAATTGTTGTCGCAAAAGATAGGCACACGGGGAATTGAATTCTTCTGATATTTTGTGACACATTATTAGGCAGAAGTGCCTCATGACGTTCAATCCTAGTCGCAGTTTGGAACAGTGGATGCTTTATGTGAGATCTGATATTTTTTCCCACTGTGACAGTGTCAAATTGAATCCACAAGCAAGAGACCACACCTGCTTCAGTCATTGTTATATCAACTACTGTTCCAACGGACCCATTACAAAGGCCATCTGCAACATCGACATTCATAACAAGCATTATTCTGCAACCAACTTTCAACTCTAAATATTTTTTTGAATGGTTGCCAATCTTGAAAGAAGTGTTCGAGTTTTGAGTACGTTTGAGCGATTGGTCCACGGCAGGAATTCGGATCAATTCAGCATCGATCGACTCAAGTAGTCTGCGGTTGTGTTCATCCTTTGCATCATTGGTGGAAAAAATGTGCAAAGCTTGCAAAGGGTATTCTGGATTGGACAAATCGTAAGTAATTGTTCTGCTGCGAAGAAAGGAATAGTCATCCTTTGTGCACGAGTTTGTCCTGAGCCGATTCAATAATTGCGCGAAGGGCAAGTCGTCCCTTTGCCGCATGACTGCATTAAGTTCGCACAATTTAAATAAATCCTTCCACAGATGAACAGATAAGGCTGCATATGGCTGAGAAGGCACGTTTTGAAATATATAATTCTGCCGAACTGGTGCTAGTTGATATAGGTCTCCAACAGCAAGAATGGATACTCCGCCAAAGACAGAATCCGAAGAACAATCCATTATTTGTTGTAGACGGGAGTGAATCATATATAAGGTTTTAGAGCTGAGAAGTGATACTTCATCAATGATAAGAATTCTGAGTTGGGCAAACAAATTGCGAAGTTTAGCTAATTTTTCGGCATGCAATGGTGGACAACCTGAAGATGAACATTGTATAGGCAACGATAAGGCATGGTGAACAGTGCAACCGCCAATATGAAATGCTGCAACTCCAGTGGGGGCGGTTTTTAGAACATAAGGCAAAAGCGGATCATCTCCAGGGGCTTTGAGCATTTTTTCCGCCATTACATAAATGGCATTTATAACATGACTTTTGCCGGTTCCAGCACCGCCTGTAACAAATAGATGAAACGGAGGCGGAGTGGTTATTTTGAGTTCAGAACACCATGAATAAACAAACTCAAAAGCTTGCTTCTGGTCTGCGTTCAGACTACGGATTGTGGAACTATATCCGTCCGGTTCTGCTTAGGAGCAGCCCTTGGTAAAATCTTAAATCAATCCAACCTCTAATGCGGGCTGTAGGCGCGTGAGACCGATATGTGTAAAGCTCATTCCTAATTCAGTTTCTTCAAATTTTAAAGTTTTTTCATTTTGACAATTTTGCTCGGATCCGGTCGAGTCCTGGTCACTGCACTGCGGGATGCTTAGGAGCAGCCATGGGTAAAATCTTAAATCAATCCACCCACTAATGCGGCCTGTAGGCGCGTGAGACCGATATGTGTTATGCTCATTCCTAATTCATTTCTTCCATTTTTTAAAGTTTTGTCATTTTGACAATTTTGCTCGGATCCGGTCGAATCCTGGTCACTGCACTGCGGGATGCTTAGGAGCAGCCCTGGGTAAAATCTTAAATCAATCCACCCACTAATGCGGGCTGTAGGCGCGTGAGACTGATGTGTGTTATGCAAAGTCCTTATTCAGTTTCTGCAATTTTTTGAAGTTTTGCCATTTTGGCAATTTTGCTCCGATCCCGTCGAATCCTGGTCACTGCACTGCGGGATGCTTAGGAGCACCCCTGGGTAAAATCTGAAATCAATCCACCCACTAATGCGGGCTGTAGGCGCGTGAGACTGAAATTGCACAGACGGACAGACGGACAGGCCAACGAGAGGTATCTTATGTGGTGGTTGCATTATGTGGTAGCATTTGATATGCCTGAAATGCATTTAAGTGGTAGGTCACGGACAAGATTATTTGAGAATAAAAAATACTTATGTGGTGGTTTATATTTGCCCGTGCCCTTTTGTGGTTCCCAGCAGGCGTCATGTCAATGTCAATAATGTTTATGCTTTGTGTGTGTCATTTGTAAATAAACGGAATTATATATGTGGCACTTTAGTGTATAAAGATATTTTACAACTTATCTTTCACAACTGCGCATATTTATTTAACTTGCGTTGATGCGTGGTGCTTATTTTAGACCAGTGCGCATGTTTATTTAACTTGCGTTAATGCATGGTGCTTATTTTAGACCAGTGCGCATGTTTATTTAACTTGCGTTAATGCGTGGTTCGCCTTTGGAAAAACTGCGCATATTTTTTTAACTTGCGTTGATGCGCGGTTCACATTTCGAATCACGGCGCATGTCAACTTAACTTACGTCGATGTGCGGTTCACATTTCGGTCCAGCGCGCATGCTTGGTTAACGTGCACTGATGCGCGGTTTGTATTTCGGACAACTGCGCATATCTATTTACCTTGCGTCAAAGCGTGGTTCGCATTTCGAACCAGTGCGCATGTCCATTTAGCTTGCGTCGATGCCCGGTTCGCATTTCGGACCACTGCGTATGTTTATGAAACTTACGTTGATGCGCGGTTCACAATTCGGACCAGTGCGCATGATTACATAACTTGCGTCGATGCGTGGTTTTTTCCGACCAGTGGATACATTTAACGTGCGTTAATGCGTGGTGCTGATTTCGGAAACTGCGCATGTCTATTCAACTTGCGCCGAGGCATGGTTCTTTTGTCGGACCAGTGCGCATGTTTATTTATCTGGCGTCGATGAGCGGGTCGCATTTCGGACTAGTGCGCAGGTTTGTTTAGCTTGCGTTGATGCGAGATTCACATTTTGGACCAGTGCGCATGTTTCTTTTATTTGCGTTGATGCAAGGTTCTTATTTTAGACAAATGCGCATGTTTATGTAACTTGCGTTGATGCGTGGTTCACATTTCGGACCAGTGCGCATGTTTTTTTTTATTTGCGTTGATGCACGATTCTTGTTTTAGAGAAATGCGCATGTTTATTTAACTTGCATCGATGCGCGGTTCACATTTTGAACAAGTGCGCATGTTTGGTTAATGTGCACTGATGCGCGGTTCAAATTTCGGACCAGTGCGCATATTTATTAAACTTGCGTCGATGCGCGGTTCGCATTTCGAAGCAGTGCGTATGTTTATTTCACTTGCGTCCATGCCCGGTTCACATTTCGGACAACTGCGCATGTTTATTTAACTTAAGTTGATGCCCGGTTCGCATTTCGGACTAGTGCGCATGTTTATTTAACTTGCGTTGATGCGCGGTTCACATTTCGGACCAGTGCGCATGATTACTTAAATTGCATCGATGCGTGGGTCTTTGTTCGGACCAGTGCACATATTTATTTAACTTGCGTCGATGCGCGGTTCGCATTTCGAACAAGTGCGCATGTTTATTTACCTTGCGTCAATGTCCGGTTGCGCATTTCGAACCAGTGCGCATGTTTATTCAACTTCCGTTGATGAGCGGTTCGCATTTCGGACTAGTGCGCATGTTCATTTAGCTTGCGTTGATGCGCGTTTCTTATTTTAGACCAGTGCGCATGTTTATTTAACTTGCGTTGATGCCCGGTTCACATTTCGGACAACTGCGCATGTTTATTTAACTTCAGTTGATGCCCGGTTCGCATTTCGGACTAGTGCGCATGTTTATTTAACTTGCGTTGATGCGCGGTTCACATTTCGGACCAGTGCGCATGATTACTTAACTTGCATCGATGCGTGGTTCTTTGTTCGGACCAGTGCACATATTTATTTAACTTGCGTCGATGCGCGGTTTGCATTTCGAACCAGTGCCAATGTGTATTTACCTTGCGTCCATGTCCGGTTGCGCATTTCGAACCAGTGCGCATGTTTATTTAACTTCGGTTGATGAGCGGTTCGCATTTCGGACTAGTGCGCATGTTCATTTAGCTTGCGTTGATGCGCGTTTCTTATTTTAGACCAGTGCACATGTTTGTTTAACTTGCGTTGATGCCCGGTTCGCATTTCGGACCAGTGCGCATGTTTATTTCACTTGCGTTAATGGGCGGTTCGCACTTGGAACCAGTGCGCATGTTTGTTTAACTTGCGTTGATGCGCGGTTTACATTTCGGACCAGTGCGCATGATTACTTAACTTGCATCGATGCGTGGTTCTTTGTTTGGACCAGTGCACATATTTATTTAACTTGCGTCGATGCGCGGTTCGCATTTCGAACCAGTGCGCATGTTTATTTACCTTGCGTCCATGTCCGGTTGCGCATTTCGAGCCAGTGCACATGTTTATTCATCTTCCGTTGGTGCGTGGTTCACATTTCGGACAACTCCGCATGTTTATTCAGCTTGCGTTGATGCGCTTTTTTATTATTTTAGACCAGTGCACATGTTTATTTAACTTGCGTTGATGCCCGGTTCGCATTACGGACCAGTGCGCATGTTTATTTCACTTGCGTTAATGTGCGGTTCGCATTTGGAACCAGTGCGCATGTTTGTTTAACTTGCGCTGATGCGCGGTTCACATTTCGGATCACGGCGCATGTTAACTTAAATTGCGTCGATGCGCGGTTCATATTTCGGAGCAGTGTGCATGTTTAAATAATAACCAAACATTAGCACAAGTTAATTAAACGGAAAAAACTGTAGGATAAGATTCATTTTGAGGTATTTTCTTCAAAAATTTCCCCTAAAATCAAAATTCAAGATCGAGTCAAAAAGCACAAGTCGTATGTCCGACCCATCTAGGGCTACCTCGTACTAGATACCAAAAATAAATGAAATCGGATAAAAACTGTAGGAGGAAACGCACTTTGAAGTTTATTCTTAAAAAAATCCCCCAAAATACAAACATTGTTCGCAGTGGGTGTATTCTTAAAATGCTGCTCTCCTTATTTGCTTTAGAAATTAGCTTTATAGTTGCATTATTTTCCAACAGATGGTGTTACAGGACAGTTGATCAACGGACTTTGACGGACTCCCTTATGTGGTTTGTTTTGTGCTCAATGGGTGCTTATGTGGCTACCTCATAAGAACCACCACATAAGGAAGAAAAACCACATAAGTGACGGATGTACCGAAAATCCACCACATAGCATAATCATTGTGGGCACGGACGGAAGGACAGACGGACGGACAGACAGACGGACAGAATGAAAACTATATCCGTCCGGTTCCCGGCGGATAATCATCGCCGTCGTCGTTGTTCTGCTCCTCCTTTCTTCCTTTGTCATCATCGTCAGGATGGCCATCGTTATCATCGCAAATATCACAATCATCATCATCATTATCATGTTGAATGAAATATTTACATGAGGTAAGCAGTCCATCAATTTCAGTTGATTATGCCAAAAAAAATGGAAGTCCATGAATTGCAGTAGCCTAGTTTGTCAATAACGCAAAAATACCAGTAACACAATAATACCAATTGGATTTGAAAGGATCTTGCTACCGAAGTTATCATCATCATAACCATCATCATCATCATCATCATCATCATCATCATCATCACCATCATCATCAACATCGTCATCATCATATCATCATCGCAATGAGGCAGCTTTGAACTTGATTTTGCTTAGTTTCGCAATTTACTATCTGTACCTTTATCATTCTTCTCACCCGCTTGCTCAAATAGACTGAGAGAGTAATTAATTAGAGGCTAAGAAGTTTTTGAAAATTTCTTGGGGGGAAAAAAGGAAAAGCAAAGACAAAGGCAACAGAAAAAGTTGACATCAAGGGCAGCCATGGAAGTCGATGAATTTCAGTGGCTTGCTTTGTTTATAATTCAATACTGACTTGATTTGAAAGGACCCTTCTGCCGAAAAGTTGCCGCCGCCATCATCATCATCATCATCATCATCATCATCATCATCATCATCATCATCATCATCATCATCATCATCACCAACATCATCATCATCACCAACATCATCATCATCATCATCATCACAACCACCCTTGTCATCATCCTCATCATCATCATCGCAATCATTATCGTCTTTATAGCAAATATCGCAGTCAAGATCATCTTTATCGCGGATTTGATAGCAGTCATGGTCATCATCAACATTGTCATCATTGTCGCAAATATCGCATTAATAATGCTAATCATCATCGTTTTTGTTATCATCGCAATCATCATCATCACCATCGTCACAAGCCTTCTTATAGTCATCATCATCATTGTGATCATCATCATCGTGATCATCATCATAATCATCCTCATCATCATCATCATCATCATCATCATCATCATCATCACAATGAATTAGTTTGAAACATGATTATGCTTAGTTTCGCATATTACTTTCTGTATCTTTATCATCCTCCCTATCCATCGGCTTGTGCAAATAGCCTAAGAGTTATTTATTATCCCGAGTGGAACGGTGTGATATGGTTTTGAACTTTTCAGTCTGTCCATCCGTCTGTCACGCTTCAGTCTCACTTGCCTACAGGCCATATTAATGGATTGATTCGTTTCAAATTTTGTACACGGCTTCTCAGGACCCTTCCGCAGTGCAGTGATCAAGAATTTTTGGGAACGGAAAAAAACGACAAAATGACGGACTTTTGAAAATCGGCACTGGACTTAGCGTATATACGGCAGTCTCACGTGCCCACAGGCCGCATTGATAGATGGATTCGTTTCAAATTTTGTACACGGCTGCTCTGGACCCTTTCGCAGTGCAGTGATCAAGAATTTTCCGGAACGGAAAAAATGACAAAATGGCGGACTTTTGAAAATTGGCACTGAACTTAGGGTTAGCGCCTATAGGCCGCGTTGATAGATTCGGTTTTTTTTCCGTCAATCGAGGGAAATCCGTCGATTTTGAGCCAAAATTTGCAATAATTTTTTTCCACTTTGGAAGGGGAGGGGGGGGGGAGGGCTCGGTACTTGCAGACACTGTTGTGGAGATTTCAAACTGTCAGGTGTAAATTTTTCGGGCTCGGACCTTCGGCGCTGGCGAATTAACACACTGCTGTTCTTGGTATTCTTTAGCTGTTGTTGAATTCGCGTAGAAAATATCACAAATTGCCCCGCTCAAAATTTTCCGCCGATCTTTTTTCAGAAAAGAAAAGAGGAAGAGAAGGATGAAAAAGGCAAATAAGACGTTTAGGCCAAGGGCATGAATTTTAATAGCGTAGTTTCACGATAACGCAGTAATAACAATTTGATTTGAAAGACTCTGCTACCGATAGGTTGCCACTGTCATCATCATCATCATCATCATCATCATCATCATCATCATCATCATCATCATCATCATCGCAAATATAATCACTTTTATATTCGTGTTTAATGAAAAATTGATAATAGGTATTATTTAGCAGCATTTATCCAGGGAAAAACCATGCATTTTAGTGAGGCAGTTTTTGCGTAAGTTTGGTTTGCTCTCGCAGTTTACCGGATTTTCTGTGCCTTTATTATTCTTCCCACCTAACTATCGGCTTGTGCAAGTAGCCTCAGAGTCATTCATTAGAGGCAAGAGAAAAACGTTCTCCAGGCCAAGGGTGATCATAGAAAACCATGAATTTCAGTTGAATAAGCCTGCCTTTTTTTTGGGGGGGGGGGGAGTTGTAGGCCGCGGGAGCGTGTGTCGCGAGAAGAAAATTCTCGAATTAACTATGTAATGTTCCGTGCATGGCGTAAGAGGCGACAAATCGGAATTTCTTTCTTTCTAACTCTTCTTTTGCTATTTCCTCCTTCTTCCTTCTTTTTTCCCACTTGTTTCTTTAGCAAGCGCGTCTTAATATACCCATCCCCGTTGGTGAACGGGATGTTAAACACCAAACAAAAAAAATAAATATTTGAATCTGTAAAGGTAACATGAAGATCCATGAACTGAAAGGATTATGCGGTCATGCTTGTAAGGTAGAACTACCTGAATTTCACTTTCCCGCTTTAAACGTATTCCAGGCACCCACCTCCCCCTGAAGTGATTGACGAGCAGTAAATATCGTGGGAATACACTTGAAGAGGACCCAGGCACGCGTTTCGTTGCTTTGATCACCGTGTCACTCAGTGACAGGTGAATTACTGGGCGGACGCAGCGGTGTTAAGCACCAATCAGAAGCGTTTCTACATTTTTCTGCCTGTCAGTTACAATCACAATTTTACAATTTTTGTGTGCTGAAGTCAGACGAGCGGTACCTCTCATGAGAACGAGTCGGTTATTACAGAAAGCGGGAGCACATCGTGTTGAAGTGAAATAAAAAACTGAAACATCTGTGGATATGTCTTCTGTTTTCAAATTGAAAGTGCTGCATAAGAAGGAACTTAAGAGAAATGCTGTACTAAATGTAATATTATCTAAAGGTGTGTAATTTTTATTTACTTTTTTTTTAAATTTGTGAGCGTTAAGATATCTGTATATTTTGGCTTTCAGTTGGGATCAGGGGAGTTTGGGGGGGGGGGGGCGAGGGGGGTTAAGAAAAGGATACAAGTCTGAAAATCAAATTGTCTGTCTCTAAAGCCCTACCGCCTTCTCCTTGTAATTACTATGAAAATGTAAAATTTTAGTGACGGCTTGACATGGTCGTATGCAGGATGGGGTGGCACTCGGCGTCTTGAAATTTTGATGTCGTATAAAATCAGGAATGTAGGGGTACAGAATTGAAATCAACAGGGCAAAAAGTTCACTTTTCAGGTCGGGGTCCCGCGGGAAACCAGGGGTCCCGAGGTAAAGTGGTGGGGTCCCGTAATTTTCGAGCAATAAAAAAAGTTAATTAAATTCTATAAAATCAATTTTATTGCAACGAAAATCAACTCAATTAGTGATGTCATGCAAATCACAAAACTACTACTTAAAAAAGAAACACCCAATGATGCTACATTGAACAATGAAAAATCAACCATTTTCGATCTTGGCCGTGATATTGAACAGCTGCTATGGAAATGAACGTTTCTATCCATGGATTAATGCTGCCGACTGTGCAGGCCATTATGCTCTCTTATAAGTTAGTCTGCACTGTGACACAAGAACTTGCAAGAGAACACCGTCTTTTGTTCTGGGGACCCGAGTCACCCCAGGGTCAAATTCCAGGGGTCCCGAGCCGATTATCAGACCCCGTGAGCTTTATGCCCTGAATCACTATCAGTTTTTTTTCTCTAAACCCCAATACTCGTTCGACCGAGGCTACCCGCCTAACCCGAGGTTTTAGCTGCAGACCAGGGCAGACCAGACAGCAGTTAATGTAACGATTTACCCAATCTTCTGCGTACACAGGCTTCGCGTTGGCGGGGTTTTTGCCCACTTTTTGGGCATTTTTTACGAAATGACTCACTTTTTCGGAACCCACCGAGTCTTTCTAGACCCAACTGAGTGACACTTTCCTTTTTTTAGACCAGCCGACTATGTCGGGCTGGTCTTATCTTATCAATAGAGGGGTATCCGTCGTCCGTATGTACGTATGTATGTGTGTATGTACGTGTGTAAACTTTTACTTAAAATGCTACTTCTCCTTCAGTTTTGATCAGATTCCTCTCAAATTTTACACGAATGTTCTCTAGGTATACCTCTCTTTAAAATTTTTTTTTTTTGGCGATCCGCCAAAAATTGGCTAAATGGGGGGCATTTCAAATTTTTCGGTTGCCAATTTTCAAAATGCTTCTTCTCCTTCAGTTTTGATCGGATTCCCCTCAAATTTTACACGAATATTCCCTAAATAGAACTCTTTTGAAAAATTACTCATTTTGGCGATCCGCCAAAAATTTGCCAAATGGGGGACATTTTTTAATTTTTTGGTGTCTAATTTTCAAATTGCTTCTTCTCCCACAATTTTCATCGGATTCTTTTCCAATATTTGATAGCTGTTCTTAAGGTAGACCTCTCTTGAAAAGTTACTTTTATTGGCGATCCGCCAAAAATTGGCCAAATGGGGGATATTTGTAATTTTGTGGTTGCCAATTTTCAAAATGCTTCTTATCCCACAATTTTGACCAGATTTTCTTCAAATTTTGCACAAATATTCTGTAGATAGACCTCTTTTGAGAAATTATTCATTTTGGCGATCCACCAAAAATTTGCCAAATGGGGGACATTTTTTAATTTTTTGGTGTCAAATTTTCAAATTGCTTCTTCTCCCACAATTTTGATCGGATTCCTTTGCAATTTTGGATAGTTGTTCTCTAGCTAGACCTAGAGAAATTACTCCTTTTGGCGATCCGGCAAAAATTGGCCAAATGGGGGACATTTGTAATTTTGTGGTTGCCAATTTTCAAAATGCTTCTTATCCCAAAATTTTGACCAGATTTTCTTCAAATTTTGCACAAATATTCTGTAGGTAGACCTCTTTTGAGAAATTATTGATTTTGGCGATCCGCCAAAAATTGGCCAAATGGGGGACATTTTTTAATTTTTTGGTGTCAAATTTTCAAATTGCTTCTTCTCGTACAATTTTGATCGGATTCCTTTGCAATTTTGGATAGTTGCTCTCTAGCTAGACCTAGAGAAATTACTCTTTTTGGCGATCCGGCAACAATTGGCCAAATGGGGGACATTTGTAATTTTGATGTTGCCAATTTTCAAAATGCTTCTTCTCCCACAATTTTGATCAGATTTTCTTCAAATTTTGCACCCATATTCCCTAGGATCCCTAGGTAGACGTATTTTGAAAATTTACTTATTTTGGCGATCCGCCAAAAATTGGCCAAATGGGGGACATTTTTTAATTTTTTGGTGTCAAATTTTCAAATTGCTTCTTCTCGTACAATTTTGAACGGATTCCTTTCCAATTTTTGATAGTTGCTCTCAAGGTAGATCTCTTGAGAAATTACCTTTTATGGCGATCCGCCAAAAATTGGCTAAATGGGGGACATTTGTAGTTTTGTGGTTGCCAATTTTCAAAATGCTTCTTCTCCCACAATTTTGATCATATTTTCTTCAAATTTTGCACGAATATTCCCTAGGTAGGCCTCTTTTGAAAATTTACTCATTTTGGCGATCCGTCAAAAATTGGCCAAATGGAGGACATTTTTTTAATTTTTTTATGTCTTATTTTCAAATTGCCTCTTTTCGCACAATTTTGATCGGATTCTTTTCCAATTTTGGATACTTGTTAGGCCAGCCGACTATGTCGGGCTGGTCTTATCCTATCAATAGAGGGGTATCCGTCGTCTGTATGTACGTATGAAAGAATTGAAAGAATGACTCCTCATCAGCCACAACTACACCGAGCAAGTGAGCGAATATTTTCTCCATTCAGTTACGGCTTTTTTCGTAACCGCTGTCTGCCAATTTGATCATGATTTTGTCTGTGATTCTTCGATATATATTCTGTAGGTCACGGCTGGTCACCATGTCCCTGGACATGCTTGTTATTAGATATCGTTTATTTTGTGTATGAGGCATTTTGCTTTTTAGTCGATCGAACAATTTTTCTAGTTTTGGGAATTTTGAAGAAAAAACTTCAAATTGCATTCCCCCCCCCTCCCCCCCCCCACAGTTTTGATCCAATGTCATTTATTTTTGGTATGAGGCATCCGCAAGGGTCGAGCATATGGCTTGTACATTTTTAGTCGATCGGGCGATTTTTGTATTTTTGGGGAATTTTTTAAGAAAAATTTCAAAATGCATTTCTCCTACCGTTTTTATCCGATTTCATGATTTATTCCCCACAGGGGGAATATATGCGATCGAGCGCGTGTCGGTCGGACGAAATTAATTCACAGTGTCAAATAAAGTCGTATTCTCAGAACGTTTTCCGGCCATTATAAATACAATATCATAATTTGTATTGAAAGAAAATAAGTACGTTTGGAATTATGTTGTGTGAGTCAGTCCTTTGGTTATAATCTTACCCGGGATTTGAGACAGAGCTTTGAAAAAATAACACATCCCTTGTGACGTCAAAGCGGGATGTCAGAGACATACATCCTGGCGTCAGTGAGGTCATGCAGACACCTCACGTAGGACGAACAGAGGTGAAGAAGATGGCCCCCTTGCTCGGTGCATAACATCTGACCTGAAATGACAGTGAAAAAGTACACAAAACTGAATACCGTTTTTTTTGTTTGTTTGTTTGTTTGTTTGTTTTTTTTTTTGTATTTGCTTTCTGCCTCCATTATTTCCTATATGACTATCATATATTTCTAATACATGCTATTTCGCCTGATCCCTATGAGTACAAAGGGCTACCGTATGACTCTTTTGTATTACTAATACAGTTGTGTCTCGGATGACCTGAACTAAAATTGGTCAAATTCCGTGGTGGTCCTATTTGCGGGGTTCTCCTAAATGAAAGATACGCATACTTTAAACAAGCAACATTGCAGCGTAATAAGCGAGACGGCTGCCCTTAATATACAGGTCAACTTCAGTGTAAAACTTTCAAGCAAAAATACTGTCCCTAGTACTTAACAGCCAGGAGTTCTTATTATACAGGTTTCCTTAGTATGGTAATCAAGGATATTTCAGAAGTCTGGCGTGAAGTGTCCCTTTTTTCCAAGTGTCCCTTATATACATGATGTCCCAAGGGCAGGTTTTACTGTTTAATTTAAACGTGACTACATTGGATGGTTCTAGCTGTGACTTGATACCATTTGCAGGATGGTCCTTTCCTGGAGATCCACCGTGTTTATATTGTGTAAATCACCAGAGAACCATATTCAAAATTCACTTTTAGGCGTAATTGTTTTCGTCATTTTAATTTACCTTGGTTTGATAATAATTCTGACATATTTTCGTTCTAAAATATGTTTAAAAAAAGCCGCTTTTAATAATAACAACTTTGACGTGCCAAAAAATTCCTTGCTTAAAAGTAGTCTCAAAATGTATTTTGTGCCGAAGCGCCAGGTTCATTAGTTTTCGAGTTATTGAGCTTTAAAACATATATGATGTCAAAACTCGCAAATGATGACGTCATAGGTACAACTTTGACGTGCCGGAAAATTCCTTGCTTAAAAGTAGTCTCATAATGTATTTTGTGCGTGCCGAAGCGCTAGGTTTAACAGTTTTCGAGTTATTGAGCTTTAAAACATAAATGACGTCATAACTCGCAAATAATGACTCTAAAGTGACCTTGGGGTCAAGACCACCGGACGTTATACCTTACGTAACGTCGTATAGGGGTGGAGGTCGAAAATGAGGTCAATATTGCTCTATCTCTTAGCGTTTTCGATATAAATCATTGTTTTTCTTAAATAACGTTTTTCGCTTTGACCTTGACCATCAATTTTAACGGGTGCCTCAGATCACATATTCCTATATATGTGCCAAGTTTGGCTTTTCTAGCTTCAACGGCCTTTCAGCAGATGTCTGGAAACCGATTAACCTTTATCAGTAAGGTCAAGGTCAAAAATTTTTATCAGGTCACCACTGCAGATGACTCTCCATGTATGGTTGGTCTAGCTTCAGTTGTCTTGGAGATGTCTGGAAACCGATTCGGCGGAAGAAGAAAAAAAAATAAAACAAGTTATCAGTAAAACTGTTGAATGTCAGCTGTCACGAACTATGGTCGAATCGAAAAATAATGCGACGTCGCACAACTTCAATATATATATTTTCACTGTAGCAACAATCAAAAACCAGGGTTGAATAGCGGCTGAGATATCGCGTGCACATGGTTGCACTGCAGGCAACAGAAATACTCAAACATTGCCTATTTTCAACAAGTTGCCATTTCGTTATTTTGTGGTTGAATCGAAAAAGTAATGCAACATCGCACAACTTCATATGTATATTTTCACTGTAGCAACAATCAAAAGCCAGGGTTGAATAGCGGCTGAGATATAGCGTGCACAAAAGTTGCACTGCAGGCAACAGAAATACTCAAACATTGCCTATTTTCAACAAGTCACCATTTCGTTATTTTGTAGTCGAATCGAAAAATAACACAACGTCACACAACTTCAATGTATATATTTTCACTGTAGCAAAAATCAAAAGCCAGGGTTGAATAACGGCCGAGATATCGCTCCAGACAGACTGAAGGACGGACAGACGGACAGGCGGCGGCGAGGGACTAAAAAGGGGAGGAAAAAAGGTGAAGAATTCGAGGCAATCCATCACCATTTGTTATTTTCAATACCAAGTGGGAAATATCAACGTATTTGATACAACTTAGCATAGACTTCGGAAAATCAACGTTGTTTAGATGTTGCTTTTGGTCACGACCAGAAACGCAACTTTCTCCGAACGTCTAATCAACGCATTTGTTGCAACGATGAATAGACGTTGGATAAATGTCGAAAAATCGGCGTTGTATGGACGTTGTCGCTCACTGGAAACAGTAGCCATGAAATAGATCAAAATGAGAACGCAAAATTTGAGAATTTCAAGATTGCGGAAGTTTTTTCCCCACACATTTCCGAGAATATTCATAAAAATCGACTTCGTACTCTTCCTGTGTGATCGGATAACCCAAAGTTGAGGGTACTGTGACGGAGGGGTGATCACACTATGATTGTGACTGTCAAGATGGTGATTGCAGATGAATATTTCCCCGACGCTGGATCGACTTCCATAAACAACCAAAAAATCGGCGTTGATGCGACGCGCAATGTCTGTCCAAAATTTATCCAACGTCGGATTTATCCAACGTTTTCTGAGTATAACCACTCAACACATTGCCTGCAAAAACTTACTGGGCAATAAATCGTACTTTAACTGATGCTGGAACAATTCTATTTTAAACTAGACTGGTCAGTGTTTTTGTAAAAACGGATATGTCTCCCCCGCCCCCAATCAGTCACGAGGAAAAAATTTCTTTGCCTAAAAGTACAACATTAGCGAGCCCAAAAAATTGAAAAAAAAAAAACGCCAAAAATACAGTTTTTGAGTAAATGAAGAAACACTTCGCAGTAAACATTTGCACTATATGTGGGCTCTTCTTGCCAAGTTTCAGCTTAATTCAAGAAACTGTTTCTGAGATATCGCAAACAATATGGCCCAAAAAATTTAAAAATCAAAAATTTAAAAATTTGCCAAAAATACATTTTCAACGGAAATGAAACAAAAACTTTGCAGTATACATTTGGGTTATATGTGTGTTCTTCTTGCGACATCTGAGCCTTAACCAACGAGCTGTTTTGGAGATATAACCTGGCAAAGTGAAAAAGTGCACGAAGCCCCCCCCCCCCACACCTATGTTGAAAAATTTGCGATGAATAGAATTTTTAAAGGAATGAAAAAAAAAATAACACGGGCATCATCTAGACATGTACTTCAATACATACGTATGTTTTGAGAAAAGTCGACTCATTAATTTTATAAGAACTCACTTCGGAGAGACGGACGGACGGCTCGACGGGCGGACGGACAGACGGACGGCAAGACGGAAGGACACACCAAATGCTATATATGTCTCCCTTAGGGGGGATATATAATAAATGTAGCAAATGTTTAAGAAAAGACAAAAAAAAACAAACTTACCATTTTCTCTTGTCCTTAACATTTTCTATACACGCCAAAATGTGATTTTCTTCAGTTGAATTCTAGTATTTTAAATTACGTCCGAGTATAATTTCCACTTTCAGTCTATGAATTTTCTGGCTTTTTTTTAAAACTTGATACCACATCAAATGACATAAACAAACAGGAATCTTTCAAGGAACAAAGATATAATGCCGGAACCCAGTCGGAGATGCGCATGTCTTTGTGAATCTTTTATTTCTTCAAAATTGCAGCTACGCAAAACTTTCTCAATACTTCAACTGACAATTTCAGCCATTCTCAAATGTTGACTAAATCCTTCAAATGATAGGTGATATATCCAAAACTTTTATATAAAAAAGTGTCCATGCGAAAATTATTTTCAGTCAATGGAAGTCATAAATAGAATCTCTGTTGCAGTACGGGTAACCAACTTTTGTGGTGTAGACCTAATTATGCAGCAATCAAGGAAGATGGGAATTGTGACAGAAGACCAACAAGGTTTTGATATTGAACTCAAACATTTTAGATGTGAATAATTGATCATATCACATTGTGCGTTATTCCGTTGTGCTTTAAGTTGATGTTTACTTCTTTTTTATGTTGATTAGTAAATAGAAAGGTGGAGGATGAGAAACTTATTAACTTATTTACACATGAAACATTGAAGGTAAACACGAATTGAGACGACGTGGCTGGTCTTGCATTTTTCAGGGTTCAGCGGTTGCAACCCCTCCTAAATACGACACAAATAGACGGATAAACTTCGCGTATTCTCAAAAAAAGGTAGGCCGGTAAGCTCACTACTTCAGGTGTCTACCATTGTAATGATTTTTTTAATCCGTTCAAAAGCAAAGTGTTGAAGTACTCAAGTAGAAAGGAAGGCAACAAAATGACTTACCCGTTAAAAAAATTCCCTTCACGTAAATGGACAAGTATATAGAGTTTACATTGAATATATTTTTCTTCACTGCTCAATTGCCAGAGGGGTTGTCCCACGACATCTTTTTTCGTTGCGCTTTTTTTTTTTTTTTGGAAAAGGGTGTGGGGTGGGGAGGGGGAGTGGGGAAGATATCCTGATGCATCAGCTGTAATAAATTCCAAACGTTTGTCATCTGTCAAATGCTGCATATCTGTCCTGAAGAAATCCGTCTATACACTAGCGTTTCAGCCAGGTTCTTGGCAAACTAATGATAAGACAACCTCGTTGTCTTCTGTTGCAGTTGTACTCGTGTTTACCGAGTGACCCTATCGTCACTGGCTGGTTAAAATAAGGTCAACTCGAGAGGGTATCCGTGAATTCCACTTCTGTCTATCACCGTGTGCATAAAATGGAAGAAAAGCTGTTGCGTGTGGAGGAATGACAAAGAAATGTCATCAAAATGTTTATTACTGGAACGGATAGATTTTAATGTCTGTAACAAAGGTAAGCAACTTATGTTTTCTGGAGAAATCTCTCTACACATGGGTGTTCCAGCCAGGTTCTTGACCAATTAGTAATAGGACAACCTTGTTGTCCTCGGTTGCAGTTGTACTCATCGTGTGTACCGATTGACCATCCCCCCTCTCGTCACTGGCTGGTAAAAATAAGGTCAACTCCGAGAGGGTATTGGTGAATTGCACTTCTCTCTAAAACCGCGTGCACAAAATGGAAGAAAATGTGTTGTGGTGTGTGTGGAGAAATGGCATAGAAATTTCATCAAAATTTGCATAATTGAAACGGAGAGATCTTAATATCCGTAATAAAGGTAAGCCATTTAATATGTAGAAAACATTTATCGCAAGAAAGCGCATATATTTCACTTTCTAACGGCTGAATTATTGTGTCAAAATATCAACCGACAGATTGTACGAGAAAGACAAGCTGGAATTGGTTAGAGTAGATCATAACTGGTTACAAAATGGTCAGTTCTAACTAAACTTAAGTCTGATGCAAATTCGTTCAACCCGTTCGACTCCGAAAATTCCCCATTTTGCGATACTTGAGAAATAAAAACTTTCCAGACACGGAAGATGTTCTCATCAATCTCACCAATTTGGATCTACTGTAACCATTCGTTCTCCCCCTCCCCATCCTCCATTTTTTGAGGAAATTACCTCCTGCCTTATTGCTAGAAGAACGACATCAAGGCAGTTATCTGTTAAAACACAATAATTTTTTTTGACTTCTTATTTTATTAATATTTTATTAAATAATTAAAACTCTAAATCCTAGAAAAAAATTCTCAAGGCCCTTTTGCCCATCTTTCCATTTAGGGCCGTTTTGGGAAAGGCCCTTATCTCAAATCCCTGAGGTTTGGGTGAGACTGGCCACTTAAAAAAAACTCACTAAAATATAGATTTTAGTGACTTGGACACTCAGATGCATCTTCATCACGAATGAGCTACAATACTCAACACTGAGGGATACAAAGTACGGCTAGGCAGATAGACATATCCATCCGCTCTGTGTTTACACATAACAGATTGATCTTCTCAGAGGTCAACTGTTGTATAACAACGGGGATTGCCATCACATTTCAGACAGTTTAACCATCTAAAAATCAGGCTTCGTGCTGGTTTTCGGTAAAAATGAAAAAAAAAATCCAAATGGTCCCAGCCGCCATTCGATATTTTCATCCCAAATTTGTTAGCATGATAACACAAAATTATTGACCGGTCACCACCAAATGTTAGCAGGGTTTGAACATTTATAAAAAAAAATACACACTTGAATTTGATTTTTGTTTTCCATTAAAAATAATGAAATTGGTCCACCGTCTTGCGTTTCATCCCAATTTTTTTTTGTAAACTTGGTGACACAAAACTACAAAAAGTGTTCCGACTTCCGTCTAAATGTCTTGTGACCCTCACCTGATCACGACCCTGGTTAATGGTTAATGGCTGTGCCCTCGGCCATGATTGGTTATCCTATCTCGTATTATAGCTGCGTGCACGCGTGACTATACAATCTGGCGAGCATTCCGCATTTTAAGAGGATGGATTTACAATAAGTCAATGCGATGTACGAAATCCAGATCTGTTGTTTCAGCACTCAGCGGAACTCTGGCTAACATGTAAAAGTCGATTTTATACACTTTTCAAACCGGAAATCCATAGCGCCTTGTATAGCGAAGATTCGCTTTTTTCACAGATTTTGCACCGACACCGCTGCACCACGACTGTACCATTCACAGAGAAGGATTTTGCACCGACACCGCTGTACCACGACCGCCAGAACGCCACGCTGTAATACGGTGGGGGAAAACTGAAAGCCGCTATACCTCACCCAGTATTCAGGCAAGAGTAAATCTCTTCGATTATAGTAAGCGTTAAAATTTTTAGCCATCGGGATTAAATTCGGACACCAGTCAGATAACAGATATTAAAATTATGAAAAAGTTACGTTCAGAAACAAAGTTCTTTATTTTTTTACCTAACAGTATTTGTTTCAGAGTTTTCCTCTTTCCTTGTTTGGTAACTCGGCTTGGTCATGTCCTTGGACATGCTTGTTAATACAGTTGAAATGCTTTCGTTTCATACGCATTGATTTCAGTGTGTTGGGAGGGGGTGGTGGCTATCCCATTACTTTATGCTTCCGGTGTCCATCGATGACTCGATCGATAGATCTCAATTTATATTTTGCTAGCAATAATTGAATTTTAGATGGCGAAAATTTATTTTTGAGATCAAAAAATCAATTTTAAAAACTTAAAAAAATTTTAATGGAGACGCACATTTATATAAAACTTAACGAATGGTCAAATAAAGTTTGGAAGTGAAAACTTGAATTATTAAAATCAATAGCAGCAACACAATTTTTGATCTCAAGAATTTTTTTTGTACACTCAAAAATTAAAAGGAGTATTCTGTTTTCAAGGAGCAGTCAGTTTGTTTATAGGTGTGTGCTTCTGAATTTTGATAAAAATCAATTTTTGAGATCAAAAATTACTTGCAAAATATAAATTAAAAAATTTTCATTCTGAAATAATGATATATAAAATAAATTCTTGATCAATGAAAGGATAATGAATTGATATTTGATATTCTGCTCTCAAATATTGCATTTTTGCCCTCAAAAAAATCAACTTTACTTATCATTAAATCATTTTTGATATCAATAAATATTTCTTGATATCTCTAAATATTTGTTGATATCAAGAATTGTTTTTGAGATCAAGAATACATTTAGAGATATCAAAATACAAATGGCAAAAATTGATTCTTTATGTCAAAATATCGATTTTTTGGCATCAAAAATGTATTCTTGATATCAAAAAATCAATTTTTGAGATCAAAAATTAATTCTTGATATCAGTAGTTCTCTAATAAATGTGAAAATTGCATTCCATACAAAACAGTTAAACTGCAGATAAACATCAAAATGCTGATTTCATGGTCTGATTTCAAATTATAAGATATTCATAATGTTAGCAATGTTGAAAAGATGGCACCCCATTAAGCATTCTGTACCAAATTTATATTTTGCCAGAATTGGTAGTTTTTTGCTTCGTAATGTCTGTCCTTTTACGGCTGAGTATAATGTCCTCGGACATACTTGTTTTTATGAATAACATATTTCTGTTCTTGACTAACTTATCGTTGGCGCTGTGTTCACAGAATTTAACTACACAGTTAACTGCAGTTAACTGTACCCCTTGAAGCGAAATTCGGTTAATCTAGTTTTATCGTGCAAATAATTTTTGTCAAACAAGATGCATTTATTAATTGCACTTTCGGGCATTCTGGCTGCTAACGGAGCAGTTAACGGTATCAGTTAACTGTGTAGTTAACTTTTGTGAATACAGTCACTTGTGGTGTATGTTTCTTAAATAATATCTTTTCTGATGGCTGCTTCATTGAATTGATTGGTTCAGGCATTCTGATTTATCAATCACCAACATCCAGCAAATTTCCTACTGGTGACAGATCTACTACCTGGTCACCTCGGGGATGTATGTGGGGAAGGGGAGGCTTCATCTGCCTCAGCCATGAGCGACGATCAGTCAAGTGAAGCTCATGCATTGGGGGGGGGGGGGGCGGAGGGGTGGGAGAGGGACTTGGGTGTGGTGTATGTGGGGAGGGGGGTTCCGATTATACAAACCGTGAGCGGCATGGGAGGGGGGGTGGCTGTGGGGGAGGGAGAGGTTATGGTGGGGATTGTTGAAAAGGGGATTGTTGAAAAGCATGCCAATCGCCTCACAGAATGTTTGCCAAGAGGCTCTTACCGTACTCGAGAAGTGTAAAACACCGGACATTAAAACATGTCAGGCATTTTGACGCCTGTCTCAATGTGTAAGACATGTCAAAGCATTTCACAATGACATTAAAACGTGTCGGGTGTGTCGACCTCGGTCCTAGTGTGTTAGGCATGTGAAAACGAGGCACACTGACATTGAAACGTATCAGGCATGTCGACCTCTGTCCTAGTGTGTTAGGCATGTCAAACTGTGGCACACTGACATTACAAAGTGTCAAGCGTATCGTCCACTCTCCTAGTGTGTTAAGCATGTCAAAGCGTGACACACTGACATTTAAACGTGTCAAGCGTGTCGACCTCTGTCCCAGTGTGTTAGGTATGTCAAAGTGTGGAATACTGACGTTTAAACGCATCAAACATGTCCTAGTGTGTTAGGCATGTCAAACCATGACACACTAACATAAAAACGTGTCAAGCGTGTCGACCTCTGTCTTTGTGTGTCAGGCATGTCAAAGTGTGACATACGACAATAAAACGTATCAAGCGGGTCGACGCCTGTCCCAGTGTGTTAGGCATGTCAAAGCCTGGCACACTGACATTAAAATGTGTCAAGCGTGTCGACGCCTGTCGTAGTGTGTCAGTATCTCGAAGAGGTTCACAATATGTCCTTCCGTTTGAAATTATACCGTGGTGCTAAGCTTGCCGTATTTTTCCATAACCTGTTATAACATGTCAAAACACGTCACAGCGTATTAAAGTGTTTTTTGGTAAAAGCTTATCAGTACTAAAACGTACAAAAATGTGGTGCAGCGCTAGGGTGTGCAAAAACGTGGTGAGGAGCTAACGTGTGCAAAAACGTGGTGCAGCGCGAAAATGGATGCAGTGCTAAGGCGTGCGAAAACGTTGTGCAGCGCTAAAGCGTGCGAAAGCATGGTGCAGTATTAAAACGTGCAAGAACGCGGTGCAGCGCGAAAACGTGGTGCAGTGTTAAGGCGTGCGAAACGTGGTGCAGCGCGAAAACGTGGTGCAGTGCTAAGGCGTGCAAAAACGGTGCAGCGCTAAAGCGTACAAAAGCATGGTGCAGCACTTAAGTGTGCTAAAACGTGATGCAGCGCTAAAACGTGCGAAAATATGGTGCAGTGCTAAAGTTTTGCAGTCTGTCAGTAAATTTGTCATTGACGAAAACAGACCAACTGATTAAAACAGGCTGAATTCTGTGGTGGTTTTTAGTGGAGACACAGCGCTCTTTTTGCCGGAAACATAAGAAAGCAAACATATAAAACCCTCTTAACGGATAGTCTTCAATCAAAAATTGCAAAGTGAGGAGGAGCAAATGTGCGCGTTGTTTAACTAAATGTGCCATTCTGGTTTTTGTATGTCAATTGATGAAAGCTTGTCGGAAATGTCGGTTGACCTTCACCACCCAAACCCCCACCCTCGAACTTATTGCTGTTCTTTACAAATTTAAAAAAAAAATCTTGACACAACCCTAGTAAGATGGAAAACTTGCTCAATCAGATGGCACAGCTATTGTGGAGGCATTCGTCAGTAAAACTCCTCTGGAAAAAATACATGTTTATTTTGTGGAAATCAAAGCAGTTTCAAAAATCACAATGGCTTTAATATTAGATCTGACGGCAATTTTTTTGCCTTTCCTTTACATTCTATATTCGTTGCTTCAAGGATCATCAGTATCTGTGTTTTTTTATCACACAGGCTAAACATGCTGTAAATTACGGGATTATTTTACCCAGTTTCGGCTCAAGCTTGATCTTTCTTGAATATACTTGGCTTTATCCGGACTTTTTTATTACACAATATTCTGTGACATATGTTGTCATAACGTTATTAGGAACAATAACACTTTTATAGTTCACTGGCGTTGCAATTCAAAGCGCGATTTTTACTTTGTGGCCTGTATTTTTTCTAAAGAAGTCTTGCTCGTTTCTGCTTGACTACAATAATCTGTCTCGGCGGCTGATGTTTTGGCGACAGTTAGATTTTCACGAAATACATAACACGGTTAAAGCATTAACTAAAAATTTTCCTGCATTTTCAAGTTTTATTTTTTATTGCCGTTTTCGCCTTGCTGTGAATGTAACCACTGAGGTGATACATATAAATATACAGATAACATTTTCCCAGTTGACTTGGCGACGGTGTAAAAACCGGCCGGCTGCTGGGAAAGGTCAGGCAGCAGCTCATAAAATCTATCACGCTGCCTGGAACCATCATCTCTCATTACATCCAAATTCTCCAATAGTCACTGGCGCAGGCGTAAAAACCTCGTAAACTATTGGAGTAGTCGGTGGGTTTTTCGTTGATTCTCATCCCCCACCATCTTCGATCATTGTTCATAAATGTTCATATTGTTTCCCATCGATCATAATGAAGCAAGGCGATGTAAAAACGTTAACAAATGGGAAACATTAGGTCATGGATGGTGTTCTACAATAAAATTCGGCAAAAAAGTTTCACTCGTAAATGCAGGGAAATGCATAGTAATCTTTAGCAGTGAATAAGTTCTGTACTTTAGTGAAGTCCACCATGTCTCCAAAGACATTTGACGTCATGATATTTTTCCGAATAGTTCTCGAACAACCTCGAAATGTTCGTGACGAAACTTAATCTTATTTCCTCTCCAAACCATTAGAGATCTAGTGCCGTCGCTTAACGAGATCTATTTCCGGCCTGCAAATAAATGACGCTCTGTCCGACTGCTTGCACTCAGTGCCTAATGTGCATGAAAATATCCACGTACTGAGAGCATGAAGTTTTTCCATAGCTGAACTGACCCTGAAAAAAGCTTTAACTAGCACTGGTCATCCAACATTTCCTATACTTTCATACAATGGGCATGTGAAAACAATGCATACTGTATCTGTGACATCTACAACTGTGCCACATATAAAACCATGGCATGTTTAAGATAAGATTTTCTTAAATATCGTGGCTATTATTTTATTTTGGTTGAATCAATTTTTAACAACTAGTTTTCTTGTACTGCACAAAGTCCATAGTACTTTCCAAGATATTCATTTTTGTAATGCAAATTTTGAATAATTAAGGCTCTCCAGGCTTCCTGATTAGTATTGAAGTCCGACTAATTGATGATGAGGGAATCTAATAAACGCATTGCATTTTAGGGCTTTAAAAAATGATGAACTAAACTAACATTGATGCACTGCATCGAAAACGTAATAATAGTTTATATGGACAGAAGGTATTCAACGAAATGGTGAAAATTATCCCCCGTGAAACGGAGGGATATAGTTTTGAACTTTTCGGTCTGTCCGTCTGTCCGTCTGTCACGCTTCAGTCTCACGCGCCTACAGGCCACATTAATACATGGATTCGGTTCAAATTTTGTACACGGCTTCTCTGGAACCTTCCGCAGTGCAGTGACCAAGAATTTTCCGGATCGGCCAAAAATTGACAAAATGGCGGACTTTTGAAAATCGGCACTGGACGTAGCGTATATACGGCAGTCTCACGCGTCTTCAGGCCACATTAATAGACGGATTCGTTTCAAATTTTGTACACGGCTTCTCTGGAATCTTCCGCAGTGCAGTGACCAAGAATTTTCCGGATCGACCAAAAATTGACGAAATGGCGGACATTTGAAAATTGGCACTGGACTTTATATATACGGCAGTCTCACGCGTCTACAGGCCACATTAATGAATGGATTCGTTTCAAATTCTGCACACGGGCTCCCTGGCACCTTTCGCAGGTCAGTGATCAAGCATTTTCCGGATGGGACTTGACAAAATGGCGAATTTTTTAAAATCGGCGCTGTACTTAGCGTACCTACGACAGTCACACGCGAATACTGGTTAATGGATTGATCCGTCTAAATGTTAGACACTACGTCGACTTACATCCTTCCACTTGTAAAGTTTTTTTGCGTAGTCAACACGCAACAGCCTTACACAAACCATATCCCCCACGGGGGATAGACGTACTCCTCGAGACGTAGTCAAGTTTGTAATGTTTCGTGCTAATTGTTGACGTATGCGACACCGTTCTGTAGACGTGTTTGTGAGTCACATTGACAGGCTATGGCAGACACATCCTTTGTTTCAGTCAGCCGTTCTCTTTGGGCCATATAGCTTGAAAAAACAAATGTGCATATTATTTCATAAAAACTTCCAGAAGAAACAAACATTTACGTAGCCACTTGCGATTATCGTTTAAATTGCAATCCTCACACATCATCCGTGTTTCTTTATTTAGAAGCGGTGAGCATATACGACGTACTCTCTTATAAAACATCTGGCACCAACCATTCCTCCCTTCAGTCCTATCCCAAAAATTTGTACGTAAAGTCGACGTGTTTTGATACCCTTCCACACGCTCTGACACGCTCCGACACGCTCTGACACGTCCAAAATGCTTTGACTTGCATTTGGCACACGCGTTCTACTTCGTTCCTTGGGATTTGGGAAAACTACAAAAAAGATTTGTATTGACCTATTTGAGAATTTAGTAAAATAACCGACATTGTTGACATCATCAAAGATCTTGCTCCAACCATTTCTCCCTTCAGTCCTATCTCAAAATTTGTACATAGTCAGCGTGTTTTGATACCCTTCCACACTCTGACACGATCTGACACGACGACACGTCCAAAATTATTTGACCTGCATTTGGCACACATTCTACTTCGTTCTTTGTGATTTGATAAAACTACAAAATATTGTGTTGACCTATTTGAGAATTTAGTAAAATAGGCGACATCGTTGACATTATTTCACAAGTCTTCGTCCTCTCAAGAGGTATCTTCTTGGAAATGCCCAGGTTGGACAGCATACCCAACGTTTGTATTTGCGATTTTTTCTGGGTCGCTAAGATCTGCAATTGTGCCTTACGGGAGGTAAGGGGGATGAGGGTAGGGGAAGAGACCCGTTTCAGTTCCCATGCTTAACTTTAATGACGGTCCTTCACAGTTGACGTGGTGGGGGGGGGGCGGGTCGGGGGGAGTGGAGATGGGGGGGGGGGGGCAGCTTCACTTGACTGACCGCCCCTCACAGCTGACGTGGGTGAAGTTTCCTAACTTCCACGCATACATTCTCGTGGTTGAGCCAGGGGTATTTCTCTCGTGAGTAGGAAGCTTGCTGCATTTTGGGTTGATTTGGTGAATCAGAAAGCATGCAACCTTATCAGTTCTATGGAGTTGCCGTCACTACAATTTAACCAGCGTTCTCTTAACTAATTTGTTTATTTTGTCGTATTCATTTGAAGTAATTATGTTTCCATTAGCTAGTTAATCGTGTGGTTTCAATATTTAACAGTTGTGGTTTTGTGTTCAAAATAAACTAACGGCTCAAATTCCTAGAAAAACTATTTTGTCAATATCAAAGTTAAATATTTCACAGAAAGTTTTCTTTAAAAAGATGCATATATTTTTAAGCAAGTCAATATTGAATATTAAAAAGAATAAAAAATAACGTGATTAGAAGGAGGGTTAGGGGTACATTTAAGGAGGTGGCGCTGTGCCTGTATTTTATCGCTGCCTGCTCTTAGTATTTTTGTTGTAGAAAGAATACACTGCTGCAAAAGTTGAATTTTCCAAACACTGACGTCAGTTCCGGAAAGGAGTAACTGCACTGTTCAGGTATTAGATTTAAATTGGTTCAAAAGTAGTTCTGAATCAAACTTTTAAAACTGTTAGATGTTTTACGCATTCCTTTACAGCAATTTCTACCAATGATTTCTAATATACTACGCTGGTTTAAATAAATTATAAATGAAATATGAGTTGGGTTTGACGTCATCAGTGAATTAAGAAAGCAACGTTTAAAAACATTGAAGGATGCACCATAACAAACGAGAACCTATTTTATTCCCCACAGTGGGGGGGGGGGGATATATGCGATCGACCGTGTGTCCATCTGTCGGTCGGTCTCTCAGTCTGTCATCAACAGCTTGTTAACACGATAACTTAAAAACTCCTGCAAGGATTTACATGAAACCTGGTATGTAGCTTCTATGGGAACAAACACAGATCGTTATTGTAAATGGGCCAGATTCGTCCAAGGGAAATGCACCAGATGGACTTAGCAATAGTCAATCAAGAGCTGAAATTTTTCTAACACGATATCTGAAGAACAACTGCAAGGATTTTATTGAAATTTGGTATGTAGCCTCTATGGGTACTAACAAGGATCGGTGTTGTAAATGGATTAGGATGGTCCAACGTAAATGAACCAAATGGACTTTGAAATTTACCAAATCCTGGAAATTAACAAACTCGTTCCGATGCTGAATAATTTCCAGGATTTGGTAAATTTCAAAGTACACCTGTGGAGGAGGTATCCGTCGTATGTATGTACGTGTGAGCGTATGTAAACTTTTACTTAAAATTCTTCTTCTCCCTCTGTTTGATCGGATTCCTTTCAAATTTTGTACTAATGTTCTGGATAGTCCTCTCTTGAAAAAGTACTTTTAAAATTTCTTCCTTGCCAATTTTCAAAATGCTATTTCTACAATTTCAATTGGATTTTTTTGCAAACTTTGCGTATATGTTTGCCAGGAAAATTACTTTTTTGGTGATCCACCAAACATTGACCAAATGGGGGGGAGCATTTTAACCCCCAGCCAAATTTTGTACGAATTGTCAATATTTAATAGCCGTTTTTGAAAATAAGACCACCTTTTTGGCGACCACACAAGCCTATTGATGACATTTTATGCCAGTCCGACACTCTTCTAGAAAAGTGTCGAACTGGCATAAAAGTTTCTTAGAAACATTTAGGAAAAACAAACCAAAATCAGGCTGAAGTTTTTAAAATTTTGGCCGAAATAGAAAGTGATTTAATATTTTTGGCCAAATATTTAATATTTCGCTTTGCGGATCCTCGTTTGTTTAAAGGCAGAGTGGCTGTTGGCCGATGCGAGAGGTTTGCAAAATATTGCTGCAGCTATTATGCATTGCATTTTTTTTTATAAAAATCACTTTTGTGCTTCGCGTTTTGGTCATGAAAGGGGAAAGCAAAAACAGAGGGGCACAGCTCAGATCAAGTACTGCATTTAGGAGTGATAGGACCAGTATGATCAGAGGAGTAGTAAGGACAAAATGACGGACCGTAAGGAGAAGAAAAGATTCGAAACAATAGATTCGTACAGCTTTAATATAATATATCCTTACAGCTTTAATATATTCTTTTTATAGCTTTAATATATTCTTTTTATGCTTTCTTTTTATACAGATAAATCACAGTGGAAAAGGTGAAGAATTGGGGTCTTGGGTTATCAGCTCTGAAGCAAAATGAACAAACGCAGATGGACATGACAATTTTTGCAACGGGTCTCTACGAGCTTCAGGGATTTAACTCGTGTGTTTTTGGCTGCACAGAGAAAAAAGTGTGTGACCAGCTGCCTTGATTAAAACAAGTTTGTACAGAAAAATGTAAAAAAATGTACAGAAAAATGTACAGCTACCACGAGTTAAAAAGGGTGGCAAGTGAAAAAAGCTGCTGAATGAAAGAAAAAGGTTGCCCATAGAGCTCATGAGCTGCTGAATGAAAGAAACAAGGTTGCAAAAGAGCTCATGGTAGTGTGGCCCCCTGTCATGATTAAATTAAGGTTGTGCAGTAAGGAGTAAAGAAAATGAACAGCTACCACGAGTTAAAAAAGGGTAGCTGTAACTCCGAAATAGCTCATGATGCACGGATAGTCGCACCAAAAAAAAACTGGAAAGGGAAGAATGGGTTAAAGCCTTACAAAAAAACCGACAAAAAATACCGCTGTACCAGTTCCGCCGCTTAAGAGGCTACTCGCACAGAGTATATAATACAAAATTGTACATAGCGATTCGAGTGTGACTATTTGCATACCAGCAGTACTGTTACACCGCCTAGAGGCTACTCACACCTCGCATACTGTACACATTTGTACATAGCCACTCTGGTGTGACTATTTGCACACCATCTGTACCGATGCACCGGTTATAGGCTACTCTCGCATCGCATACTGTACACATTTGCACACCATCTGTACCGATGCACCGGTTATAGGCTACTCTCGCATCGCATACTGTACACATTTTTATATAGCCTTTCGTGTAGAGGCTACTCTCACATCGCATAATGTACAAATTTGTACATAGCCATTTCGGTGTGACTATTCGCATACCAGTTGTACCGTTACATCGTTTAGAGGCTACTCGCAAGCGCATACTACACACATTTGTACATAGCCATTCGGGTGTGACTATTCGCATACCAGCTTTAGCGTTACACCCTTCAGAGGCTACCAGCACATCATAGACTGTACATATTTGTACGTAGAGATTCAGGTGTGACTATTCGCATACCAGCTTTACCGTTACACCGTTTAGAGGCTACTCTCGCATCGCATACTGTACACATTTATACATAGCCATTCAGGTCTGACTATTCGCATCCCAGCTGTACCGTAGCATCGTTTAGAGGCTACTCGCACATCGCATGCTGCACACATTTGTACATATCCTTTCGGGAGTGACTATTTGCATACCAGCTGTACCGTTACATCGCCTAGAGGCTATTCTCACATCGCAAACGGTACAGATTTGTACATAGCTGTAGCATTACACTTTTCAGAGGCTACCAGCATATCACGTAATGTACATATTTGTACATAGCCTTTCGGGTGTAACTATTCGCATACCAGCTGTACCGCTGCATCACTTGGAGGCTACTCGAACATCGCACACCGTACACATGTACATATAGCCATTCGGTTGTGACTATTCGCATACCAACTGTAGCGTTACACCGCTTAGAGGCTGCTCGCATTTGTACATAGCCAATCGGGTGTGACTATTTGCATACCAGCTGTACCGTTACACCGCCTAGAGGCTACTCTTGCATCACGTACTGTACATATTTGTACATAGCCATTAAGGTGCGACTTTTCGCATACCAACTGTAGTGTTACACCGCTTAGAGGCTACTCGCACATCGCATACTGTACGCATTTATACCTAGCCATCCGGGTGTGATTATTCGCATACCAGCTGTAGCGTTACACCCTTACGAGGCTACCAGCACATCACGTACTGTACATATTTGTACATAGCCTTTCGGGTGCAGCTATTCGCAAACCAGCTGTACCGTTGCATCACTTGGAGGCTACTCGCATACCGTACACATTTGCACATAGCCGTTAGGGTGTGACTATTCGCATACCAACTGCAGCGTTACACCGCTTAGAGGCTACTCACACATCGCATACTGTACACATTTGTACAAAGCCATTAATGTATGGTTATTGGCATACCCATTCGGGTGTGGCTATTCGCATACCCGCTGTACAGTTACAACCCTCAAACCCCACACACATATCGTATATTATACACATTTGTATATAGCCTTGCGGGTGTGGCTATTCGCATACCCGCTGTACCCGTTGCATTGCTTAAGGGCTAGTCTGACATCGCAGACTATAAACACTTGTACACAGTCGATGTGCCCACTACTCTACACATAGCCTTTCGGGTGTGGCTATTCGCATACACACTGTACCCGTTTCAATGCCTAGAGGCTACCTACACAGCGCACACTGTACACATTTGTATTTACACCTTTGTACATAGCCTTGCGGGTGTGGCTATTCGAATACCCGCTGTGCCCGTTTCACCACATAAAGGCTACATCGCATACTATACAACTTTGTACATAGCAGATGCACCACGTCCACTACTTACACTCGCATATCGCATACTGTATACCTTTGCACATAGCCTTGCGGGTGTGGCTATTCGCACACCCACTGTACAGTTACAACCCTCAAACCCAACACACATATCGTATACTATACATATTTGTATGTAGCCTTGCGGGTGTGGCTATTCGCATACCCGCTGTAACCGTTACAACGCTTGGATTCAACGCGCACATATGCTATTCCAATTTGTACATAGCCTTTTTGGTGTGGCTATTCCCATACCCGCTACACATCTTACAGCACTTAGATTCTACGCGCACATCGCAAACATTTGTACATAGTCTTAAGTCGCAAGCCCGATGTACCTTTACAACGCTTAAAGGCTACGCGCATTTGTAGATAACCTTGCGGGAGTGGCTATTCTCGTTCCCGCTGTGCCGTTAGATGCTTAGAGGCTATGGGCACATCGTATGCTGTACACCTTTGTACTTTGCCTTGCGGGTGTGACTATTCGCATACCCGCTGTACCGTTGCACCGCTTGGAGGCTACGCGCACATCGTATAGTGTACATATTTGTACACATAATTTCAGTTATGACTATTTGCATACCCGCTGCACCCATTTCATCGCATAGATTTTACACGTACATCGCAAACTGTAGACTTTTGTACATAGCTTTGTGGGTGTGGCTATTTGCATACCCGCTGTATCGTTACACCGCTTAGAGACCACGCGAACATCGTATACTGTACACACTTTGTACATATCCTACGAACCACGTCCACTACACATTGTCTTATGGTTGTGGCTATTCGCATATCGATGTACTGTTGCGACGCTTAAACGGTACGCGTACATCGTATACTGTACACCTTAGTGCATATCCGATGCACCACGCCCACTACTCTCGTGGATTTCGGGTGTGGCTATTCGCATACCCGCTGTACCCGTTACTGCGCTTGGAGGCTACGCGTACATCGTATACTGTACAGATGTTGTTCATGGCCTTGTGGTGTGACTATTCGCATACCCACTACTTCCGTTACAGGGCTCAGAAGCTACGCGCACATCGTATACTGTGCACACTTTGTACTTAGGAGATGCACAACGACAACTGATCTACACATAGCCTTGTGGGTGTGACTATTCACATACCCGCTGTAGCCGTTTCAGCGCACAGAGTCTACGCGCACATTGCAATCTGTACACATTTGTACATAGCCTTGCGGGTGGAGCTATTCGCATCCTTGCTTTACCGTCACACCGTTTGGAGGCTACACGCACAAAGTATACTGTGCACTCTTTGTAATATCCCATGCACCACGTCACCTACTCTACACGTTGCCTTTCGGGTATGGCTATTCGCATACCCACTGTACCCCTTACACCGCTTAGAGGCCACACTCTTATCGTATAATGTACACATTTGTACAGTCTTGTGGGTGCGGCTATTTGCATACCAGGTGTGCCCGTTACAACGCTTGGGGTCTACGCGCACATCGTATACTATACACATTTGCTCATGGCCTTGTAGTGAGACTATTTGCATACCCACTGTATCCGTTACAGTGCTCAGAGGCAACGCGCACATCGTATATTGTTCATACTTTGTACCTAGCCTTTCTGGTGTATTCGCATACCAACTGTACCCGTTACAGCACCGAGAGGCTACCAGACTCCGAAAAGCCTCGCCGCAAGCCGCCTACCCCTCTCTGCTACCAGGGTCCGGAAAGCCTCGCCACCTAACTGTCTCTGCTACCATTCTTCATAAAGCCTCGCCGCAAACCGCAAACTACTCTCTGCTACCAGGCTCTGGAAAGCCTCGCCGCAAGCCGCCTACTACTCTCTCCTACCGGGCTCCCGAAAGCCTCGTCGCAAGCCGCCTACCAGATAGAACTGGGAAGTGACTGTCTTTTCGCCAATACTTCTGTATTTATTTATTTATTTTTTTGTAAATCGTCAAAAAATATAACAATAATAGCCATTTTGACACTTTCGCCCCTAAATTCAATGAACAATTCACGATGTTTTGACTAAAATCTTAAGAAGACGTATTTATGTTCTTAAGAAAATCTCTTGATATTTCCGCTAATATTCGGCAAATAATTTTTGCCGAAGCGCGAAAAAAGTTATAGCCTCTTAGGTACCAATGACCTGTACATTCAATCACAACTTCAAGGATTTTTTCGCGAATATTTCCACCAATTTTTGGTGAACCGCCAAAAAGGTAATAGCCAAATGGCCACATATAGCCGTTATCTTTTCGCGGAATTAATTTCGACGGAGCTTCGATCCATCGTACTGTTTTTGTACGATACAAAAGTGAAAAAAAAAAAACTGTGCAAAAAATAAATTAGTAGGGGAGAAACGAGAGTTCTGGCCCACTGACAAGTAGTTAAGAAAATGATAGTAGTTAAAAAAAAGAGAGTTCCGAAACACCCTGAGTAGTATGAAAAGAAGAGTTCTACCGCACTTTTTGACGTCATACTGTCTGGAAGTGACGTCATGTCTGGAAGTGACGTCATACTGTCTGGACCGGAAGTGACGTCATAGGCTTGGTCATGGCAACGAAGTAAACATGCCGCCATTTTAACTGTGTAAAAAGTGAAAAATTTGGGATAACTTTCGTTGTACTTGGTCGATTTACATGAAAATTTCACTGTTTGATTCAGTTTTATATCTTGTTTTGTTATAAAGTGGTCACAGGCTATTTACACCGGTGGCTGTATGCATTTTTGTAACATGCCGCCATTTTAATTTTGTAAAAAGTGAGAAATTGAGATAACTTCCGTTATACTTGGTCGATTTACATGAAAATTTCATTGTTTGATTCAGTTTTATGTAACGTTTTAACATTAAGTGGTTATAGGCTATTTACACCGATGGCTGTATGCATAATGTGACATGCCGCCATTTTAACTTTGTAAAAACTGAAGAAATGAGATAACTTTCGCTATACTCGGTCGATTTACATGAAAATTTCACTATTTGATTCAGTTTTATGTAACTTTTTAACATTAAGTGGTCACAGGCTATTTACACCGGTGGCTGTATGCATTTTTGTAACATGCCGCCATTTTAACTTTGTAAAAAGTGAAAAATTGGCATAGCTTCCGTTATACTTGGTCGATTTACATGAAAATTTCACTATTTGATTTAGTTTTATATCTAGTTTTAACATTAAGTGGTTATATGCTATTTGCGCAGCTGGCTGTATGCATTTTGTAACATGCCGCCATTTTAACTTTGTAAAAAGTGAAAATTTGGGATAACTTTCGCTATACTTGGTCGATTTACATGAAAATTTCACTGTTTGATTCAGTTTTATATCTAGTTTTGTTATAAAGTAGTCACAGGCTATTTACGCAGCTGGCTGTATCCATTTTTGTAACATGCCGCCATTTTAACTTTGTAAAAAGTGAAAAATTGAGATAACTTCCGTTATATTTGGTCGATTTACATGAAAATTTCACTGTTTGATTCAGTTTTATGCAACGTTTTAACATTAAGTGATTAAAGGCTATTTACACCGATGGCTGTATGCATAATGTGACATTCCGCCATTTTAACTTTGTAAAAAGTGAAGAAATGAGATAACTTTCGCTATAGTTGGTCGATTTGCATGAAACTTTCACTGTTTGGTTCAATTTTATATCTAGTTTTTGTTATAATGTAGTCATGGGCTATTTGCGCAGCTGGCTGTATGTATAATTTGACATTTGCCATTTTAACTTTTTAAAAAGTGGGAAAAGTGTGATAACTTTCGTTATGGTTGACCGATTTGAATGAAAATTTCCCCGTTGGATTCAGTTTGATGTCTCCGTTTACAGTAGTTTGCATAGGCAGGTTGTTGGAATGGCGCGCGCCCACCATTCAAACATGTGTTTGAATTATTTTTTACGTCAAACTATTGTTCAACAAGTTGTTTAGCAATTGTATAACAATTGTTCAACAAGCTGTTGCTGAACATGTTCAACATGTTGTTGAACATGTTCAACATGTTCAACAACATGTTCAACAAGTTGAACATGTTCAACATGTTCAACAACATGTTCAACATGTTCAACAACATGTTCAACAAGTTGAACATGTTGAACATGTTCAACATGTTGTTGCACAAGTTGAACATGTTCAACATGTTCAACATGTTGAACATGTTCAACTTGTTCAACAACATGCTGTTTAACAAATTGTTCAACAAGTTGTAGTTCAAGCAAAGAAAAAACAAGACATATGTTGAATAGGTTTATTAATACATTTAAATACACTTAAATACACTTAAATATATACAGCTTAAATCTATAACAATATTATAACATATATTGATTTACAAAGTCTTTATTATAATGTTTAGTCAAATAAGTCTATTTTTCTTCATCTGCTTCACTCTGTTCACTGGCATCCATATCACTTTCTTCGTCACTGCTTTCATCTTCCTCCTCCTCATCTAGAAGCTCTTCAAAGAATGCATCGTTTCTTCTTATAGCCGCCTTTAGTGCCTTTGAATACTCGTAATGTTTTTCATCAACAAAGTAATTGAAGTCTTCTAAAATGGTTTCATAATGTTCGTTTTGTTGTAGACGTTGGGCATATTTGAATAGTCTCATAAACAGTTGTTTAAGTCGACGCTTATAAATGGGTCGAAAGTCATCACTTGCTATTTCACGCGCATCTTCAAGCCCTTGTTTTTCATATTCTGAAACCTTTTCTTGAAATTTCTTATCATATTCATCGTAGACTTCTTGAACCATATCATACCAAACAGAGTCTGTTTCTGACTCACTTTCAGAGTCTGTTTCTGACTCACTTTCAGTGCTGCCGTCATCATCACCCTCAACACAATGTTCCATATGTTTGAACAAAGCTTCTTGACTGTTGTACAACGCACCACATTCTGTACAAGCATGTGCATTCTTTTCAGTCATGTTGACGCTTTGACTTTCCATAGAAGACTCATCTAAAGTTTCAGTGATAGGTGGTTTTACAGGGTTTTCCATATCTATCTCCAATTCTTCTTCTTCTGAAGTGTGAGCATTCTTTAAGTGTCTTTTAAGACTTTGTGGCCAATTGTAAGATTTCAAACAAATGTTGCATTTATACATCTTTTCGGTTCAACATACACTTTTCAAATGATGAAAAAGCCTTTAAACATAGCCTTATAAACAACTTGTTGAACAACATGTTGAACAACATGTTCAACTTGTTGAACAAAATGTTGAAGAACATGTTGAACAACATGTTCAACATGTTCAACATGTTGTTGAACATGTTGTCTACGCCTAGGGTTAGGGTTATGCTGCTTAGGGGAGTCTAACGTCATGACGTCTTTATGACGTCATCATGACGTCTTTATGACGTCATCATGACGTCATTATGCTGAGTCAGCAATTTTAACAAGTTTGACATTTTTGAGCAAGTTACACACCATATTTTGATTACATCAAAGTAACATAAAAGGAAGAGTGAGACATGCATTTCATGCATATCAAACAGAAACAAATTCTGCTGAGTCAGTTTTTTTTTGGTAAAGGGCGCGCCTGTTCGAATGACGTTATTATGACGTCATAATGATGACGCCATCATGACGTCATGATGACGTAATAAAGACGTCATGATGACGTCATCATTATGACGTCATAATAACGTCATTCGAACAGGCGCGCCCTTTACCAAAAAAAAATACTACTCAGGGTGTTTCGGAACTCTCTTGTTCTTAACTACTATCATTTTCCTAACTACTTGTCAGTGGGCCAGAACTCTCGTTTCTCCCCTACTTAAATTCATGTTTTTCTGCATGCATCAAACCTAGGGAACGGAAATTGGCAGCATAGATAATTCTTGCAGGAATGTATTGGCCTGCTCTCTTGTATTCAATTTTGAAATTAAATAGAGTCACGTGATTATATTTTTCGTTTTCGCGCATCTCCTTATGAAAGATGCGATGTGGTCAGCATCTTATAACAGTATGAAAGCCCTTACTTAAACTGGTTCCAAGGTGAGTTTTATGAAGATCCAAAGTTTTAAATTAAAATTAAAAGAAAATAAAACAAAAAAATTTCATCTAGAGAAAGGTATCTCATAGCCCATTTATGACCCGATTTTTTGCCCTCTCCCTCTTCCTCCCCCAGCCCCCCCCCCCCCCCCCCCCGCCGTCGGCTGAGGCGTTGTAGCAGCGAGCACAGCTGAGCCAAACTGCTCGGTCCACGTGAAACGAATAAATCGTAGTCCGTATGTCAGAGATTTTTTTTCGATTGTTTGGTCTATTTTATGCAAGAATATCTCTGAATATTTTAAATGCTACTTGCTGGAACGTACTTGACCGCACATGCAACCTTTGCATTTGGAACGCCGCAAATGCAATAAGGCGATTCTTTATCGTGTTGGCCAACTATTGGTTACGAATACAAGGTAGTGAAAATCTGTCTAGTTTACTCAAGTGCAATCAATTGAAGGGTTCCGTGCACAAACCTGTTATGTAGGGTTAACAGCAGTCGAGAAAATCGCTCTTAAAGTTCGGAAAACTGCAAAATCTGAATTTTTAGTCTGTGATTGTTATTGTCTGATCGATTTTAATAAATGAGGTATCTCCAGATTTGTCACTGCCTTAGAAACACGATAAGCTATAAAAATGCAATTTTTATGTGTAAATGTGCCAGAAAACCAAGAAAAACTTCAAAAATCAACATGGTATTACGGCATAGCATTCACAGTGAAAATGTCTTTTAGGGTGCACAATCCTGTTATTCCGACTTAACATGTAAACAAATGTCCAGATAACATGTAAAAAGTCGGTTTTACTTAGGGTGCAAAAACATGCATATTTGTATGCACGACCGAAAGTAACGCTGTTTTACGTGAGTCGCCCCACAAATGATAAAAATAATGATTTCCAGTTACTGGAAAACACGTTAGACACGTATTCGTTGGTTTTAGACATTTAAAAAGCATATTTTGAGAAAATAATCACATTTACTCCATATTAACGTTATTTCACTACCACCTCCTAATCTCCATCGCATCCAAACAAGTTTAAGTAAATTTTTAGACCCGAACCGGACGAGCCTGGGGCAGGGGGTCTATAAGGTTGCCCTCTGTCCGTCTATCTGTCCGTCCGTCTGTCACACTTTGGCTGCTGTTTTGTTTCCACGCAAGTTCTCCGAAACTGTTTACCCTAGGCATATACAACCTTGCACAGTGATATATATATATATATATATATATATATATATATATATATATTGAGATAAGTGCAGTGTAAGACTTAGGTGCTTCCCACGCGAGATCTCCGATACTATTAATCCTAGGCATATGCTACCTTGCGCAGTAAAAATATATATATTGAAGTTGTGCAACGCCATGTTATTTTTGAAATCGGTAAAAATTGCCAAAATGGTGACTTGTTGTGTCCGGTTGGGGTCTGCGCCTTCGACGATGGCTTGTTATATTTGTTTCCCGGAGTTTTAATGCGTACAGCCCCCCCCCCCATCACTGACCAGAATCAAAGACCGACAAACAGTTAATTCTTATAGTTAATTCTAATACAGTGGAACCCTCTTAGCCGACATTGTAGGAAGGATCATTTTACGTCGGTTTATCCAACATAATTTTAATGCAAAACTAGACGGAAATTCGCACAGCGAATTAGACCCAACTTGGAATGATAACTTAAAACGGAAGGTAGATGATGTTGCTATTTTTGTTAACAATTTTCACATCAGGTGCACCACTTCAGATGACCCTCCATACATGTGCCAAGTTTGATTGGTCTAGCTTCAGCAGTCTTGGAGGAGATGTCTGGAAACCGATTGCTCTGTCTCTTACGATTTTCGAGATAAAGGCCAACTTCCGGTTTGGGGCTCGAAAGTGACCTGGAGGTCAAGGACACCGGAAGTTATACCTTACGTAACGTCGTATAGGGGGTGGAGGTCGAAAATTCTCTTACCCTTTTCGAGATAAATCATTGTTTTTCTTAAATAACGTTTTTCGCGATTTGACCTTGGCCATCAAGGTGAAGGTCAAAAATTTTTAACGGGTGCCTCAGATCACATCGTCGTTTATATATGTGCCAAGTTTGGCTTTTCTAGCTTCAACGGCAATGGCACCCACTTACAATGGTATAATATATCTGGTCAAAGACACACTTTTCGTTTTTCGACATAATTATCAGCTGCCGAATTATTATCTTGAACGAGTACATCGAAGTAAATATAATGTAATCTGTTTTGGGTACAAATAATCAAATTCAGTTTTCTAACCGTTTTCGAGATAATGGTCAACTTCCGGTTTTTTACCCAGCCGACTCGGTCGGACTGGGTTAGTCGTATCACTATAGGGGGCTTGAATGTATGTGCGTATGTTAAACTCTTTCTTTAAAATGGTACTCCTCCTACAGTTTTGCTCCAATCGTTTTGATATTACGCAGGAATGTTCCCTGGGTGGTCCCCCACTTGCCTATTACTTTTTTGACGATTGACGAAAAACTGACTAAATGGCGGCACTTTTTTTGCCCGTTTTGACCGATTTTTAAAATACTCCTACAGTTTTACTCCAATCGTTTAAATGTTACGCAGGGATGTTCCCCAGGGTTTCGCCTACGAGGCTATTATTTTTTCGCGATTCGCCAAAAGCTGCCGAAATGGCGGAACTTTGAAGTTTGGCAAAAACTGGAATAAATGGTAGTAAATAACTGAATTGTCATACCATTCTCAGTCAATTTCAAATAGTTATCGTTTCAGGGTTTTTCTCAAATGCTTGTTTGGTAACTCGACTGGGTCATGTCCTTGGACATGCTTGTTGACCTTGACCATGACGGAGGAGGCCAAAGTCACCGAGGTACATCATATATAACGTCTGTTAGGTCCAACTTGTCGAAAATAATCTCAAAATCGTCCTATCTCTAACCGTTTACGAGATACTGGTCAACTTCCGGTTTTTGACCTTGACCATGACGGAGGAGGTCAAGGTCGCCGAGGTACCTCTTATATAACGTCTTTTAGGCTCAAAGGGTCGAAAATTAGCTCAAAATCGCTCTTTCTCTAACCGTTTACGTGGTAATGGTCAACTTCCGGTTTTTGACCTTGACCATGACGGAGGAGGCCATAGTTACACGTGTAATGCGCGATAATTTTTAACAGAAACCTATCAGCAGCTGAAGTATTATATGTAAATATTTACATTTCAACAAGGGATAACATTTTTGTGCACCCGAGAATTCTGCATTGTTTACATTTTATCTCTGATATTATTCAAATGTTAACACAACTTAACAGGATTGTGCAACCGGGAAAATTTCAAAATTTTAATGAAAAAGACCTGTTATCTCGGCATGTCATTATTGTGCACCCGATTTCTCATTTCAAACAAGACTTAACATGTTTTGATGACCATTTCTAAGCATATTTCATCGGTGAAAACTTTACAGATGATAGATCTGGACTCCAGGAACTCAAATATACCTCAGTGCACAAACATGTTATCTCAACATAACAGGTTTGTGCACGGAACCCTTCAATTGCAATTCATTCTATGTCTTTATTATTATAAATTAGACTTTTGCTCAAGTGCAACCAATTGCAATCAATGTAATTCCATTTTGTAGTGAATTTTTTACAGTTACAATACAGAATAAAGTGGCCAGAGTTCTGGACACAAATCATCATGGTGGAGGGGCGCAGATGACCACCCTACCGCATTGGAAGGGGCAGCTGATAGGGTTGCAAAAAAAGGGGGGGGGGCAGTTGGTCAGGGAGATATCAAGGTTTAGTTGCATAATTTCTATTCAATTGGAAACTGACTGACTGACAAACCTGCATGACACCACTTTGATTTATTTTCTGTTATTTTAAATATAATTAGTCGTATTGATTTGTCAATGGGTATCTATTTATATTATTTTTCTAGTTGCATGCATTTTTCAAGGGATATCTAGTCTAAGTATTTATTTTTATCTCTTTCTCTAACTTTTAAAAACATTAGATTAAATATTACATTTTGACCCATTTGTATACTTATTTCGAAACTTCGTTTTGAAATTGGTTGGTGTTTAAATTTTAAACAATTTGCAGTGGTTCTTACTTGTCAACAGTCATATTCACGGCTGACGTAGAATCCGATTTGAGCCAGCAGTTACAGACGAACTCGTAGGTGCGATTATCCATCAGGTCTACCACAGTCACAGTCTTCACCCTCACACACGTCCATACTTGTGCCAACATCCAGTTCGATGCTCCTTAAGTCCCCTACGGCCCTGTCACACGGCACCGTAAACTCGTCCATTCTGGATAAAAAAAGAACTCGTTTGGTGTCTGCCTTTATGATTACCTTCATAAAGATAAGATTTCGGAGAAGATTATATGAGTCAAAATGTTTGTAACTGTGGCAACATATTTTAATGCAATACGCACATTGTATCCGTTAGTATCTTTGTATTGCGAAATTAATTAGTTATTGAATGGTCCAAATTCCTGGCGATTCAAACTTATAACAGAAAAAAACTTGGCTTTTTTGTCAATATAAATATTTAGAAGTGGTACCGGAAATGACGTGCATTTTTCCAGCAGCTAATAGTTTGATATTTTATAAAATAACCTCAAATGTATGAGCATTAAACCATACAAATGAGCATTATCAAATAACAAATAAGTTCAGTTCATCTGATTCAATGTTTTAGCACTGTTGATGCTGTTGGGGTATTCTTGACTGTACTTACGACCCAAACCGGAAGTTTTTTTATAGAAGAGTTCAGACGATGGCTTCCGCAGGTACTCAGCTTACCAAACAGGGTCGCGTATACGCTGACTCGTTTCGTCGTATACGCCATGTCCTATTGCTACAGTAATTGTGTTCTGAAATGTTGCTGGAACAACACAATGAGTGATAGAATACATAATGTGTACGTGATCTATCAGTACTTATTATCGAACTGCAATTAATTACTTCATTCCAGTTAATGATGCTTATTCTATAAAAAAAAGACACGAACAGAAAATGGTACAATGTTATTGCTATTGTTGTTGTTTTTTTTTTTTGTTTTGTTTTGTTTTGTTTTGTTGTTTTTGAAAACAGAAATTTTCAGTTTTCATTTCGACCGAAATACGCAAATTTGAAATTGCTGTTTCTTGTTGTTGTTGTTTTTTTTTTAAATTTCCGCTTTAAATTAAAAGTGGAAAATGTGGTCGATTTTCGATTTTTCACTTTGCATTTGAAATAAAATATTGAAAGAACGAAATGTACACGGACCCAGCGATTGTAGCGCCACCCAGTTTTCCATTTTTCATTTTGGACGAAATGTAGAAATTTAAAATTGTCGTTTCTTGATCTTTAATTTCCGAATTTTAATTAAAAATGGAAAATCGAGTCGATTATTCACTTTATAAATACCTACCTTGTTGGTTTTGTTTCTTCGGTTATTCGTGTTATCACAATTTTGACAATTTGAGTTATTGCTATTTGGTACTGTAACAAACATATGGTGTCACAACCATATCAGTGTAACAACCATGGTAGTGTAACCATCATATTACTTTAACAACCATATTAGCTTAACAATCATATAGTTGTAACAATTACATCAGTGTAGTAATCATAATAGTGTAACAATCATATCAGTGTAACCACCATTGCAGTGTAACAATTATATCAGTGTAACAATCATATTAGTGTTGCAATCATATCAGTTCAATAGTTATTACCATGGGAATTCTTAAAATCAATTTAAGTCGCAACACTTATCTTCCTTATCTAGCATGATAAAATAATATGCACTGCTTAATAATAATCATCCATTTCTGAATGAATCCATGGTAAAATAACTAAAGTTAAAATTGGAACTTCACTTCAACCTAAACTTTTAAATTCAGAATCTACACTCTCTACCTGAGCTGGGATTTTTGTACACTGTATCAGAATTTCATGGACAGTTATCACTCGTGAAACTGCTCCTGTAATAATTAAGGTTACACCAACTTTATTTTACAGAACCCCAACTCTATTCTTTGAACTGCTGTTGTAATTGAGAAGCCAGTGACAAAGCTCGTTTAGTGGTGTATATTCGGAAAGAGCTGTGTCGAAGTGAAATCAAATCAGCCACTTGGCACCCTGGGCTGAATTCAAACCTAGGATCTTGGAACAGAATGGCTCTCAAACCGTTTAAACGAAGTGTTGCTCTTTCCTAGTTGCCTGTAAATTGCATAACAGTCACGGCAAATACATAAACAACAGGTTTGTTATTATTATTATTATTGTTATTATTGTTATTATTATTATTGTTATTATTACTTTGCATTAGTCATTCGGATATAAAAACTCAGCCGTATATAATACACTATTTCAGAACTTTGGCGTCACAATATTGAAACAGTAGTCATGTGAACCATTTATTTATGGAATGGGACATCACTGATATCAAGAATTACTTTCCGCTCTCCAAGTTTTTTTTTGTGTGAAGAATTCATTTTTTATCTAAAAATATTCATTTTTTGATATCAAGAATTAATTTTTGCTACCTGCAATTACATTTTTGACATCTCTAAATGTATTTTTGATCTCAAAAAATAATTCTTGATGTCAATAGATAGTTAGAGATATCAAAAAATATTTATTGACATCAAAAATAATTTAATGATCTCTGAAATTGATGTTTATTTGTTTTATTTTTAGTATTGATTTCAATAATTCAAGTTTTCATGTCCAGAATTTAATTGACGATTAAATTAAATTTTATATAAACACGTGTCAAAAGTTGAAACAGCCGTCTGACTGAGCCAAGGAATATCCATATAAAATTTTAAATCGATGTGACTTTCCGTTATCGAGATATTATGCATACAAGATCTGGTTCAAAATATATACATATTTTACGTGATGACGTCATACGCAGCACTCGTTCGTTCTACTTGCGAAAACAGAATCTTTCGGACCTACCAAGCATGAATCTCAGTTTCAACTTTCTTCGATGTTCAGCGACTGAGAAATTTCGCACAAATTTTTTACGCTATGACGTCTCACGCCTGCCCTAATCACCGCATGACTTACACAAGGAATACCCATATAAAAATTGAAATCGATACGACTTTCCCTTATCAAGATAGTTTTCGCACAAGATTTTGTTCAAAATATATTCATATTTTACGCGATGACGTCATACGCCGCATTCGTTGGTTCTGCTGGCGAAAAAATGTTATAGGCTTTTTCGGGCAGCCAAGAAATAATCCCACCAAGCTTCAGCTTTCTCCGATGTTTACCGGCTGAGAAATATCGCACACAAGGAATAAATCGATCAAGTTTGAAGTCGATCCGACATTTCGTTCTCGAGATATTTTGTACACAACATTTTGTTCACAACAGACTGGCACACGCACACACATACACACACAGAACGCACAAACATTATATGTCTCCCCTTGGTCTCGGAGGCGTAATAACACCAAGTTTGAAGTCGATCCGACTTTCCATTGCCGAGATATTTTGCTCAACAACAGATAAAGTTTTGACACCTTTCTTAAATTAATTACATGTGTCAAAAATTGAATCTCCCCCCCCCCCCCCGCACGTCCTACCGACCCAAGGAATACCCTTATAGAATTTTAAGACGATACGGCTTTCCCTTAGCAAGATATTTTGTACACAATATCTTGTTCAAATTATATACATATTTTACGTAATGACGTCATGTGCCGTTTTCGTTCTTTCTACTTACGGCAAGATTTGACTCAATTTTTCGGACCCATCAAGCAAAAACACCCACCAAGTTTGAACTTTCTCCGATGTTCATTGGCTGCGAAAACTTACATACAATATTTTAACGTGATGAAGTCCTTTTACATCGGTCAAAAGTTGACAGAACCATCCGACTGACCCATATAAAATTTGAAGTCGATATGACTTTCCGTCAGCGAGATATTTTGCACACAAGATCTTATTCATATATACAAATTTTACGTGATGACGTCGTACACCGCACTCGCTCCTTCTGCTCGTGACAAAATTTGACAAAATCAATCCCGCCAAGTTTGAACTTTCTGTGATGTTCAGCGGCTGAGACAAAATTTTACGTAATGAAGTCGTACGCCTTCCCTAATGATGCAACATGCGTCAACAGTTGACAGAACCGTCCGATATACCCAAGGAATAAACAAATCAAGTTTGAAGTCTATCCGATTTCCCGTTCTCGAGATATCTTGCACGAATCCGGGACAGAAGGGCCCTGACAAAAGGTCCTTGGACAAGGCCGTTTTGGGAAAGGCCCTTATGTCCAAGGCCCTTTTGTCTGGAAACCATCTTGCACACAATAATTTATTTACAACAGACTGACCGTCACAACACGACCCTATCGTCTGGGGTGTGTAGTAAACGTCGAACTGCCTGCAAGGTACCAAGACTAGGTAGTTTCAGCGAAGAAATTAAGTTTTAAAGTCTCACAATATTTTGTGAAACTAAAACTACTAAAACCCAACACGAAGTTACGTCATAAAGTTATAAGAAAACGTCAGATATAAATCGTTCGTGTCGCGTAGTTACGCTGCTATGGGGATGCCAAGTAGACCCTTTCAGCAGTGCATAGCGCGCGGTTTTCGATACTGAAAAAGCGGAGAACTACTGTGCGCATCTACCGGGCATACCTACCAGTCACAACGCTGCTGTTTCCTTTATATCTGTACTGTCAATCATGTAATCAAGCAGTGAACCCGACGAAATATTTCCGATTACACTTGTTGGGAATGGTGGGGGGGGATCTCTGACGAAAGATTGTCGACGTTTTACCCACCTCTTACATTTGTCGACGATCCGTCGACTTTTTGACTAACGTTTTGACCGTCGACGCTATGTCCGGATATGTCCGGATACGAGCGTAAATACATAAACAAGTATTGTCAATGAAACTGACAGAGTCCCCTACCGCAACACAAAGAATAATCCAGTCACAGACGAACGGATGGACGTATCGACACGCAAAATACTTCATCTACTATGGTGGGAAACATTTTATGCCCCCGTGCCTGAGATACAGAGTACATAAATTCACGTACCTCAAGTTGAAATGTACAGCAACTTACCCAAGTTGGATGGCCTGTCACAGACGAATGGGTGGACATATCGACACGCAAAATACTTCTTGCACATCTACAAATGGTGGGGAACATTTTAGCACAGGCAAAGCAGCTGTTTTTGACCCCGTGTTTAAGTTACAGGTTATAGAAAATCATGTACCTTAAGGGTCGACAGACAGAGAGACAGACATACTGGACAGACGGATGGACAAACGTATACTATATTATAGTGCCCCGCTTCGCACTACGCGGCGACGGGGGACTAATAACTGTTCAGATGCACCACCACGGCTGCATTCACAGTAACAAGATGGTATATGCAAAAGGAAAAACAAAGAATAGTTTAATTAGATGTTTTATTTGTAAGAAATTTCCCAGTAACGACGAAAACAAAAGTCATGTACAACACATTCAGTTTCTAAATCCTATGAATAAGGAAGCCTACCAATAAAAAACGTGCAGTTATAATTAGTTTTACAACTGATTAATACGCGAGGACGAGATGGATTACATTCCCATCCTGTCCATACCCCATGTTAATGCAAAACACAGATGCATTCAGATTTTCACCACAGTTCACCAAAGTTAACTCCTAAGACGTGTGTGGATAACTTTTGTTTTCAGTTTTTTTAACCGTTAATATAATATATACTAATGTCACTAACTCCAACTAATAGTTAAGTCTAGACCGAGATTCCCCTAATAAGGCTTACGGAAACCAGGTAACTGAGCAGTATATCTAATACCAGAAAGGAGGCTTAATAATAAGACGCAATTTCATGATTCGATTCGCTCGGCAATTAAGAGATTGCCTACTAGCTAATGTGGTACTTAAGCGGGTGTTGTTCGGTACTTCTTTGCCCAACCACACGAATCTCATTTCGATGGCGCCGACCAATCACAAGGCACAGTTCCTTACATCATAAAACGAAATGTCAATCAATCTTTAATACGTAATTTCAAACAATATATCGCATGCTGTGCTGACAAAATGACGCCAATCTTCAACTCACAACAGTATTCCATAACAGAGGCATCCCGCAATTCTTAAAACGTCGGTCTTTAATGAAAAACTAACTGTTAAACCTTAACACCTCCCATAGGCCCATCCCTTAACATAAACGCCGTGCATTGTTTACAATAGTTTACATCGGTGCTTACATCTTAATAATGACGAATGTATCCACAGCGTGTTTATATGTGATGTGTACAAAGTTTGTATTTATGAATAACACGTATTAAATAAGAATTTCTGAATAAAAGAAAAGTACTGGATAAGTGAATTTATATTTTGGCTGTTCACTAAAATGAACTGAACTGAAATGGCACACATACGTCGAATGTGAAATAATGATCCAAAGAAAATAGGTGAGGATATCAATAATTCAGTGACAAGAATCAGGTTGGCTATAAAGTTAATCGTTGTAGTTCTATGTACCGGAACACAGAACAAAGGGGCAAGATATACCAGGCAAGCTAAGAAACAAACTCGTGTTACACATTGGCACCATTTCTTAACGAAGGCAGGATAAAACGCCGACAATCAAAATGTCGACGGTCAAAACGCCGACTGCCAAGAAGGTTGACGGATCTGTGATGTATTCAAATACACAGTTATTTATCAACACTTTTCGCCACCCAAAAAAAGAAAAAACAAACAATCTCAATAAAAGGCGACCCCAAATGACACAGTTATTTTACCCCTGTCCGAACTCTGAACAACAGATGAACTAAGGCTAAAACACAAATATCAACTTAAAGGCTTTAAATACCGTGACTTTCATGGGGAGGGAGCGTAGATGTTAACCAAACGACACACTTCCGAATAACACCGTTGGGGAGGATGGTCGACGCTCTATCCCTTTTTTACACTGATCCACGTCGACGTTTTATCCGTCGACATTTGCCAGTCGACGTTCTGACCATCGACGTTTTGACCGTCGACGTTTTGTCCTCAACAACAACATACAAAGTGATCATGATTTAAAGATTTCAAAAATCTGTAACGATGAAGTCGACAACAATGTAAGTTTCTGAATAATTAAAAGTAAACGAACATGTAGCTCTCAAGGGACAATCCTGTAAACACACTACTGTAATCACACTACTGTAAACACACTACTGTAATCACACTACTGTAATCACACTACTGTAATCACACTACTGTAATCACACTACTGTAAACACACTACTGTAATCACACTACTGTAATCACACTACTGTAAACACACTACTGTAATCACACTACTGTAATCACACTACTGTAATCACTATACTGTAATCACACTACTGTAAACACACTTCTATCAACAAAATTGTCACGAGATTCAATTTCCGGTTGAAAAAAACACTATCGAGCTTCCGCAGAAACTAGAGGCTCAGTGAGGCAGGATCCCCCGTGTGACACATAATGTCATTGGATGGTAGTAAAGTCAATGAAATTGAAAACCCTACATTGCCTAACAATTTTTGGTCGATTTAAAAAATAAGATGACTCTGCACATCTGCCATATATTATTTTCACTGCATAAAATTTCAGAACGCTGGATCGAATAGTTTCGCAGAACTCGTCTAGAAAAAAAAACTTACCTCCGTGCTAACAAATTTCCTGAAAACAGCCATTTTTGACCAGCCGTATTTTTGAGAATTTGTGGCCGATTTCAAAAATAATACGACGCTGCACACCTTCAATATACGTTCTAACCGTATGCCAAAGGAAAAGGCTATACGACAAATACTTTCGGAGATATAGCCCGGACATGCGGGTGCATGAAAGCGGACAGACGGACAAGCTGAAACCTATATCCCCTCGTTACACGGGGAATAATTACAACGACTGTGTACCGATGTTTCGTCTAGTACATTAGTGTCTATCTAAACAGGTGTGTAATCTTGAGACAAACACAGCAGCAACTCAATATTTTGGAAAATAAAATGCACAGTAACAACAACGAAAAGGTAATTAAATATGAAAACTTAAATGAAAGCAAGAACCAACAACACCGACTTAAACAGGTTTGTATACTAGGTGCATTAATCACGGTGCCATAACCTTCACCTTCCAAGTACATACAACGAAAAGGCACGGACAAAAAATATCAAAACTTGCAGACAGAAAAAAACACAAATAATAAGTAACACCCTATTATTATTTTTTATTACAATACATCAAGCTAATAAGAATCTGCACATTTTTTTGGAGTAAAAATTAGGCACTATCGACAAACTGAGTCTATTTCGGAATAGACTCATTGGACTCTAACAGAAAGTGTCAGAGAATCATAGAAGTTGAATTGTCACTAATCCAGGTTGGTCTATTCCGGAAGCGATTAACTTTGACTTAAGTGCCTTGTTTCGCAAATAACGAAAACATACGTGAATTTTTATTTGCTTGATATACCCTTATTTTAAATAACAACGTTTCAAGTGGCTTTCTCCATGCCAAATAAAACAACGGAGCAATAAAGAGAAGATATTTCCACAAATTCTTTGCTGAAAACGGGAGATAGCTTTTGACATAATTCAATAATTTTTAACCTTTAATAATCAGTATGGATATCAAATTCGAAAGCACTGACTGTCGATATAGCAACCCCCCCCCCCCCCCCCCCCCCTCATCCGCAATAGCCCCTCATCCCACACACATGCCTGCATCTCCACAAACTGCTGTACTGCCGTACGTCACGTACGTCACGTTTGGTTGCCACAGTTACAGTTACAGTTATCTATATTTGAAATTTCTGAATATTAATATGGACATTATTCATAAATATATCACAGCCCAGCCGTGCTTAATTAACTTGAACGACTGACTTCCGATTTTCGGAACAAAAAGCCAATAAAATTTAAATCGAAAGTGTTGCGAGTGATATGTAAGTAAAGCATCAACACACAAGCGAAGCAGATTGCATTTCTACCCGATTAAATATCACATTCATTACATCAAGCTATGTGTCATAAATATATGGCGTAAACGTACAACATAAATATCTACAGAGTTGAATATATTGGTGAGACACGTGAATATCTGGTCCCAGCAGAGTGAACCAAAGTGACAACCGTTATTGAATGATATTGAACGGTTGGATGACGTCATGAACATTTTAAGACATGATTAGGAACATGTATCTTAAGTTACGTGCTTGTGATACACTGTACACACATTTTGTACAGTACTACATTAACATAACTGTGCAAGTCATGAAGTATCTTCTGTGCAAACTATAGTGTCTAAAAAGCGGATACGATGCTCGTAGTGACCTTCACTTGTTCCTGCCAGCTGTTACGCGACCTCCCCCTTCTGCCCCAAGGGTGGGGTAGGGTGGGGGCTGGGGGGTAGGCGACAGGGACCGTAAAAAGGCGGCGCACTGTGTGTCACTAGTTGACATCACATGACGTTCTCTTTGTTACCCCCGGTTACTACATATGATAAACACTACATAGATGTTATGCCCCCCGTTCCCTCTCTCCTATTTTCCTGCAATTTCTAGCCATGCTCTGGAAGCAAACTCAAGTGACATCCCTTGACCAACAGCGTAACTACTGTGCCTTGGTAGTTATTTCTCAAGTAAGATACTCAACGCATGTTCAACCAAATATTTAGCAAGTATATACACACTATCATGAGACACAGTCCAAAAATTACTACGTTTTCGAAGAAACATGGCACAAACCGGATAAATAAGCTTATTTTTCTTTCCAAAAAGCCAAAGATATTTTTATCACAAAGACACTTGGGCAGTTACTGGATAATATTTTAGCCTCAAGCCTTCTCGTCACCGGTATCAAACGACAAATTCACTCTTCCGGCATCCACCACCTCGGAATGTGAAACGTCTAGCGTTGCGTGTTTCGCATACAGTGGGTTAGCGTACTGCGCGCGAGCTGGTTGTGGACATTCTACTCCATTGGAAAGATGAACATCGATGGGATCGGAATATGTTTGGGCATGCGCATCAGCGACTTCCGCCATGACACTGGTGTCATCGTCAGGTGGATGCTTCACGTCTGCTGATTGGCTGGAAATCTGGTAGTCATGCTGGCCGTGAGAAATGCCAGAAGCCGACATGGCTGGAACCTGTAAATGTCAGATTTTACAGGAAAAAAAATTTACTCGAGCAAAAATTGCAGTATTATTTTAAGTAAGAATGTACGAAGTGAGTGAGAAAACCTTTGTTTTCGTGGCCTACTTCCAAGAAGAAAGCAATTATACATGTTCTTCAGTCTTCGAACAATATTCATCATGAAGTACAAAAACAAATTATTTTGTGGTTTTAAAAATAAATAAAATACAAATCCAGCAGGTTTCCCAACTTGGTTCGAATTGGCACTCACATACGTATATTTTCTATCAACTAATCACAAAGAAAGCATATCAGTAAGTTTTAATCTTTGTTATAGAAATATATAAAAAAATCATTTTATTCAAATTCACATTGTCGGTAATGTACACGGTACTCCGAAAAAGCATACCGATGCAATTTCTTATCTGCCCCATGTAAATTTACTCTAACACAGTGTTAAACACACATGTATGCCAAAAAATTTCATCTTGCCAATGTCTTAGGTACCGTGTCCACCTATATTTATGTAAAACAAATTCGTCTACCATACATTCTGCTTCACTCACTTCATCGATGTCAGATTTGTTGAATCCTGGATTTTCAAACTGGACGGGATTTTGAAATCGCCGGTGTTTATTAACAGCGGGCCTCACCCTACAGCACACACAAAAAAGCTGCACAGTTGCTTCCTCGAACACATATTGGATACGTAAACAAGTCTAGGCATTTCGGACTTAACAATTTAACATGTTTGTGTTAATGACAGGCGCACAAACTGACGGAAACCAAAATACGCACGTCTTTCATTTTAGACATAAAGATGGAAATTAAAGGAAGTCTTTTAGAATTTAAATGATTATCTTTTCTTGCGCACTGTAAATAACAATGCTTGTTGCAGCAGTTATGAAAAACAATACTCTCTGATATCTCAACCCCCTTGCGCCCACCCAGTTAGGCAACTAAAGCCTCAAAGAGACACGATCCCCCCTAGACCGGCAAAGCGTCGTTAATAAACTAGAGTGGCTTGTGGGAACCAATTTAGACCCCCCTGTGTAACGTGGTGACCTATGAAATCGCTGCTAAAGTTGGTTTGCAAAGTGCCACACTTCTGCCACTTTCATTGTATTTTTAAAATTTTTACATTACAGTTTTACATTTTCATATGTTGAAAAAAAAAACAACTAAGTTTTGTGTTTAAAAAACACTCTAGGAGTTTTCAATATCTGTTTTATCCGTGTGTGAAATTTTAAAGATATCAGAAAAATAGTTTTGGGGACACCGCCTGGAAGACACGTTCAATTTCGCACACAAAAGTTTTACGAAATTTCAAAATACTGTCAATTTTACATTTTTTTTAATCCAAACTAAAATACAACGAAACATACCTACAATATGTGCTCTATTCGTGTGTGAGATTTTTCAATAAACAAAAACAAAATTATTCATTTTATCACAATTTCAGGGCTCCAACTAACGTTGTACATACTACACATATGTTTTTATCTGTGTGTAAAAGTTCCAAACAATCCTACCTATAGTTTCGGAAATATAACCCGGACACAGTTTTGGAGATCTAGCCTGTGTCCAGTCCAGTTCCAATAATCGAAAAATACTGCCATTTTGACAATTTTTCACGAATCCCACCAAAAAATACGACATTGCAATATACGTTCTAGCCGTGTGTTGACTTTCAAACAACCCCACCTATAGTTTCGGAGACAGAGCACAGACAGGTATGGTGAGGACAGACGGACAAGCTCGTAACTACATCCCTCCGTTACAAAAAGGGGATAACTGGCAATTTGCAAACAGCTTTACCACGGCAAGAAAATTGCTCCAAGTGAGACCAATACTGTGTGGCATTGGTTTCACTTTCGTTTACCTGAAGAAATAATAGGCTGCAGAGGCGCCGACACAAACAAGGACCAGCAGGACAACCGACACTCCCAAACCTATTCCAATCTTATCGCTTTTTCCAGCCTTTTGTTCTGCAAAAGTCACCAACAGCAAGAGTCACTCGTTTGAAACAAAAATACACTTGAATGACTGTAAAAAAAGATTAAGCACTGGCTTCACATTATGCCTGGTCTTGCTTTGCGCCATATTTAAATTAAAAATTTTAATTGTGCTAGCCCGTCGCTCAACAAGCTTAGTCCGTCAGTTGATCTGAAAAAAGTTTAAAAATATGTTCGTCCTTGGCGGTATTGTTGGCTAATAAAATTAACTGTGACAAAAATCAGACGATTCCATGTACGAAAACAAAAGAGGAACAGAACTATTTTCCGCAAAAATATAAAAGCATTGTTTTTCGTGTTTTCACAACAATATAATACTCCGTCAGCTCAAACACATAACTGAGGCAGTTTCATCAATAGCCTCTTGTAAAAACCATTTTGGAATAAGTATTTTCAATCGATAGCTTACGGCACAAAAAATATGGTCTGCCGTTGGGCTAATTAGGGCCTCTGATAGCTAATATCCTCAACCAGGTACAGATCTGCAAAGCTACAAGGAAATAAGCCGCTTCACTTCCTTTCCGTATCTGACTGAAGATATAGCCAAATATTAAAGCAACACAAGACTCTTTCTCCAATAAGGGTCAATAGTGCGAAGAATCGGTGAAAAATACGAACCTGATTTATTTTTTGTACCTGAAAAAGAAAAACAATAAACATTTTACCACTGTAATTATGAGTAAAATTAACTTTACAGCTATTTATTGATTAAAACATAAGAAATATGTTGAAATGTACAGAAATTAGTTGTTTTGAATGAAGTTTATCTTTGCCTCTAATGTTATGTCTTAAATAATATTTGCTTCCATTTTGTCTGGATAATTCTACAAATAGCAAGTAACTAACGCCACATAAAACAAGAATGTCCAGGGACATTGTGACCTGCCGAGACCTAATGAGTAAAGTATCAATAGACTTATATTTTATTGGCAGCCATATTTGGAAAACTGGTTACTGAATTTTTTTTCAAAGGATTATATTTGCTTACTCTTAGACAGATCTGAGAAAAAGCAGACTCCACGGAAGCTCTAACGTAGGACTACGCTTAAAAATAAAAGCAATCTGACTAAAATTACTTGCAGAAAACTACTTTGAAAACCTTGATCCCTAAAACTTTCAAACCGCGGTATGAGGCCAATTTTTGGAACTGCGCCAAAGAAGTACCTTTTTTAAAGAAAAAATCACATGAAGAGCATTATTCGAAAATTTCGAATAAATCCAATCACGCAACGCATTGTGGAAAACAGAAAGATTTAAAATGCCGCCAATTGGCTAATTTTTTGTAAAATCACAAATGAAGGAATTTTTCGAAAGAGGACCATGCAGAGACTATTCGTACAAAATTTGAAAGGAATCCACGTCAGAATTGTGGGATAAGAAGTATTTTGAAAACTGGTTAATAACACAAAATTGAAAATGGCGCAATTAAGCAAGTTTTTGGCGAATCTCCAACAATTAAGGGTACAACAGAAAGGAATCCGATCAAAATTGTGGGAGAATTAGCACTTTAAAAATTGGGTATCCAAAAATTATAAATGCCTAACATCTGGCTAGTTTTCAACAGAGGACCGTCTGATGCATATTTATGCAAAACTTGTAGGCAATCCCATCAAAACTGTGGACGAAACATTTTGAAAATCGAAAACCAAAAAAATTACAAATGCCCATTTGTCCAGTTCTCGCGGATAGGCAAAAAAGGTAATTTTCATGACAGAATCATCTCGAGAACAACAGTACAAAATGGAAAGGAATCAAAATTAAAATTGTCTGAGAAGAAACGCACCCAAACCCCATTTGGTGGATCACCAAAAAAGAAAATTTTCACCAGAGGCCTTCCAAGAGAACATCTGAAAACAACCCGATCAAAACGTGGGAGAAGAAGCATTTTGAAAACGGGCAACCAAAAAAAATTTTAAATGCCACCCGTATCGAAAATTTGGTGGATTGCCAAAAAAGTACTTTTTCAACAGAGGGCTACCTAGAGAACATTCGTACAAAATTCGAAAGGAATCCGATTAAAACCGAGAGAGAAGAAGCATTTTCAGCAAAAGTTTACAAATACATACGTACACACAGACGACAGATGCCACCACTGATGTGATAAGACCAGCTCTACAAAGTTTACTGGTCTAAAAGTATTATTAAGTTATTTTCTTGAACAAATTTGAATGACTTCAAACATGCCATAAAACTTAATACAAGTAATATGCCAAAATCACATATTTTGTTGTTGCTGTAAAACGAACAAGCGCATTCGCTTTAATCACACAGGCCTTCATTCTCATTCAGATCAAAATTATTTGCTATACTTGATTCCAGGGAGACACTTAAAGAACGGAAAAATGCGTGCAAAATATTGTTAGTTGTTAAAATGCGGTTAAAAAATTGGCATGCTGAGGATGAAATCATAGCCCACTGAATATCATTTCCTACCGACAGCTAAGCCGTCTTTCTTCATGACTTCAAAAAATATCTAAAAGGATTAAAATCTGATATCCCAATATTGATATTACAGGTTTCTCTGAGCTTATTAAAATACGAGTGAATTCTATAGCAATAATTAAAACTGATTTTGAGGTGTTTGTTGAAACAAGATTTTCTGTATATAATCAGTTCAGGTATTTTAAAAGGTATCTTTGAATCGAATGCCTTAATTAATGAAGCAAATCACCCTTCACGACCAACATCGGTTTTACGCTATGCACACAGACCGAACAGGGCAAAGCTTTCTGGCTGTGACAAGATAGGTTGAGATCACAGTTCACACACGTATTTCAAACATTTCTTTAGGAAAAAAACTTAGTAAAAACAAGAGTATAATATCTAAAATCAGGAAAGATCTATCAATACTAATGAGCGATCGGCAGGATAAAAATCAACATTTACACAATGGTGACAGTGTTTGGGGGGGGGAGGGGGGGGGGGTGAAGGGATTGGGGTGTGATAAGGAGCGAAAGGAGCAATAAACAATTACGATTTCTCCAGAGCTATGTGCTATCTTCATTGAAAAACCATCGCAACTTAAAAACTGTCCACCAGTCTATTGAAACATATATGAAACATGATATTTAACTGCTAAGATTATTCTTCTTTCTTTGACAAGCGCACAAAGTTTATTCTAGTATCAAACTGTTGGCATCTGTGGTCTGAGCAAATACCTTGTTTCTTTCACGGCAAGAAACTGTCATTTGTATAGCCCAAGGATTTGATACTGACCCGTTTTCCTGACACTAATCAGCTAGCCGACTAGCGATCCGAAAACCCGATAGTCACCAGAAAACTTAACAGTGACCCGATGACTTGATAGTGACCCGATAATCTGACAGTGAGCTGTTGACCTGACAGTAACCAGAGGACTTGATAGTGACATCATGCCTTGATACTGATCCCTTGACCTGATGGTGACCAAATGACCTGGGACTGATCAGCTGACCTGACAGCGATCGGACAACACGATAGTGACCCGAACGCCCAATAGTGACCCGTTGACCCAATAGTGACCCGATGACCTGACAGTGACCCGGCCACTTAATAGTGTTCATAATTTCATTTGGTCGTAAAAACTTTTTTTTTACTCTCTGCCTCGCCATCGCCATCAATAACATCTGCAGCAAGACACGAAAATATCAGTCTCCGCCAATTTGTCTAGCTCACAATTGAGCACACCAAATTAGCACATAAACAAGTCAACGTCGACGCTGTTATATATCAAGAGACCTTGCAGATGTTCCTTTAAAACCGATTCAACGGTGGCATTAGAGTACGCAAATTAGCACCTTAGTAAGAAACATAAGAACAGAAATTGAAGCCAAGCACAACTCGCACTCCTGTAAATAATAAAACTCAAAACATGATATATATGGTTACACATATGCATCTCTTGCAAAAGAGGAAATGACATATAAATATTCCATTATATTTTTTTAAAAAGTTTGTCATGCTCTGACAAAAACAAGCCTAAACATCTATCATAACGAATTTAATTACATAATTTTTAAAGCCAAAACTAAAACAAACATTTAGTTGGACGCACCCTGGAGAAAAGTAGCATTTCTCTTCACCCTTTTTTTATATCGAATATCAACAACTAAGTGTACCAATATATGACAATATTGTCCGAATTCTGTTTCGGTTTTTTTCATTGTCAGTATTTTATTTTTTTTCAAATAGATTATGTCTAAAATATAAACCAGTGCTGAATTTTACTTTTCTCTCTTTAAGTGCAATGTTCAGCTTTGCGACAAACGGCTCTCTCTGTTTTATGAACATTGAAAGTTTTGATTTTTTCAGTAAAATTTTCATTTCCTTATTTTCAAAAAGTGAGGCGATCAGTTAAACCAAAACGAAAATCGAGCCGAACATTTGCCTTTTACTTTCCAACTAAATGGTAAATCTGTATTTTTCTCACATTCCCAATCTTCCATGCAAACTCACAAGTGTTCATTTTTATTGGAATGTCTCGAGTCCTATATATCCATCTTTGCTATGCGCCTGAAACCCTCTTTTTTCTTACATTATCGCCCATCAAAGCATCGTCTGCTTTTGACAAGACACCATCATGCGCTATGGAATTTTGCATAACTTCAGACTCGCCGAAGTCGTCATCCAACACATGATGAACAAGAAACGGGTTTCTGTGGACATAGTACTTATCAGCATACATGGGTTGTTGTCTGTTCATGTTTTTCCAGGGGGCTGCAGACTTCTGTTCCACTTTCTGTGAGTTCGTCGATTCGGCTTTGATCGTATCTGGCTGTGAAGGCTTTTCAATCAATTTTTCGGTAACATTTGAATTCAACGCGTCCCTAAGCGCATTTTCATCTGCAAATGAAGCATCATTGGATCTATTCTTAACGGGGTTATCACTGGAAATATCAGATATATGAGAGGAACCGCTCTCGATCGAGGGCCGCACATCCGAATGCAACTCATCGCTAGCTGTTGGATCAGATAATGGACCATTGCCACTTAAATCATCGGAACTTTCTTGCGACGTCTGCCAGACTGCGCCGCCGTCGAAGTCCACTACGGAGGACTCGTCACCCATGACATTCTGTGAACGGGAGCTATAGTCATCTTGCATGTTAGGAGCATAGGAAGATTTGTCTTTCCAGAACTTTGCTGAATAAGGATCCTTCCTGACATTTTGATTATACGGGAATCCGTGATCAATGTCATTTTGCACAGACGAGCCATGTCGGACTGACGAAGCAACGGAATTGACGTCATCAGTCCCACGATCTTCTTCGCTACTTTCCGTATCTTCTTCACCTCTCCTATTGGAAAACAATCTGTTAAGTTGCGGAGTTTCTTCTAAAAAGTGTTTGGGTAATAGGTTAAAAGGCCACGGAACTTGAGTTTCGGGGTGCACTCCGGAAACCGTGACACCGTGGGAAGTCTCATCGCCAATACCGACACCTCCACCAAGACTAATGTCAACGTCATCACCAACATTTTGATTAACTATACTGTTTTCCTTCAGCCCTAAGGCTTCTGTGGGGTGCAGACCGTGCGGTTCACTGCGCAGCGGTTGGTTTGGCTGCACGGTTGGCTGTGCCTGCTGCGTCGTGGCTGTCTTATGGTAGCGCTGCATCCAGTGCTGCAGTGACGTCGGGCTCTCGTCCGGGTGCGGCTGCGGCCTCGTTACTCCGCCCGAGCGGTGGAACACAAACGGCCACTGATTGAAGATCGTCTCCGTTGTGGTCACAATACCCAGTTTCTTAGTCTTGCGAGGTTTTGGACGATGTCTATAGCGGTGACACGCGTTCTCCGCGCCGCCATGGCCACCGGCGCGGGTACTGTTATTACTGCTACCATTCTTGTCGCATTTTTTACGGCCATGCTTATGACGTGTCCTATGTTTCTCACGATCGCTAGAACTATTTACGCCATTCGTGCCAACGTCATCTGTAGATTCAAAGCTTGAATCTGAATCAGGGGAACTAAAATTTTGACTGGTTAAATTGGGATCAGACGAATGCAAACTTTCTGCTTGTTCAGTGGAATTATCTGTAGAATCTATCTGCTCGTCTGAAAATGAATAAAATACATTAACAATCTTTAAACCACTTTAATCCAGACTGACATACAAACACACTGAAATAGAATTTTAATACTAATACTACTATTGCATACAGATTGAAAGATATGTAACGAACAATTCTAACTCCGGCTTGACTGCCCTGACCCTTTTTAGGCCAGTCGACTTTTATCGGTGGGTGATACCCATCACTTGTAGGGTATACGTTGTCCGTTCCGTGTGTTTGTGTTATCTGTGCAAACAATTTTTTAAAGTTCTACTCTTATTTTGAAGTATGACAGGAAATGCTTCCTAGGTTGCCCTCAATATAGCTTGTATTTTAATTGGTGAATTGACCAAAATTGGAAATAATATTTGCCAAAAACTGCCAATCACAAAAATGCTACTCCTCCAACAAATTTGGTAGACTGCGTTGGAATTTTACAGGAGTGCTCCTGTCGAGTTCCTGCGTCTGGCGATTTGGCCGAAATATTACAAAATGGTACTACTTGACGCTTCTTCAACAAACTTAGGTTGTTGAAATCTGATTGATCTAGTGGCAAGCGTCGTTGAGTTGGAAGCAAGAGGAGTTGAAGCCCCACTCAGGGCGCAGTTAGAAAGTCTCCCCTGGTAGGTTTTGCATTCCTTTTTTATAGTTCTGTCTCGTACATAAGCATTACATGTGTATACAGAGTCCTGTTTCACATTTATGCGTCTGTTTTTTATTCAGAATTGTAAGGTCCCTACGCTAAATGATAATTATCTCGGGTTTGAAATAATGCTAATAATGTCGACGTGTATGGGCACATTGAAAATCGACTTGAACAGAATTATCTGAAAAATAGTCATATCAAAATTCTCTCTCTCTCTCTTCTCTTTCTCTCCAGTCTGTCTCTCTCTCCCTCTCTCTCTCTCTCTCTCTCTCTCTCTCTCTCTCTCTCTATCTCTCTCTCTGGTAGGATTCTCCTTCCACCTATATGATGTCTTCGCCTTTTTGCGCTGGGCACACTGTCCACAGATATTCTTGTTAAATGTATTTCCCACTAATACACTGTATAACATTTTTCTTCAATTATTTGATTCGTGTATCTGTGCAATTAAATATCTTCATTTTCGCAATTTACATTTTATACAAAAAACATATTTCTGAATAAACTGTCAGGTGTTTTCCTCATATGAGTATTGCAAAACTTAATCCCTAAAATCTTGGCTGAACTACAGCAGAAACGATATTTATAGAAAATCTTGTCTGTCACTGTTAAAAAAATCGTTTTACTTATAAATATTACTTTGAATTTCAGATTACCCTTACAGATAATTTAAATTTGATCAAACCGTTGACAGTTTTTGGCCATGGTCGAAATTTGTTCCTACAATATATCACACCGTACAATAGGTTATTCGATATTAGAAACAGAAAGTACCATTTTAAAACTTTTTTCTGAGAAAGACCACGTAAATCCCTTGCCACTACAGTTAAAGTCACACATACTAAAGTTAGCTATCTAAATTAGAATTGCTCTGGCAGCAAAGACTGTTTTTTTCACATTATAGTGTTAAGGCTGCAACGCGTATCAATTTACCCGTTATTACTCTGATGCGCGTGAAACAGCACGTAGTTCATCCACAAGTACTGGATGTACTTGCTTTGGCTGTCGAAAATATGACATTTGTACATTATTGCTGCCAAAAGTAATCTCCAACCGAGACTTCTGAGCTCTTCTGAGATCTAGGCGCTAGGCAGGTTCAGAGCTACTACCGACTGACTGACTTTTCGACTGTACTCGGATACCAATGCAAATATTCGTTGCAGCCCTAAACAACATACGATGTGAAATAGTTTTTAGAGAAAAGTTGAGAAGAAACACCGCTCTTTGTGCAACAAACGCTGCAATATTTGTGCACACACAAAAACAACACCACCTCAAAGTAACCGCAAAAATAACCCAACAAAATCAGTTTAATTCTGGCAAACTAGAATGAAATTTTGGTTTTTCAAAGAAAGGGAGTCTTCCTTTTTTTAGTGAATAATCAGTAAAATGGAAAACAATAATGTATAAAAATAATTTAATTGGTAAAAATACATAACAAACTGGACCACGCCAACAGATGGGAATTTGTGTTGGGTGATAAGAAATAACATGATGCTGTTCGTTATCGCCATACGGTATGACCTCGCTATATAGTACATCCTTGCTGTACAGTATGTCTTTGCTGTACAGTAAGACCTCGCTACACAGCACGACCTCGCTGTACAGTAAGACCTGACCATACAGTACATCCTTGCTGTGCAGTACAAGCTCGCTGTACAGCAAGACCTCACTATACAGTACGCCCTTGCTGTTAGTACGACCTCGCTTAGAGCATGAGCTCACTATACATGATCGTTGTCACTGAAATTTCTTTGTAAGCGCTACTTTTAAAAAGAGAAAATGTCAAACACAACAAGGTCGTTGCGAGTCACATGTCGTTCCATCCGTCGTCGCTATAGCGAGGCGGTAACGTGCTACCACAGCGACATACCATTGTCTTCCTGAAACGTTGTTGAAAATAGGATCAAATTAACAGTTTCAAATATAACAATATCACAAAAAATCATGTACGTACCCCCTGTGGTTATTGAGATATTGTTTGAATTGAAACTTCGATAATGACTTGACAACGCTGCCACAAAGATGACGTAGTGGGTTCTCTCGCTCAGGTTGTCCAAAGAATACATCAATTTCGTGGTGTTCTTCTGCATAAACGCAACATACACATCAAATGCACGGGTGAAGTTCCACCAAGCTCTTGAATAGATAACAGCTGCATTTAACCCGCAAATAACCCGTGTTAACATGCCTGATTTCTAACTGATTTCCCTCTTCTTTAAGATAAATGAATAACTAGAACGGCAACTGCTCACAAAACGTCAGTGTACAGGGATGTAGCGTATACTTTCCCTTGAGACTTATTTTAATTTCTTGTTTTTATAAACAAAGACGCCAATGGTTCTGCAATACCCAGTCCCCATACGTTTCCTTCTACAGAAATAAAAAAAGAAACTTTTTCTTTTGTGCAAATATAATCTTTCGGACCTACCAAGCTGCAATCCCACCAAATTTGAACAAACCCCGATGTTAAACGGCTGAGAAATTTTGCACACAAGATTTTCACGTAATACACTTTATTTAATAAGGCAACAGTTGAACACGCGTTAAAAATTGATACGACGGTCGGGCAGGCATGATTACACTTGCAGCCAAAACACAACACTGGTATAGAACAAATGAATGGGCTACACTATTTGCGGACAGCTTAAGTATCTCGATATTTTACATTGTTACAGAACAGGCCATGGAATAATCTGACTGATTTCTAAGTTAATAATTTTGCAATGTTTACCGCAACTTTAAGGTCAATCTTTTCTTACTGATCAATAATACTTCAACTGACTCAAACTAAGTCAATATCTGCTGAATATAGCTATGTTTCTTCGCTATTGTTTTTTTCTCGCAACATCATACCAGCCGATATCTTCCACCGGTCCCATAGAAGACGTTGTAATGGGTGACTGAGCCTGGGTTTGTTTCTGGCTGGTTCCACTGCAACAGAATCTGTGTAGGATTTGACGGCGATAGGCGACCTGACAGTCCACTGGGAGGTCCGGGAAACTGTTCTGCAAACAAATATCGGTTGTAGTTAAAATTCCTGTTATCCCATCCCTCGCTTTGACAATAACCAGATGACAATGACTGATTTGATGAAAACAGTATATGCCATCAAGCATCGCCGGTTGGCGCTACAATTTTAGTCAAAATAATAAGGAATTTCCAGGGACAACAACAAAAAGCTAGTAAGATGTATCTACAGGAAAGCTGGTCTCTTCCGTTCCTTGATTTGTGAAAAATGGGACATGTATGCCTGGAAGGTGGGACAATGATTACGCTGGGACATCTATAACCAGGAGACTGGAAGCTGACTGCCACGCTGGGACATACATACACCGGAGATAGGACACTGATCGCTATGCTGAGACATCTATGCCCAAGAAAGTGATCCCCAGATTCCCACTGGTCAGGATATGACCAAAAACTCGATACCAATCAGTATGTCTTTGGCGATTTGTTCACTGCCTGAAGACAGCTGTACACCGCCTGTATAGTTGTTAAGTGGCGTGTGGCGTGAGTGAAATTTCTAGCAGCTTTCTACATCTTACCGTAGGTCTGCACACTGATCTCATTTGAATGCTGACTTGTTCCCCAATGATTTCTCGACACCACATATATATTGTATGTAGCAAAACTCTGCACGCCGTGGATGTTCAAGGCACGACTCTGTTTCTCCTAGACAACAGGAAACTGTATTACATTGTGAGCAACAAAATTTCATAAGAATGTGCTTTTTGTGCTCAAAGCATATTTTAACAATGAAAGGTCGCACGGCCTCTTTAGAGGTCAGGCTAGAAGAATTAACACACAGGAAAGAAATTTGCTGTCACTGGTGGGCTACAGCTTGCCATTACAGTCATGTCCACATCTTTCTTCCAACTAGTCAAAATATTACTATACAAAGCTCGTCCTCTAGACTTTCCTATTGGCAAGATAGTTGTCGTTTTACGGACTTCGGTCTTGCTATGCTAAGTGGATTCTAATCTGTTTATTTAAAGAGGAACTTCAAAACAAGACACTGAATGCCTTGGTCACTTTGTCTTAAAAAAACTGGAGCAGTGTACATAGTCCACATATTCCCCACAGGCCCCTATCAGTTAAACACGACCATCAATAGTCAATCAAGACCTGAAATTTTTCCAAGTCCAGTTGGAGCATTTTCCTTCGACGAACCTGGCCCATTTACAACACCGATCTGTGTTTGTTCCCATAGAAGCTACATACCAAGTTTCATTAAAATACGTCCAGCAGTTTTTAAGTTATTGTGTTAACAAGCTCACACAACAGTCAATCAAGAGCTGAAATGTTCCAAGTCCAGCTGGTCCATTTACCTTAGACGAACCTGGCCCATTTACAATACCGATCTGTGTTTGTTCCCATAGAAGCTACATACCAACTTTAACTAAAATTCTTACAGGAGTTTAAAGTTATCGTGTTAACAAGTTCTTGATGACAGACCGACTGACCGACCGACAGACCGAAACACGGTCGATCGCATATATTCCCCACAGGTTCTACCTGACAGACATTTATACCTAAATACACAGGATTTCATATGCACAACTTGCGCAGGTTTACTCCCAAACCAACCGTCACTACACAACTAAGAACCATACATAGGAACGGGGTAAAAAAAAAAAAGCCGGAAAATTTTACCATAGATGGAAACGGGGTCGAAAAAAAAAAAAGCCGGAAAAGACGGATGATTCCCATGTATGAAGAGTGGCATGACTGGAGTGAATCCACGACAATTAATTTAATGACAACTGAACCATCGCCAATTGATTTAACGATAATTCATCGGGCGACAATTGGTCTAGCGACAATTTATCTAAATGGGCAAGGCAGAACTGATGTAAACTAGAGCGGACATTGCACACGAAACATAAGAGTACACACTTTCAATCGAATCCTATTTATTTATTTTTTGTTAACAAATTCAAATGTTTTCCCCGACTAAACCCATAATTCCATGATAAACATTTGCTATTTTCCTTTTAACTGAAATATAATTTGATTGACTTGCAAACATAATTTAGATAATTTTTGCACTCCTCTGCTATGGTTTCTGAGCGTAGTTACGTTGCTATGACGATGTCAAGTGTACACTTTCAGTAGTAAGTAGCGTGACATTGATCGTAGTAGCGTGATCGTTTTCGATACTGGAAGAGTGGTGACTGTGGCAGCAGGTCCGCATTCGCTCAACAAGGACGTAGTAATAAAAATCACTGTGATGCTGCTTTGGGTAGCGCAGTCAACATCCAGACCTTCCTTGAAACACTTCCCTGACATTTCCAATGGGAATCGCCTAGTTACGGCGCGTCCCTTGTTTACATGAGCAGTGTCTTAGTCTCTTTTTAAGCAAATTTACTGTGAAAACATTTACCCTGAAAAAAGACTGTCAGGCGGAGACAATGCTGTTGTTGTTGTTGTTGTGCACGTCGACGCACGACACGATATGCGCGTTAAACAAGGGAAAAATAAGACAGTAGGACCAAAGTGCCCCCGCCCCGGATCTCAGCGCCCCATTTTTTCGTAGGTGGGACTAAATGACTGTTATAAATATTTTATTCTTGAATAAAACATAACTCTTTAAAATCAGGTTTTGCTCAATGTAACAGGGCTTCAGTAATACCCGAGTAGCTTCGAGATGAAGCACATGGGCTTGTATACTCCCTTCATTCGACTTCAGAAAGCCCAGCTTACTCAGTAAAATAAATAGGAGGCTTCGGTCCCATTGTTGTTTTTATTGGGTGGTGCTTTGACCTACTCTGTTAAACGGGGCGCTTTACTCCGGGTGCGATTCGGTCCGATGACCGCTTCGTCTGTTCCCCCCCCCCCCCAAAAAAAAAAAAAAAAAAAAAAAAAAACAGAATGTAGCTACCGCCGTTCTGATGACGTTGACTATTCCGTATGCAGGTGCTTCGTAATGTACATCATAATACGTCACTCGATCAGGGTAGACCTCTGGCTCTTCCCAGAACACGTGGATGTACCCTTCCACAATCTCACCCCTGACACTATGTGGCGGGTTTGGTAATTTTTCTGTTGAACAACGCAACATGCAGCTACAACTAACAGACATGAAGTAAAACATAGAAATATATCAATGATCTATCTTCAGGAATTCATGGTTTCTGCTTGCTACTGGCCAACCAATTTCAAGCAAGTCCCAGCCCAAAAAACGAAACTGAAATCAGCATTATCTCGTACAATTACCAGTCAAATTAAAAAAAAAAAAAAACCCATTTTCTACAATAATCTTGCCGCAAAAACAATACAGGCAACTTATTTTTATACTTCTAGTAAACTAAGTACTAGCATGCCACCACGATCGTGTAAGTTTCAATATGCAAGACAAGCCATTTTAATTTGTACTCTATGTTTTTCACTACTCTAGACACCGCATTCACAATGTAAACTGTATCAATACTGTACATCTACAAGATCCCCGCGAGCTCTCATGCTGAATTCTCAGTTTCCTTCCTTTTCTTTGACATTACTTCAGCCAGCTTTATTTTTAGTGACCAAGGTTATGTGCCTTCCAGTAAGACGGCTTCAGCTGCAGTATTTCTTACTGGCCTCACCATGTCCGTAATGCCAAGCCCACCCTTATTCATCATGCCCCCTACAACCCCCCCCCCCCCTCAGCAAGCCCCATCGCCCGGCACCACGATTGCTTATCACGCCCCACTGTCCGGCCCCTCGATTGCTTACCATGCCCCATCGCCCATGCCCCTCGATTGCTTACTATACCCCATCGCTCGGTCCTCGATTGCTTACCATGCCCCATCGCCCCTAGATTGCTTACCATGCCCCACTGTCCGGCCCCTCGATTGCTTACCATGCCCCATCGCCCATGCCCCTCGATTGCTTACTATACCCCATCGCTCGGTCCTCGATTGCTTACCATGCCCCATCGCCCCTAGATTGCTCACCATGCCCCACTGTCCGGCCCTCGATTGCTTACCATGCCCCATCGCCCATGCCCCTCGATTGCTTACTATACCCCATCGCTCGGTCCTCGATTGCTTACCATGCCCCATCGCCCCTAGATTGCTTACCATGCCCCACTGTCCGGCCCTCGATTGCTTACCATGCCTCATCGCCCATGCCCCTCGATTGCTTACTATACCCCATCGCTCGGTCCTCGATTGCTTACCATGCCCCGTCGCCCCTCGATTGCTTACCATGCCCCATTGTCCGGCCCCTCGACCCCTTACCATGCCCCTCCTCCATGCAGTCGCCGATGGCCTCGAAGTGCGGCAGGCACTGGATGTGGGTGTTGTCGAGTTCCTCCACCACGCCGTAGCAGAAGACATGGCACACTTCCGGTATCCCCTTTTCGGCGCAGCACCCACTGTGGTCCTTCCCATCTACAGTCGAAAACGACTACTTGCCGCTTACATACATAGTTAAGGGATCATTTTCATGTTATTATCGCGCTACTATAAGTTTTCTTGATCATAACCAGCAAGGTTATGCTCTTTAACTTTACGATAGATCGGTTCTGCCTCACCACTCTCCTTCATACTTTTGATCCATTCGAGTGCATTTTCGGATACATAAAACAAGATGATATATATGTATGACAATACCGTTGTGAACACAAAAACAAAACCTACATAGACTGGCGTTTTGGCTACACAGTGTCACCTAAACGAAAACACAGGAGTGACGTCGCGAAACGCACCTGCGCTGCAAGCAGTTAAGATAGGCAACTGCTCAACACAATCCGCCGGATTATCCAGTTCTTGAAGGATTCTGGTAAGGTCAAGGTCAAAACTGCACGCTATTATGCACTCATCAGTGACGCCATTGTCTTCACAACATTCTGTGATAAAAATATCAACAAAAACAATTAAAGAATAAAAAAAATCCGCTAAAGTGTACTAAAACAACAAATGTTGATCCATGATTGACTTACAAAGACCTGTATAACTAGATGCTGTCACAGAGCAGCAGGTTTCCCCCGTGAAATTCATTGTCACAATAAATTAATAGCTATACGCCATTTTATTAGGGTTTCCTTGCCAATTAAGCCCATTTTCAGAGGGCTGTAATTTCGGTAATTTCCAATCGACTCACTATAAACTAGACGTGGCAAATCTTTATCCCTAATTATTGCACAATTAAAAGAATAATAGCTCTTACATGATTCCTTTATAGGCAAGTGGACTCCAAAAGGTACCCTCTGTGACACGAAAGCGTCAACATCATTTTCAGAGGGCTGTAATTTCGACAATTTTCGATCAATCAAACTGAAAGTTTGACGCTGCATATCTTCATTCCACATTTATTTGATATAAGAAAGAATAATAGCTCTTATGTGATTCCGTAATAGTGAAGTGGACTCCACAAGGTACCTTCTGTGACACGAAAATTTAGCCCATTTTTAGAGGGCTGTAATTTCGACAAATTTTGATCGATCAAACTGAAACCTTGACGTTGCACATCTATATACACTAAAGATTGCATATATGAAAGAATAATAGCTCTTACATGATTCCTTAATAGAGAAGTGGACTCAACAAGGCACCCTCGAAAGCGTCAATTTAGGCAATTTTCAGAGGGCTGTCATGTTGACAATTTTTGATCGATCAAACTGAAACCTTGACGTTGCACACCTACATTCCCTCGTTATTAGCTATGTGAATGATAAAAAGCTCTAACCACTTTAGTTAATATAGAACAAGGACTCCACACGGTACTTACCATTAAGTGGGACGGACGGACAACTCAAACCTGTATCCCTCCGTTTCACGGGGGATAATAACATAAACAATACAGGCGCTACAAGCAGGTCATAGAAAACGAGATTCAGTCAGATTTTCCTGTTACTTGTTTTCCTTCTGAGAATGACCACCAGTCAGGTCTTACAGGAACTTACTGTGGATGTCACGCACAGGAGGCGCCGGTGTCAAGGCCGTCGTGCTGTCTGGTGCTGAAAGGCAAAACAATACAAGTGAATTCCTGGGACGCTTTTCACTGAATACTTGAACGCAAGCTAACAGTGCCTTCCACCAATATACTTGTTTCCATTCACTTTAACTTTATTCGTAGCTCAGTGCCCGTAGTCAAACGTGTACGACATATTGCGTAAATTATTTAAGTGCTTTTATTTTCAGTTTACATAATCCCTATATGGATCATACGCTTATCTATCATCTTACAGGTTACACAATGTTCATGTGTTTCACTGCTTCAACTGTTTCATCTGTATGAGCTTCCTGTGCTTATCTATCACCTATATGAGCTTCATGTGCTTACCTATTATCTGCATGACGTTCATGTGCTTACCTATCATCTGTCTGAGGTTCATGTGCTTACCTATCATCTGTCTGAGGTTCATGTGCTTACCTATCATCTTCTGAGGTTCATGTGCTTACCTATCATCTGTATGAAGTTCGTGTGCTTACCTATCATCTGTATGAAGTTCATGTGCTTACCTATCATCTGTATGAAGTTCCTGTGCTTACCTATCATCTGTATGAGGTTCATGTGCTTACCTATCATCTGTATGAAGTTCGTGTGCTTACCTATCATCTGTATGAAGTTCATGTGCTTACCTATCATCTGTATGAGGTTCATGTACTTACCTATTATATGCATGAGGTTCATGTACTTACCTATCATCTGTATGTGGTTCACGTGCTTACCTATCATCTGTATGAGGTCCAAGTACTTACCTATCATCTGTATGAGGTTCACGTGCTTACCTATTACCTGTATGAGGTTCATGTGCTTACCTATCATCTGTACGAGGTTCACGTGCTTACCTATCATCTGTAGGAGGTTCATGTACTTACCTATCATCTGTATGAGGTCCATGTACTTACCTACCATCTGTATGAGGTTCATGTGCTTACCTATCATCTGTATGAGGTTCATGTGCTTACCTGTCATCTGTATGAGGTTCATGTGCTTACCTATCATCTGTATGAGATTCATGTACTTACCTATCATCTGTATGAGGTCCATGTGCTTACCTAACATCTGTATGAGGTCCATGTGCTTACCTATCATCTGTATGAGGGTCATGTACTTAACTATCATCTGTATGAGATCCATGTGCTTACCTATCATCTGTATGAGGTTCATGTGCTGCCCGGCAGAATTCCCGCCAATACACTTATACGTCCCAAAATCGTCGACTGTGACGCGATTTATGATCAGCTGTGACGTAATGATACCCATATTTTGGTCTATCAGTCGGTTGATGTTAATTTTGTTCTTGTTCCTGTATTCCAAATAAAATCTTAAGCTTAAGTAACTGGATGCATGAAATTACAAAGTTCAGTGAAAGGATTATATTTGCTCTACCGGTCACAGATTGCCCCCCCCCCACCACCCACCCCCCACCCCTTAGTATTTGCAATCATGTGGAACTTAAGGAGGACACTTACGAATCTTCCGAAGGTCGTAATTGGCGACCATCCTTGAACCACGTGATCTGCTCGGGAAAGCCAGTGAACTGACATTCTAGCATTGCTGTTTGACCTTGACCCTCCTCTACCACTACCACGGGCTGTACAGCTGACGCTGTCGGATAATCTGCACACAAAAGACAGCGCACACCTGACGGTTTTCACCCTTAAGAAAAACCATCAAGGGGCAGCATAATTCCAATCCTTAGATTGCTAAGCGCCATCTTTTAAAATTAATACACAAACACTCAGTCACAAAAAAGTACGTAGTAATCTTTAGGTTAAAACATATTCTTTTTCTCACACAGACGCTCAATTTATTTGAGATTACAACTAACATTTTGCCGAAGCTGAGTAACTTTGACTGGGCAGCGGGGCCGTACTTACACTGGACCTGCACGTAGGCATCACTGGCCACCTGGGCGCCGTTCACGGTAGTGGCCACGCATGTATAGCGGCCGGCGTCGCTCCTCTGGACCTACACATAGGCGCAATCATAGAGCTGATTATATTTGGGTAAATCTTCGCAGACTGAACAGTGTAACCTTGTTGTAACGACATGGATGAGATTGGAAAATACGTCGCTATAACTCACAGTTTTGAACAGAAAAAAAGTTATATGGAGATTGTAATTTTGTCGTTATAAGCTTAAGTCATTTATCCGATGTAGACATAATGAGGTTCTACTGTACTTGCAGAATAAATATACATAACTTATGACATCAGGCCTTCCAGCGCTGCTCAGGAATAAAATAGGTTATTTTAATAGGTCCGTAGTTAAAAAATAGGTTTTTACAGGTTTTTAGGCGTCAAAAAGGGTTTTGATAGGTTTGATAGGCATTTTCGCAAAAAAAATAGGTCCATTTTGAAAAAATATCTTTAATAAGTTTTAATAGGTTTAATAGGTTCCGCTGGAAGGCCTGTTATGACCCACCAAAAAGGCACCCCATCCGCGCATACTAAATGTATCCCTTAAGCTAGAAGTCAAAGTGGGTTGTTAAAACTATTTACATTTGGACATGACAGAATCTTGTTTCTGAGAGCTCGACATACATTTTCGTACCGGTAATTTGGTCGAAAAAAGATCGATAACAAAGGGCTGTGAAATCAATTCCTATATCTTCATACCACCTGACCAAATATTCAAATGAAGTGTAGTGACCTTGGTAATGTTGTAGACACTACTTCGTGTGATATTTCCTAGCCTTTTCCAATACACCGACGCATTTTGTCCGCCTTCGGTCCAGCAAGATAGCATGACTAACGGCACGTTTTCTTTCAGAATACCGTCTGGTATTTGAATTATTTTAAGCACAGGTATTTCTGAAAAAAAATCAATATAACATGGCTGGTTTAAAATTATTTTTCTTAGTTCGTCTGAAAAGAGTTCATTAAGGAACGCCGCAGTTTTGGTGGATTCAAAAATTAATTTTAAAATCCATCCCAGCTGGTTTTGAACTATTCTTTTCCACTTCACACATTTTAATAGGTTTTACGCATGAAAAATTATTACGCGTTCATCCCCCCTTCATCCCACCTCTTAAAAAAATGCAACCACATCAGTAGTCACACGTACAGCGAGCTTGCCATGCGGGAAAATGGAAAACACCAACCTTCAATATTTGTCCAGAAGCCGATCTCAACGGTCGGCAAACTGGAACCATACTGGTTGTAGGCCAGGAGGTAGGCCTGATAGTGGGCCGACGGCCGCAACTGGTCCAGTCTGTACGGACTTGTTACAGGCTGTTGAAAAACAAGAACAGAAACAGCCACTTTTATGACGCATTGTTTCTTGGCCTTTGTGAGCTCAACTTGAAACTGCTATAAACAGTGATCTACTTCGCGTGGTTTCAGCTTTCTTTAGAGTTTTCCACTGTTGCCTCAAAGCTACTGATGGATTTAAATGATGCCGTTTCGTGTTTTATGATCAAGCACAAACGGAGTTAAGTGGGCTTTATTAAAAATAACGGCAAAACAGCGAAAACACACAATGTACATAAGGGTCAAAAAGGAAAACACAAGGAAGAGAGTAGCGTACCTGTGAGGTGCGGTAAGAATTAGCACCCTGCTCTTTATAGTATAGCACATAAGAAATGCCCTCCACATTTTTCTCCGGATCTTCCCACGCAAATATCACGTGATGAGAACCGGTTTCCTTTAAGTGGAAGTCCACTGGCATCATGGGTAAATAATCTGTCAAAAAATTATAGGTGCAGTTTTTCTAATCTTGTTACACCAAAGCCAAAGCGACACATTTGCAAGTAATCAGCTTGGTCCAGATGGTTTTATTTCTTACCAAACACCAGTAAACACTCGACTGTAATTAATCCTACTATGGCGGCAGAGTTCCCTCACCCTTACCGAGGCAGTCATACATGCAAGGTCATTTGGTTTGCACACTAACCGCCACCATAACAGTATGTCTCCACTGACGTCAGGATCCCGTCATACCTCCCACCCCCCTTCCTTTATGACACAAGGTCTCCCCCCCCCCCCCCCCCGCCCACGTGGTTGTAAGTTAAGAAAAGATAGCATTCCTGAGTCAGTAATATAACCACAGATCCACTTAGAGACAGAAGACAGTTTACGAGATATCGTGAAACGAAGTAGCAGGAACAACGCACTGTGATTTATAGAAGGGGAATAAAGACTCGAAGCGAAATACAGACATCGTGCGAGCCACCACTCACCATAACCCTCCCGAAAGCATGCCAAAAACTGTTCAGTGTAGCCCACACACAGGAGGCTAGTAAAGTCATACACGTCCGTCTGACCAGTACAAAAGGGCAGGCAGTGTGTGGAGACTCGATGCTCCCTACAGCACGGGGTGTGGTCCCTCTTATCTGCAATACCAAGTAGTTTACGGCACACATGACGGTTTCTCCTGTGGTACTGCAGGGAGCGTAAAATGCGGCTAGAAAAAAAACTGTTAATAAACACAGACATTCTTTCAAAGACTTTAGTGAAGAAGAGTTAGTGTTGTTTGTCTTGCAATGAAATTGTTCTTATTCAACGAACACTTTTTCCTGCTTCAACACATCGAGCGGGAAATGTATCGTGACCCGCGACCACGTTTCCAACACCCCTCCCCCCCAGCACCTACCCCACCACCGTACCGCTCATGCTAGCAGTTCATGGCATAGAGATGGAGATCGCACCGCAACCCCGAGGCCCGGCTGTATGTATGACATATAACTCATTCAAAGCTCACGACAGATGTCAAACTTCCGAGCGAATCCACGAGTCTGTGAAACGTACAAGGTGTACAGGGGGCTTATTTTAGGGATAACATCCAAGGTGACACTGTTTCACGGGCATACCTGAGGCACATTTAATAACAGTGCCCAGATGTCCAGCACAGTCGTGTAGGTTGATGACTGAGCTGTTCGCACAGATGGGCACGCATTCCTCGGACATCCCATTCTCGCGGCAGCAGTCTGCGGTGAGAATTGACAGATCTACATATATACTTCTAAAACAACTTCATTTGGTTGAAATATAATCTAATACAGACACTTCATTCGCCTTGCCTTTATCACTTTTCTAGCATGAACCACCCAACTGTTTTTTAGCCCTTCAACTTCCATTATCGTTTTAATCACAAAGAGAAAACTCACCGGCTCCTTAAAAAGAACTGGCTTTTTTGTGAGTTTACTCAAGCCTTCAGCTTGGGCGCTTGCAGTTTTCGGAGTAAATTCTCTTGATTTAAACTTGGTAAACTAGACTTTTCATATCTGGATTTATATATTGTGAGCTGTATTTACTTATAAAAATAACCTCTAGCTGATATGCCCCCCACCCCACACCCTGCAAAAAAAAAAAAAAAAAAAAGAAAAAAAAAAAAGAAATACACAGTGACCCTTACCTGTTAAATCCGTGGGAACAGTGATATTGAGTGGGTGAGAGCGATTGGCCGCAGGGGTTATGACGCCAACACTGTCCGACGGTAGACTCTCCCCGTTGTTGTTAAACGCCACCACGGCAAAGCTGTACTCCTCTCCGGGTTTTAAATCAGCCACATTGTAAGCTTTGGTTGTTGTGCGGGGACCCTGCCGAAAATAAGCAATTACTGGCAAAGATAGGTACAATAGGTCCCACGGAGACATGTCGGATACCGTTCCCAACCACTTGTGTTCAATCTCTCTATCAGTGCAAATAGGAATGTAAATCTTACTCGCGACGTTACTCTTCTTTCCGTTCATTTCCTTTCTTTTATTCGTTCTTTCCCTCTGTTCCCTCTTGAACTGTAATTTGGGCCGATTTCACAGCTTAAGTCTAGACCTGGTTTGAAACCAGGTTTCAAACTCAATCTAGACAGGGCTTAAATGCACAACTCGAAATAGAAGATCACATATGAATGTAGTCTGGACCGAGGCTGTGAAATTCACTACGCTCTGAAACCCAGTCGTAATCGTTGTGAAATCGGCCCTAAAAGTTCGCAAGGCACAAACAGTTACAAAAACTGCTGTTCCTACGTACAATCTCAAATAAACTTCGTCACCACGATGTGTTGCAACAACTGACCACACAGGACTGCTACACGTGGCTCTCACGTGCTCTTGACACAAGAACGCACACGTGTTCCCCGAAGCGTGTACACACCAGACCGGTGCCCTTCTCTCAATTTCCAAACGCTCAGTACCCAGGCATAAGGCGCAGAGCTCAAGGTAATAACACCATAAATGCGAACTCACGATGGACACTGTATTGGCATCCACGTCTAGTATCCGTACATAATAGGCATCTACCAGGGCTGGGTTTCTCACGGGTTCGCTCCAAGCCAAGCTGACCGTAAACTGTGTGTTTGACACCACGTGCAAGCCCTGGGGCGGGCCCGGAATAGTGCCTGAAACAGAGGCGTTATCAGGAAAATATCTCTTCTGTAAATTTTTCCTGAAATGAATGCTTTACTTTTGGAGAATACCGCATACAACCCCTGGGTGGACACTGAATATTAACTAAAATATCTGTGACATTGTTTCACGTGGCTAAGTTTTTGATCACTATGTAACAACTGTCAATATTAGAGTAATTTGTTTAGTACCAGTTATGAAGTACCTAAGTTTTCTCATCTCAAGGTATAGCCGCTATTTTTGGTCAATATTTGTGTTTCTGTCATGAATATAAAGAATGCCTGCACATTTTGGGAGTTACCTAAGCCCTCCTGCATACACTGCACTACTTCTGTCACGTGATCTAAGCAATCGACTTCGGCAAAGTTAAAGCTGAATTGCTCCGCATCCTGCTGAGTCATGCTGCAGTAGCGGAGACATATGTCCGGCACGCCCCTCCTGCGGCAGCACGGCTGGTGGTTGCGGCCGTCTTAGAAAGGCATAAAAAACGGGATGTCAAAGTACAACTCGGAACCAACTCGGAAACAACTGCCAAAAAAAAAAATAAATAAAAAATAAAATCTAACAAACTAAAAAAATCAAAACAACAAAAAAAACAAGAAACCTATGTATTATGTGACTCCACTCTCCACCGTGCGCAGACAGAATGCTCATGTACCAACACTCCCCTGCTATGTTTTCTGACTTGCGCGGTGCCTACTACCCCCTACCAACTCCCCACCCCCCCCCCCCCCCCCCCCCACCATGCGCCTGCCGTGCCTTCCCTACCTGCACCGCACTTGAGTACGTGGCCCACGTCGCCATGGCAACCAAGAAATTGTGAAGTGGACACGTCTTGCTCGTGGTTGACGTCATAATCACACATCATGAGACAGTCGTCTGCCACGTCGCTGTCATGGCAACACTGTGTGACGTTGTGGGGAGTGGCAGCGGGTACAGAACCTGGCACTGGCGTCGTAGCTCCCACACCACCTGCAAAAATAGCAAGAAAAAATAATTGAGATGCTTTCACAAAGAAAGTCGGCTTAAGAGTTTCATATTAAAACTCTTTTTTTTTCCGGATAAAAGCATTTTGTATATTTAAGCTACTCTTTTTATAGAAAATGTATACATGAAACAAACTAAAACAATTTCAAAGTACATTAAAAAATCGATCTACCGTTTTAAGATTCTACCAACCTTTTTAAATCTAACGATTACATGCCATGGCGTTTTGCTTTAAACCAAGAATATTCTTAAAGTTATTTTGTCCATTTTTTTATCTATTTTTTTTTATTATTATTTAATATCGCATTGTAAACCCACCATCGCGGAGATAGGTGAGGAAGAAGAGCGAGGACGTGGGAAGACTGGAGCCGAGCGTTCCCTTCGTGCTGACGCGTACCTCGTACTCCGTACCCCACGCCAGGCTGCCCAGGAAGTACTGCGTCGCTTCCGTCTCAACCTGCGTCAAGCAAAACACACGATATGTGTGACAGAAGTGATCTCATCAGTCTGCTGAAATACCTGCTTCAGGTAAATATTTCGTTCGAGCTAGCAATGCCGATCGCATAACTAAGTGTGTGTGGTAAGTGGTTTCTCTCAGAGAGTGAAGGGATTAAGCTGAAATGTGATGGTCAAGGCCATAGAAATGCTAGACATTATAAGAGGGGGGGGGGGTGATTGGGTCAGTGTTAGGGAGTTTGAAATGAGTGGTTATGGACGGTCACTGTTCTGAAGTCAACATCAACGGAACAGACCGGATCATTTCGAAAACACTTTCTCAGTGCAGAGCTGGAAATTAGCGGGGGACCCGGTGGCCCCAAGTACCGAGATTTCGGCTTGGGCCCCCGGAAATACTGATCATATGTATATATATATATAATTTTTTTCTCCCAGTGGGTAGCCATATATATTCACCCGTATATACTGCGGATCTGTGGCTTTCCTGTACTCGACGACATACGCGAGTATCTGGTCAAGGCCACTGCGATTCTCCTCCCAGGAAACCAACGCCATGCTTCCGGTCACGTCTGAGACGCGTAGATCCCTCGGCGGATTCGGCAGCGTAACTATAGCAACAGAAGGCACATCATAAAGCTTTGCAGTTCGTGTATTATTCGCTGCAGTTGTATAAACTTCCACGTAACTCGCTGAGTGTGTTTTTGAAATAACATCCTGGTTAATTGAACAATAAGGTAGTGAACAACCACAGCGAGCAGACAGTCAATATGATAATGTACCTCTGCCTTCCTGGATACAGCTAGCAACATCCGGCATTCGTTCCAGGCAATCCAGATACTCAAAGGACGATGCTATATCAAGCACGCTTCCAGTGCACAGTGGTAAACATTTGTCCTCAATCCCACGCAACGTACAACAGTTTGAGTGGTTCTTTTCACCTAAACAAATACAATATTGCGGATATCATGGAGGAATATGCTGACATTTAGCCCAGCGACATCTAGTCGAGCGACACTTAGCCGTAATTGACATCTATTGCAGTTTGACGAAATTTATAACTTACTGTGTCTAAACTGTTTGGTTTCAAAGATGTTGGAGTCATTTGATTCACCGACAGGTTATAATCGAAGAGATTATGAAAGTTACGTCGACAAACCGGCACGACAGGTGAACACGGCGTCGACGTGGCTGTAGGGGGCGGGGGTGGGCGGTTGGAGGGAGAAGAGAGGGAGCAGTGAGGTATGGCAGTTACGTCGCTGTGACTGTAGGGGGTGGGGGTGGAGGGAGAAGAGAGGGAGGAGTGAGGGTATGGCAGTTACGTCTCTGTGACTGTAGGGGTGGGGGTGGAGGGAGAAGAGAGGGAGGAGTGAGGGTATGGCAGTTACGTCGCTGTGACTGTAGGGGTGGGGGTGGAGGGAGAAGAGAGGGAGGAGTGAGGGTATGGCAGTTACGTCGCTGTGACTGTAGGGGGTGGGGTGGAGGGAGAAGAGAGGGAGGAGAGAGGGCATGGTAGTTACGATGACATACCAGCGAGACACGTGAAGACTGCGTCGACGTGGCTGTAGCAGCCGAGGCGGTCGGCGGCGGTGAGCGTCACATGGGTGCCGCCGCACAGGAATCCCTGGCACTCCGCAGACACCTGCTTCTCCTGACAACATTCTAGCGGCGAGAAAACGCCACCTGCTCATATACACAGCAGTCTTGCTAGATATAAACTCTCACGCATATAACAAGCACTCACTAAGCTTATTTTCAATTTTACTTTTAGAAGTTCAGGCTCAATACAGATACATATCAACGTATAGATATGTATGATCCAAAGACCGCGTTCAGTGTCTGCTTTTTTTTAAGAATGAAACTGAAATTATACAATAGAGTTTACCTATCAAGTCGAGGTGCTCAGTTCCCGGTGGTAGCATGATGGCTGAAATAACAAACTGCAATTAGCAAGATACTGACTGCTATATATAACAAGATACCAACAGCCTTATGAAACGCGATATCAACCGTTATTCAGAAAACGAAACTATTATATCCAACACTGAATTTGTTTTTGTCGAAGACCAACGGCAACCAAGCAATATACAACCATTTGAAACACACCGGCTTAACATCCCTTATTCCGGACATTTCACTGTAGCATAGGTTTCAGTTTGAACAAGTTTGGGTCGGGTCAATTTTTCAGGCCAGGAGAAGCCTATCAGTGCTCTTACCAGGGTCGGTCCTGGTGCGGACAATGGCCGAGGGCTGGCTGGTGCCGTGGTGGCCCACGCTGATGACGTACACGTTGTAGTCGGTGGCGGGCTGGAGGTGACGCAGGACTGTGCTCAGCGCGCTGCTATCGCTGCCGGACTCATCGCTCTGGATGACATGCGTCTGGACAACACAAATGCCACGGCGGATCACAACGGTTTGCACTAATGGAAGACTCGAGTTTTTTTCACAGTAACCATATTCTTTCAAAACACTGTAGTGTTTTCTGAATATCGTTTTCGACAAAGAAACGATTCATCAGAATTTAAGAATTTCTGCACCTACATAGGGGTCGTTTTAAGCGCATTCCGCCGTCCCGTTAACTACTGAATCAAAACAAACCTCTGTCCAAACAGAATGAACTGCATTTTACCTCAACTGTTCAACGTTCAATGAGACCAGTTCAACGACCGATATCGTGTTTTAAGCAAAAGTTCCAATTATTCGTAAGATTTTGGGTGAAGGGTGCTATGGGCGAACTGCCATCATTTTAGGTGAAATGATACAAGATTGATTAAAAATTTGAAAAAAGTGGCTTGTAACCCAATAAACCAATTTGTGGCCAAACGCTGGAAAACTCCATGTCTTTAACAACACCAACCGTCTCTGTTAAACAGACGCTTCGGGCCGATTTCACAACTACAGTCTAGACCTGGTCTGAAACCAGGTTTCAAACACAGTCTAGACAGGGTTTTCTTAGTTTTTTTCAGACATAGAAGATCACATATGAATGTGGTCCGGACCGAGGCTGTGAAATTCACTATGATCTGAAACCCAGTCTCAATCGCGGTCTAGACTGGGTTTGCTCTAAATCAGGTCTAGACTTAAGTTGTGAAATCGGCCCTTTAAGTTCAACAAATGCCAATAACTACTTTCAACATATTTCTTAACATTGAATTAGAATCCTGAACACGAATAACTGGAATGAGCTGAATCACCACTCACTTTTTCATGTATGTTTAAATATGAAGTAGATTAAGATCCTAAGCAGATATAATGTGATCTTTCATCTTTATTTTATGACTACTTTGTGGCCCTAGCAATCTAAAATGTTGACTTACACTTCTGTAGCCCGTATTTCCATTTATTTGATAGAAAACCTTGTAGCCAACGACGAGGTCGATATCGGTTGCGGGCGGAGACCAGCTGACGTGGACGTACGTGGATGACATAGCCTCCACCATGGGATACCGCGGAGAACCAGGAATAATATCTGTAAAGACATGCCAAACTGATCAATTGATTTATCCTTAGGGCCTGTTTGTTTTTCCTGATGACATCAATTATTGTCCTATCAGATCAAACCAAGATAAAATTTTAAGAAATCTGATAAGATAACACTTGACGTCATCAGGCAAAAAGAACCACCGGCCCATAATTGGTCAACATTTGTGTGTAGCACCCTCCCTATTCCTCACACAACAGCTTCCAAGTTTTAATTCTTCATTCCTATTTTTGGCTGGCATTTGTCAGTTCTTGCCCTGAGATATGCCATAACTGAGAAATTACGCGATATACCTCTTTGTTTTGTTGCACACCTTTATTTCTAATTTGACCATGTTTTCTGAGAAAAATATAAACAGATTTTCCATTAATTATCCGACTGTTCCTTACGCTGGCCTTCTGAGAAGCAAGCGAGGATATCGAGTGCCCTATCGAGACAAAGGTCCTGTTCGGTGACGTTGAAGTCTGTGGGCACTGTTCCGCGGCAATAATCGAGGCAAAACGATGGCACGAAGCGCTGGCCACAACAGTCTGCATGGTTTTTTCCGTCTACAACAACGCAATGCTTGATATAGCATATGTTAATACCTCTCCGCCACCAAATCCCCCCCCCCCACTCCCCCCCCCCTCCCCCACCACACCTCCCCTCTTTGTGAGTTATCTCTAGCTAAGTTTAAACCAGCAGAACGAAAAGGATATATTTTATATAACTGAATCATTTTTGACCACAAATGCGGAATCACGTTTGTACGGCAGACACAAACCACCTGCACCCTATATTAGCTTTATAACAACCTGCAATGTCCCCACCCCCTGCCAACATAGACTGTCCTTATCTTACACATATTTCTTTTTATTTCGAAATCTGTAAAGTTTACACGTTTCTAGAGCGCGTTGGATCAAGATTTCTCACTGCTGCGTTTTCTCACATTGTTTATCGTAGCAAGTGTTGGACAGTGAACTAAGCGCCCACTGGCCATCATTTATTTGAAACTCGCGACTTGCTCAAACCTGAATTTAAATGACCCGGCAATGCAGAGATAAGACTCCAGCAAGAAAATCAGTCTTGATTTTTAATCTATAAATTTTCAGAAAATTGACCAGGCCGACTACATTTTACAAAAAAAAAAAAAAAAAAAAATTCCAGAAAAAAAAGAACAACTTCTTTTTTTTTTTTTTTTGTTTGAAAAAAAAAAAAAAGATTCTGCTGAACCTGCATTGCTCAAAATTACCTTTTTTCTGCAAAGTGTGATTATATGTTTGCATTATATAACCTTTAATATTAAATGTTGTAGCTTTGTAACTGCTGACTGTTTCTATTATGAAATGGCAGCGCCATAAAGCTCGAATCTCAGCGGGCTCGACTGCGACACTTTTTTCGACGGTTACCATTTTCAATTTTTTGATTTTTTAAAACCTGTATCGGTCAACTTTCTTCTTTTATTTATTTCTTGATTTGTATGATATTCGCAATTCTCTAACACTTCATATAATTTATACACTTTTTGAACTTGTATGGTTTTTCATAAACAATAGAACAGCAGAACGACGTGTGTACTAATTGCGCCATATTCATAGACAGGCGTGTTTGCTGCATACCTGAACCACAGGTCACTAATTTCTGGAGATCCGTGAGGCACTTTTCTTGCTGGAAAGCATCAATTTCCAGCGTGGACGGGGAGCACAGCGCCTGGCAATACGAGCTCACGCCCTGTGCCACGCAACATTCTGCAAACATCACGCCACACAGTTCAGAAACAGTCCTCACAAAAAAAAAACAAAAAAAAAAAAACAAACAAACAAAAAAAACAAAGTCTGCCCTGTTGTTATTTTTGCTCTTTTTTTAAAATTCTATTAAATTTACACTTTTTCCATGTTTCTTTAACTCCGTGTCCTTGCCCACGTTTTGTTGTTTATTATGGAAACATTCTCTTCACAAATGTGAAAAAAAGAAGTTGCATGAACTGGGATCAGAAACACATCACGTGACCAGATCCCCTTTCTCTGCATTGCGTATATTTCACGGGAACCGGACAAAATACCAGAGGACATAATACCACCGGACATAATACTACCGGGCAAAATATCACGGTGGTATTATGTCCGGTGGTATTTTGTCCTACACCCATATTTCACACTACAACTGTTTTCATCTGGCTCAAAATATTTTATTACAAGCTTACGTGTAAAGTTTGCAGGTGGCAAATCAGTAGGGTCTGGTTTAACAGCACTTCCTGCAGAATAAAAACTGAATATTAAATGAATGTATTATTTAATTAAATATTTGACGCAACTTTTTCACGACACAGTCCCTCGACTACCTCTCATACCAAACTTTCGTTTGGAGGGGGGTGGGGGGGGGTGGGGGGAGGGGCAGGGCTACAGGAAGGAAGTACACCCCCATACCACATGACATTGTGACCCACGGGTAGTGTGTGGGTGCCTTGTGACAGGCTTGTTAATACCTAGTACTGTTGCACTTACATGCTATCCGTACATCTTGGATTGTTGGCTAAAAACATAGTGTCAGAAGCCATTCTCAATTTATTTTATTTGTATTGGCGTCAAACAACAGTCGATTGTTTTAAGTGAAAACAATTCAAAACGATATACAAGTTTTAACAATATTTCTTTTTATATTTTAAATTTTATTGCGCATCTAAACAGGCAAACTAGACAATGGGGCACTTACCACGAACATTGAGAAAATGAACTTGCGAGGGCCCATTTGCATCTACCACACACTGATATGGCCCCTGATCAAGCCACGCTATATTAAAAATCTGTAACTTGTGAATTACCGCGTCTTCTTCGTCCTGACCTGAACAAAATGGTCATGCATGGGAAGAGATTTTGTTGCATGAGTATCATTTACCGAGCAAAGTGATACACTTAGAATCGTATTAACCTTTACGTAAAACGAAACTTTCAAAGGATCAAAATTCAATGGATAGGTCAGGGGAGGGAGGGAGGGAGGGAGGGAGGGAGGGAGGGAGGGAGGGGGGGACACACGTAGGGGGAAAGGGAGGGGGTGGAAGGCGAAGAGGAGGCGAAGAGAGAGAGAGAGAGAGAGAGAGAGAGAGAGAGAGAGAGAGAGAGAGAGAGAGAGAGAGAGAACGAGGAAACATAATGAGTTCATGGCCTTTTCAGCCACATTGATAATGCGCAACAACCGGCTATTGATTTTCTGGCATGACACTTCATTTGCAGTTGGTGCTTTGCATTAAAATCAATGCCAAAACACTTAAACCATTTAGTTTCTAAAAGATTTCGCATAAGTCTGATTTAGCATTTGAATGTATCCATCTGGGGCTTTAAGCCACTGATCCATAAGTGGATATGACCACTGATCCACTTGGAATTCTGACCACTGATCATGGGTTACAACTGGGTTACACTAAATAATTGTTGTTGTTTGGTGAATCTGTGGTCACAACCCTTGATTTTTTATTTGTTTGTTTGTTGAACAGTACAGGGGGGCACTCTCTGTTTCCCATACTTTTAAATGTACACTTACTTGTTTGTTGAGAAACGCCATATTTGAAATTATGTGCAAGCACTTCAGTGTCTATGGCAATCACAGTATTCTCTTTTATATTGGTCCACGAAACCTGCAAATAATCATGAAAAAGTGCAACAAAAACGCATGCTAGGGAGGGGTCGGGACCACATTTTTGGCTCCAGTCCCCGTGACTTAAAACCCGCCCCGAAATCGGTGCCAATATGGTTCACTAAAGTGTGCTCGGTACCCCAGACTGAACAGTCGTAATGTGACTATGTCACGGTTAAAAGTTGCAAAATAATTTATTCTGTTGTCAGAATATCCTGAGCTGCGTAGCAAACAATGGTTTTACGAGAAAAGAATACTGTTTAGAATCTTTTAACCAGCTTAAAACAAGAGTTCTATGGAAAAATGAGTTTTTTTTCCGAGATAGGAATCCGCGCTTAATATTTTACAAATTCACGCTAACTATACGAGACTCCTCATAATTGTGTAATGCTTATTATGTGTCACAACAAAGTGTTCATGTTATGTTACTTAATTCATAGCTGAGTGCCACACGTTAAAAATATCCTGAACTACTTTCTAGAATATGTCTCAGGAAAAGATTTGATACTTGATTTTTGTATCTTAAAACCAGCTACAAACTTGACTACGTCTCGACGAGTACGTCTATCCCCCGTGGGGGATATGGTGTGTGTAAGGCTGTTGCGTGTTGACAACGCAAAATTTAAAAGTGGAAGGATAGGTAGACGTAGTGTCTAGCATTTAAACGAATCAATCCATTAACCAGTAGGCGCGTGAGACTGTCGTAGGTACGCTAAGTACAATTTTTTTCCGATCCAGAAAATTCTTGATCACTGCACTGCGGAAGGGTCCAGAGAAGCCGTGCACAAAATTTGAAACTAATCTATATATTAATGTGGCCTGTAGGCGCGTGAGACTGAAGCGTAACAGATGGACAGACGGACAGACCGAAAAGTTCAAAACTTTATCCCTCCGTTCCACGGGGGATAATCAAGGACAAGGTCGTCAGAGCTGTTCCAGACATGATTTTTTGTATAGCAAATGTGTAGAAGATTTGTACAAGGTTTCATTCTTTCAGTTCATCTGTGTATTTGTGGTGGTTAAGGCACTTTCAAAGGATCCCCAGTTCGAATCCGGGCTGGCTACATTTTATACAAACCTATGAATTAAACCATATGGAGGACGAAGAAATTCAATTAGAATTTTAAATTAAATTTTGAAAATCTGCGTGGATGCGTAACTTAGAAAAAACGCTAAAGATGATGCCATGTTTTAACGTTCATCAGATTATTAAGCATCAGCATGTACAACAACCATGAGGCATGTCTCTAACACGCATGTTATGTATCTTTAAAGACCGTTTTGCAAAACTGTACAGTAACCTTTCTGTGCCGTTTGTTTTTCGCCATTTGTATGAGAGTTGGTTTATCAGCCCCCCCCCCCCCCCCCTCCCTCTCCCCGCCCCTCCTCTTTTTTTAAAGAAAGGTTTAAAACTCAATGGCAATGAGCAGTAATTTTGAATTTTGGGATAAGGAGATTTAACCAATTACTGCCCCGCAAGCCGATGTTGCGGTGCACATGAGATCCCTCACCGTTCGCCGCCGGCCGGATATGAACCAGCGACCTTGGGGTCAGTGTTGGTTTTCATGCCAGATGAAAGATAAACACCGTATTATTTAAAATAAGAATACTGAAGTAATTAAGAAACCAGATATTTTCTGGTAGGCTATTCCGGAATAAACTGAATGCCACAAAAATCATTTTTGTTCCTTGAAGAAATGGAAGAGAGTGGGAGGAAACCTTATGAGGCTGAAGCATAATTTAGGATTCAGGAACTACCTGTACTAGAGCGTCCACTGCACGCAAAACATACGAGTACACGCTTTTAATGCTTTCAGCTGACACCTATTTCGTTTCTTGTTTTTGTAAACAAAAACAAATGTCCCACAATTCCCCCCTAACCATTTTCCTTTTCTTTATTACTGAAATATTTCGCTTGACAACAGATAAATTTTCACTTAATGACGCCTTTCTTAATTTCGCTACACGCGTCAAAATTTACGCAGCTGCCCGACTGACCTACGAAATACCCATATAAAAATTTAAGTCCATACGACTTTCTTGTGCTCTTGTTCAAATTATATTTACGTGATGACGTTAGGTGCCGACGTTTGATCGAAACTTTCGGACCTAACAAAGCAACAATCCCACCTCGTTCGAACTTTCTTCGATGTTCAGCGGCTGAGAAATCCTACATTCAAAATTTTAACGTAATGACGTCAAGCCCTTTTCTTAAATTCGCTACATCCATCAAAAATTGACATAACCGTCCGAATGACGCAAGGAATGCCCATATAAAACCTAAAATCGACACGAATTTCCGTTATCGGAATAGTCGCTGGTAATAAGAGTTTTTTAGTTGAGTTTTCCAGTTCTGCGCTCTACCAGTGAGCTATGATACCACCCCCTCTCTATCCCCCAGTTGTTCGAATGCCTGCAGACTGCGTATCTTACAAAGAAATATCATAAGTGAGGTCTCAAAATGAAGGAAAACACAACTTACTTTAGAATCGATGAGTAAATACTGTAGAAAAAAAAATTTTCTGGTCATGAAAGAAGCTCAAAAGATATTCCGCACTATTGTGAGCCCTGTTCTACACACTTCTGAAACACGCTCATCTTCCTAATTCCAGATTTTATGCAATACTTTTCTCGATTAGTTGTATGCTTGTGTGGGATCTTTTCTGTCTCAAAACTTGTTTAGTTTTTATACACAATAATACATAGGGCCCAGGACCATTTTCAACCCCGGAGCTGAGTGTTTACCTGTAGGTACCCGGGGCCCCGCGTACCTCGACCCAAACTTAACGCATACAAATCTGATTTGCTGTGCAACAGCAATCTGTAACTGAGTGAAACTGTTCCAACTATGCACGGTTTGCTTTCTAAGTGACAGGCACTACGCCTTCACCAAATCTGTGTCTGTTCCCATAAAAGGTTGCTCCGGGAGGAGGGGGGGGGGTGTCTAGACAGTGACAGGGGAAAGATCGGTCTCGAAAAATTTCTTAATTTAATTAAGTCATTGCTAAAAATCTGCTCATTTGTTTGAAAGTTTCTTTTTTTTCAATTTGAGGAGATCGCTGAGTGCGGGTGATAAAAGGGATCTTCTGCGCTGAAAATATGCAGCCACCCAAGATTACAGACAACCTCCCTCCCCCCCCTCCCAACCCCAAACACACATTACACGTTGCATGTCAAGGGTCATTGGATCGCTTCGCATATGGCGTGCAATGTCGGACACTTTGTAATAATTATGTATCAAACCTCTATGAAGCATAACTATACATGGACTCTATGCAGTCATCGGTTGTTTATAAAGTCACTGTTTGGATGAACAACACATCAACTGTACTCAGACGGGTTTTTTTTTTTTGAGCCACCCTGAACCTCAATTTCCGACACAAAATGTCACCAGCGCAACGCAATTTGGCATTTACAGCAAAAAAATGCATGCCATAATAAAGTAGATATAAAGATCTATGATGTCACAAAAATGAAAATTTTTGGTCGTTCCGAACTGGGTGAAAACCGCGACAAATCCCCCCCCCCACCCCCCCCCCCCCAAAAAAAAGGAGGGAGGGGGGTGAGTTTTTTCGGCACAGACTTCTATGTACTCCTGTGCCTCCGCCCTTTCTTTATCTTACTTGTTTACACGGACACTTTTTACATGTTAACAGTTCAGCCAACAAAATGCCAACACTTGTCAGTTCAGCTAACAATCCTGTTCGGATCCCGCCTGTGAGGACCTATCCAGATCTGTTTGGATTAAAAACTTGTCAGAAACTAGTGAAAAACTTTCTGACGACACAGAGTGAGAAAAGAAGCTGTTGAATTACCAGCAGGGGGTCCAATGTTGGTGGGAACAGATGATTCTGATAATCTAACAACACAATGATCGGTGCAAAACAGACGACAGCGTCACGGTTATCCGCTGGAGGTCAAAAATCAAGTCTGCTGACGGAGAAAGTCTACGCAATATGTTTTGCTACTAACTGCCTGAACGAGTGTTGAGAAAAAAAAACGGAAAATCAGCTAACGCAAAACCGAAAGATTGAGGCCTAAAATTGTAATAATTTGAGCACTATATTGCTGAGTATAAAAGGATGCAAGAAAACCTTTTTTTACATTTTGTCAACTTCTCAACAAATTAAATTTTTTATTTGAGAAATAAGTCAAGTCCCTTAACCTCCCCCCCTTCCCCACCCCCCCCCCCCAAATGCAAAACGAAAAAAAAAACGGAAAACCGGTAAAAACCGGAAAAATATCATCTCTGTTCATAAACCAATACTTCAGTCTCCGCAAAAAGTTAAAAGCTCTTTAATATCACGGCCAAATCTTCTTTTCAGTATCGTTTCTCGAAATACAAAAGTGGGGCAGTATATCGAGCATTTGGCATACGCTGCACCGCTATATCTCAAGTCGATGCCTTTGTTAATCCCCAGACATATTTGGTCGTAAATAATTTAAAGAATCCGGTTTATGGCTCCCGTAATCTTAACATACCTTCGTCTAGACATAACTAAATAATAAGTAAAAGACATAACTCAAAAAAAAGCATACGCGTTAGGATTCAAAATTTTGCGTTCAAATGTACGCAGATCTGTCACGATCCTGGATCCAGTCCTTAGATGGTCACGAAAGTCAAATATTTTCAAGTTCAAGTTTGTTTCCGTGACCAATTTTCCACATCCATTTGTAATTGATGCGTACTTTACTACACACGTATCCCGGCAACGCGAACGCCGGTTAACGACACACATTTGGTTCAGACAGTATCTCAAGTCCGATAAGCCTTAGTTTAGGTGGCAACAACTGTAGTGAAAATGAAGAGTAGCCACATGTCTTTTTGTTTCGCTCCACGAATTCTTCTTAACCAGAGCATGAGAGACACGATCCCCCGTGTAGCACGAGTGATGCATGAAATCGGTGCTAAGATAGAGACACAATCCCCCATGTAGCACGAGTGATGCATGAAATCGGCGCTGAGATAGAGACACGACCCCCCCATCCCCGTGTAGCACGAGTGATCCATGCAATCAGTGCTTAGATAGACATACGATCCCACGTGTAGCACGAGTGATCCATGAAATGTTTGCTAAGACGAGTGACCCATGTTCCTCGAGTGATCCATGAAATCGGTGCTAAAATAGAGACACGCTCCCCCGTGTAGCACGAGTGATCCATGAAACCGGTGCTAAGATAGACACACGATCCCCCGTGTAGCACGAGTGATCCATGAAATCGGTGCTAAGATAGACACATGATCCCCTGTGTAGCACGAGTGATCCATGAAATCGGTGCTAAGATAGACACACGATTCCCCCGTGTAGCACGAGTGATCCATGAAATCGGTGCTAAGATAGACACATGATCCCCCGTGTAGCACGAGTGATCCATGAAATCGGTGCCAAGATAGACACACGATCCCCCATGTAGCGCGAGTGATCCATGAAATCGGTGCTAAGATAGACAAACGATCCCCCATGTAGCGCGAGTGATCCATGAAATCGGTGTTTTGGTCGATTTGCGAAGTGTCATCATTTACAATTGTAACAGTTGTACATTTTCACATTTTGACAAAAGCTTTTGTAAAATATCAAAACAATCCCACATATAGTTTCGGAGACACAGCCCGTTCCATTACAAGGACAAAACTGTATACAGTGTAAACGCTTTTACAAAATTTCAAAATACTGTCATTCTGACGATTTTCCATGAATCACAACAAACATATCCTATTGTACACCTTCAATATGTGCTCTATCCCTGTGTGAAACTTCAAAAAAAAAAAATCCGATTAATAGTTTTGTAAATCCAGCCTGAATACGACGCCGAAAATACGCTGAGCGTCATTAATCGAAAAAAAATGTCTTTTTGAAATTATTTCATGAACCAGAATAAAAACAGACGCTGCGCAACTTACATATGTGTGCTATCTGTGGTACAGTTTCAAAAGAATCCGGCTTATGGTTTCGGAGATATAACGCATGAGGATAGACGGCCCAACAACCGGACGCACAGATGAACAGGCTCACAATTATATCACTCCGTTACACGGGGAATAATTACCTAAAGGCAGCCGCAAATGCTCACAATATGTAGACTATCAAAATGCGTTACACTTTACTCACTGTATGGGATGGGTGTTCGGAATCTTGAACAATGCAGCTGAATTCGGCCACTTCTCCTATGTCCCGCGTTACATTCTGCATTACACTTCTCAGCGTCGGGGCTGTATCAGACAGACATTTATAAGACTGACCATTCTGTCCGGTTTTAAATGATACATACAATGGCAATGTGGTTAGCATCGATTCAATTCCTTTTTCATGAAGCCTTAACCTTGTGTAACAAGACCGTCAAGTGACGGTATGCAGGTGCCGTCAGAGTGAAAATACACGAACTGGCACTGCGATTTTTCAAAAATACGGCTGACAGTTTACAAAAATTGTCATTCTATTGGACATTTTGCCAAAAAAAAAAAAAAAAAGAAAAAGAAAAAGAAACTATAGCAGGTAACCAACAGTGGGGAAACTTCGGTGTGCTTGGTCATTTGGTCATGTGAAGAGTGAATACGTGAATCCATAAACCCACAGCTAAGTGTATTTATTTTGGTGGGTAAAAGCAAATCGAGAGATCTATTTGTCAAATGCATGTTCACAGACGCAGCCCATTGAGCAAATGTGTTCGTGTTTTTTTCTGGGATGGGCGGGGGGAGGGGGAGCTTCTGAAAAAATAGTTCAACGTTTAGCCACCTTATATAAAGACACGTAAAATCTAGCTGACAGCAAGACATCGTTCGACAAAAATTTAACTTTCAAAACGTTGTGGTCCTTGTGTATGTTTCTTTTGTGGCAGCTTGATTTTAAAAAAAAGTTCACATACTTCGAGTCAATTTTGTCGTCGCTTTTGCTTTCATGCCACCCCCGATAGGCGACGCCAGCTCGGGTTTCATGAGTGCCACGGGGTGGCAGGAGAGCAAATCACCTTCCCCTACCTCTGTTTTAGCAAAATCCCATTATTTTTCGCTTCGTCACAGTAGATTGGCCCATTCTGCGTCCATCAAAACAGTAACGGGCGTTATTGACGGTAAAATGATCCAAGAGTGGAGCAGTTTGATGTAGGGGCAACCACAATGTTGATTAGGCGTCGGATTATCGAGGTCTAACCAATGTTTGCCGGTAGATGTTGTAATTCCATAATCAACTAGATGCTGTCAGAGAGCAGCAATATCCCCCGTGAAACCCTAAATATTACCCCTATGCAATATCTAAGCTAATGGATTACCATTGACAGGAAACTGGACACCCTTCCTTGAACGACAAATCAACAATACTACAAACTGTCTTTGAACAGATATAACCCGAATCTATTTTTTATTAATCTAATGTAAAGCATTTTTTCATTTTGTCAATTTTGCTTCGATCAAACTGAAACCTTAACGTTGCACATCTTTATACCCTATATTTTGCCTATATGAAATATGAAAGCTGAATTATGCTTCGTTGATATAGAAGTGGTGTCCACAAAGTCCTATACATGTGCACATATGTCTATTTTCGACGATTTTCAAAAGCCTGTCAATTTGTCAATTTTGCTTCGATCAAACTGAAACCTTAACGTTGCACATCTTTATACCCTATATTTTGCCTATATGAAATATGAAAGCTGAATTATGCTTCGTTGACATAGAAGTGGTGTCCACAAAGTCCTATACATGTGCACATATGTCTATTTTCGACGATTTTCAAAAGCCTGTCAATTTGTCAATTTTGCTTCGATCAAACTGAAACCTTGACGTTGCACATCTTTATACCCTATATTTTGCCTGTATGAAATATGAAAGCTGAATTATGCTTCGTTGATATAGAAGTGGTGTCCACAAAGTCCTTAGCTTGAAGAGGGGACGGACGGACGGACAGACGTAAATCTCGGTCTTAGGGGCTATTTTGTCCATATCTTAGGGGGGATCGCCCCTAACACATGGACAAAATTTTTCAAAACGCGTGCGGATATGTCGGTCTTAGGGGCTATGGCCGTGACTTAGGGGCTATTTTGTCCATATCTTAGGGGGGATCGCCCCTAACACATGGACAAAATTTTTCAAAACGCGTGCGGATATGTCGGTCTTAGGGGCTATGGCCGTGACTTAGGGGCTATTTTGTCCATATCTTAGGGGGAATCGCCCCTAACACATGGACAAAATTTTTCAAAACGCGTGCGGATATGTCGGTCTTAGGGGCTATGCCCGTGACTTAGGGGCTATTTTGTCCATATCTTAGGGGGGATCGCCCCTAACACATGGACAAAATTTTTCAAAACGCGTGCGGATATGTCGGACTTAGGAGCTATGCCCGTGACTTACCGGCTATTTTGTCCATGTCTTAGGAGGGATCGCCCCTAACACACGGATAGGATTTCGTCAAAATTCTGTTCGCTTTATGAATACTGTTGATCAGTGTTGCATTTGGAACCCGCCCGCTCGTCCGAGACGCGCTACTTTCCCGTCGGACGGGCAACGTTTCAAAGTTACCCGCCCGACCGTTAGGCGTAAATTTCGGTCTTAGGGGCTATTTTGTCTATATCTTAGGGGGGATCGCCCCTAACACATGGGCAAATTTTTTTCAAAAGGCATACGGATATGTCGGTCTTAGGGGCTATACCCGTGACTTAGGGGCTATTTTATCCGTGTCTTAGGAGGGATTGCCCCTAACACACGGACAGAATTTCTTCAAAATTCTGTTCGCTTTATGAATACTGTTGATCAGTGTTGCATTTGGAGCAACTTTTCAGTTACCCGCCCGACCGTTAGGCCAAAACTTTCGGGCCCGCATTTTTTGCGGTTAATAATGAGCACTGCCCATTACCCCATGGCCAAAATTGGCCGAAGGAGTATTGTCATCGTCGTGGTGTCTGCCCGTCTGTCTATCCGTTAGGCCAATCTTCTAAACACGATCGCTTGAAAAGTATTTAGCCGATCATCACGAAATTTTGTGCAGTAACTAATCGGGTAAATATCTGGACTGGTATTGATTTTGGCCCGATCGAACAATTTATAATGCCCGCCGAGCGGCCATCGTATTTTTGACAGTAACTTTTTGTACACACGATAGCTTGAAAAGTACTTAGTCGATCATCAAGAAATTTTGTGCAGAAACTAATCAGGTAGAGATCTAGGGTGGGATTGATTTTGGGCCCGGTCGGGCTATTTTATATGTCCGCATCTTGTTTTTAGCATCAACTTTGTAAGCACGTTAGCATTAAAAATACTTGGCCGATCATCACTAAATTTTATACACACATTTCCCAGGTCAAAATCTGGTATTGATTTTGGGTCTCATAGGAAAATTCAAAATGGCTGCCGGCTACCATCTTGAATTTTTCATGAAAAATCTTGTAAACACAGTAAGTGAAAAACTACTTGGCCAATCATCACAAAATTTTATTTACATATTTACCAGGTCAAAATCTTGGCTGATATTGATTTTGGGACAGATCAGGAATTTCAAAATGGATGCCAGTGAAAAACTGCTTGGATAATCATCACCAGATTTTATACACACATTTACCAGGTCAAATTCGTGGCTGTTATTGGTCTTGGGCCCGATCAGAAAATGCAAAATGGCTGCCGGCCGCCATCTTGAATGTTTCGTTAAAAATCTTGCAAACACGATAAGTGAAAAACTACTTGGCCGATCATCCTCAAATTTTATACACACATTTACCGGTCAAAATATACCCTTAAGCAGACCTGTACGTGGGCCGAGGAGTATTGCCATCACTGATGGCTCTTGTTTATATTGTACATTCCAGATGCATGACAATTTTCGACACCATAATATTGTGTTATTACGGTAACCCATACATTTTTGCGCCAAGTATTATTTTCCGCTTTTGTAAGTTCGGACGGGTGACTTTTCAGTCGGACAGGCAGCTTTGCTGAGTAGAACGTCCAGCTGGTAGTCTAAATTCTGAGCCTAGTTGCAACACTGCTGTTGACTTGGTTATTTACAGTTTAGTGGAATTCTATCAGTTATCGCAAGAATAATCGACAAATTCTTAAGAGCACGAGCCGAAAGGCGCAAAAGGAAGGCCGGCTAAAAGTCTAGATTTAAATCCGATCGAAAACATTAAGATATCGATGAAAAGAATAGCTTCGCGCCGAATCCTGGACCACTTCTTCTTGTTTGCCAACTTAATGGAGATTAAACAATATAGTACTAATAATTATAATTTACAGGTGTTGTTTTGTCAGATTTAGAGTCAGCATATTGCAGTTTGATTGTTTTTGTGTTGTTATTGTCGCAAATTGAAAAAAAAACTTTTGTTTTTATAGTATCCTTTAGTGGAACAACCGTCCATGATCTTAGGGCCTATTGTGAGAAGAATTATCAAAGAAACATGTTTTCATCTAAAACAGATAATAACATAGGGACTTACAAGTTCGGCATTAAAACACACGTTTAGCTGCAGTATGAATGCATGTTCGATCTGAAAACCATATTGAATAAATGTATCTGAAACAGTAACTACTATGTAAACGTCCGCCGTCTTAAGGGGTATTATTGTTGAGGGTCTTGGAGTATTTTTTCGATACTTTAATTTAAACTTAAGTTTGTCTTGTTATGAATCATGGCTTAAAACTGTTGTTTTACTCGATGTCTCTACAAAATAATTAATTCAGAAAGCAGTAGTTATAAAATCTCATAAAATATGAAAAATATTGATTTATTTATTGTGGAAATATTGTCCGTGACATTAGGGATAGGTTGCAAAGAATTAGAGGAAGCATCTGTAGATTTTGAACGGATGAAAATTTTGTTAGCTGCAAAATAATGATTTGGCACTACTGAGTTGTGCCAGCTAGCATCCAGATATCTTTGATAATAAATCTAATTTTCAAATTGTGTATGAAAAATGGTTTGAAACTTTAGTGATATGATATTTTACTACAACTTATTCAAAGCTGAAGGTTTTGTGTATCCATGATCATAGAATATGAACGAATATTTGTATATTTATCATTATTTTTAAAGTTAGATTACTGTCCGTAATCTTAGCAGTATCTTGTGAAAAACATTTTTGAAAACAATTTGTCTACTGAAATGATAATTAAAATACAATCTTATCGGATAACGATGTAGTTCTGTTGATTTACGACAGATTATAGCTATTTCTTCTAAACAAAACATAGAAATATTCGCTATTCAACGACCTTTAATTGCAGAAATGTCCGTTGTTTTAAGGGCTATTGCTCATCTTGATCTCAAACTCATATGTTTGCCAAGTTAATTGAGAATAAACAATATGATACTAATAATTGCAATTCACAGGTGTTTTTTGTCAGATTTAGAGTCAGCATGTTGCATTTTGATTGTTTTTGTGTTGTTATTGCCAACACATTGCTAAGGGCTATTGCTCATCTTGATCTTAAAATCATACGTTTGCCAACTTAATTGAGCTTAAACAATATGGTACTAATAATTATAATTTACAGGTGTTATTTTGTGAGATTTAGAGTCAGCATGTTGCATTTTGATTGTTTTTGTGTTGTTATTGTCGCAAATCGAAAAAGCTTTTGTTTTTATAGTATCCTTTAGTTTAGCAACTGTCCATGATCTTAGGGGGTATTTTGAGAATTATCAAAGGAACACGTTTTCATCTAAGACAGATAATAACATAGGAACTTTTAAGTTCGGCATTTAAACATAAGTTTAGCTACAGTATGAAGGTACATTTGATCTTAAAACCATTTTGAATAAATGTATCTGAAACAACGGCCATTATGTAAACGTCCGCCGTCTTAAAGGGTATTATTGTTGTGGGTCTTGGAGCATTTTCTCTTCTTTTTAAATTAGCCTAAAGCTTGTCTTGTTATGAGTCACAGCTAAAAACTGTTGTTTACTCAATGTTTCTACAAAATAATCAATTCAGAATGCAAAAGTAATAAAATCTCATAAAAATTAAAAATATTGGTTTATTTTTTGTGGAATTATTGTCCATGACGTTAGGGATAGGTTGTAAAGAATATTTAGAGGAATCATTAGTAGATTTAGAACGGATGAAAATTTTGTTAGCTACAAGATAATGTTTTTGCACTACTGAATTGTGAGAGCCAGCATCCAAATATCTTTGATAATAAATCTAATTTTCAAATTATGTATGAGAAATGGTTTGAAACTTTAGTTATATGACATTTAACTACAACTTATTCAGAGCTGAAGGTCTTGTGTATACATGTTCATTGAAAATGAACGAACATTTGAATATTCATCATTATTTTTCAAGTTAGATTACTGTCCGTAATCTTAGGGGGTATCTTGTGAAAAAACATTTTTCAAAACAATTTGTCTACTGAAATGATATATAAAATACAATCTTATTGGATAATGATGTAGACCTGTTGATTTTCGACAGATTATAGATATTTCTTCTAAACAAAACAGAGAAACATTCGTTGTTCATCGACCTTTAATTGCAGAAATGTCCGTCGTTTTAAGGGCTATTGCTCATCTTGATCTTAAAATCATATGTTTGCCAACTTAATTGAGAATAAATAATATGGTACTAATAATTCTAATTTTACAGGTGTTATTTTGTCAGATTTAGAGTCAGCATGTTGCATTTTGATTGTTTTTGTGTTGTTATTGTCGCAAATCGAAAAAGCTTTTGTTTTTATAGTATCCTTTAGTTTAGCAACTGTCCATGATCTTAGGGGGTGTTTTGAGAATTATCAAAGGAACACGTTTTCATCTAAGACAGATAATAGCATAGGAACCTATAAGTTCGCCATTTAAACATAAGTTTAGCTAGAGTATGAAGGTATGTTTGATCTGAAAATCATATTGAATAAATGTATATAAAACAATAACCACTATGTAAACGTCCGCCATCTTAAGGGGTATTATTGGTAAGGGTGTTGGAGCATTTTTTTCGATGCTTAAAATGGACTAAAGCTTCTCTTGTTATAAATTATAGCTAAAAACTGTTGTTTTACTCAATGTTTCTACAAAATAATTAATTCAGGAAGCAATAGTCACAAAATCTCATAAAATATGAAAAATGTTGATTTATTTTTTGTGGAATTATTGTCCATGACATTAGGGATCGGTTGTAAAGAATGTTTAGAGGAAGCATTTGTAGATTTAGAACGGATGAAAATGGTGTTAGCTGCAAGATAATGTTTTTGCACTACTGCTTTGTGCCAGCCAGCATCCAAATATCTTTGATAATAAATCTAATTTTCAAATTGTGTATGAGAAATGGTTTGAAACTTTAGTTATATGACATTTTACTACAACTTATTCAAAGCTGAAGGTCTTGTGTATACATGCTCATTGAATATGAACGAATATTTGAATATTCATCATTATTTTTCAAGTTAGATTACTGTCCGTAATCTTAGGGGGCATCTTGTAAAAAAACATTTTTCAAAACAATTTGTCTACTGAAATGGTATATAAAATACAATCTTATTGGATAATGATGTAGACCTGTTGATTTTCGACAGATTATAGATATTTCTTCTAAGCAAAACAGAGAAACATTCGTTGTTCATCGACCTTTAATTGCAGAAATGTCCATCGTTTTAAGGGCTATTGCTCATCTTGATCTTAAAATCATATGTTTGCCAACTTAATTGAGAATAAATAATATGGTACTAATAATTATAATTTTACAGGTGTTATTTTGTCAGATTTAGAGTCAGCATGTTGCATTTTGATTGTTTTTGTGTTGTTATTGTCGCAAATCGAAAAAGCTTTTGTTTTTATAGTATCCTTTAGTTTAGCAACTGTCCATGATCTTAGGGGGTGTTTTGAGAATTATCAAAGGAACACGTTTTCATCTAAGACAGATAATAACATAGGAACCTATAAGTTCGCCATTTAAACATAAGTTTAGCTAGAGTATGAAGGTATGTTTGATCTGAAAATCATATTGAATAAATGTATATAAAACAATAACCACTATGTAAACGTCCGCCATCTTAAGGGGTATTATTGGTAAGGGTGTTGGAGCATTTTTTTCGATACTTAAAATAGACTAAAGCTTCTCTTGTTATAAATTATAGCTAAAAACTGTTGTTTTACTCAATGTTTCTACAAAATAATTAATTCAGGAAGCAATAGTCACAAAATCTCATAAAATATGAAAAATGTTGATTTATTTTTTGTGGAATTATTGTCCATGACATTAGGGATCGGTTGTAAAGAATGTTTAGAGGAAGCATTTGTAGATTTAGAACGGATGAAAATGGTGTTAGCTGCAAGATAATGTTTTTGCACTACTGCTTTGTGCCAGCCAGCATCCAAATATCTTTGATAATAAATCTAATTTTCAAATTGTGTATGAGAAATGGTTTGAAACTTTAGTTATATGACATTTTACTACAACTTATTCAAAGCTGAAGGTCTTGTGTATACATGCTCATTGAATATGAACGAATATTTGAATATTCATCATTATTTTTCAAGTTAGATTACTGTCCGTAATCTTAGGGGGCATCTTGTAAAAAAACATTTTTCAAAACAATTTGTCTACTGAAATGGTATATAAAATACAATCTTATTGGATAATGATGTAGACCTGTTGATTTTCGACAGATTATAGATATTTCTTCTAAGCAAAACAGAGAAACATTCGTTGTTCATCGACCTTTAATTGCAGAAATGTCCATCGTTTTAAGGGCTATTGCTCATCTTGATCTTAAAATCATATGTTTGCCAACTTAATTGAGAATAAATAATATGGTACTAATAATTATAATTTACAGGTGTTATTTTGTCAGATTTAGAGTCAGCATGTTGCATTTTGATTGTTTTTGTGTTGTTATTGTCGCAAATTGTAAAAGCTTTTGTTTTTATAGTATTCTTTAGTTTAGCAACTATCCATGATCTTAGGGGGTGTTTTGAGAATTATCAAAGGAACACGTTTTCATCTAAGACAGATAATAACATAGGAACCTATAAGTTCGCCATTTAAACATAAGTTTAGCTACAGTATGAAGGTATGTTTGATCTGAAAATCATATTGAATAAATGTATATAAAACAATAACCACTATGTAAACGTCCGCCGTCTTAAGGGGTATTATTGGTGAGGGTCTTGGAGCAAGCATTTTTTTTCGATTCTTAAAATAGACTAAAGCTTGTCTTGTTATGAATCATAGCTAAAACTGTTGTTTTACTCAACGTTTCTACAATATAATTAATTCAGAAAGCAATAGTCATAAAATCTCATAAAATATGAAAAATATTGATTTATCTAATGTGGAATTATTGTCCATGACATTAGGGATATGTTGTAAAGAATGTTTAGAGGAAGCATTAGTAGATTTAGAACGGATGAAAATGATGTTAGCTGCAAGATAATGTTTTGGCACTACTGCATTGTGCCAGCCAGCATGCAAATATCTTTAATAATAAATCTAATTTTCAAATTGTGTATGAGAAATGGTTTGAAACTTTAGTTATATGACATTTTACTACAACTTATTTAAAGCTGAAGGTCCTGTGTATACATGTTCATTGAATATGAACGAATATTTCAAGATTCATCATTATTTTTCAAGTTAGATTACTGTCCGTAATCTTAGGGGGTATCTTGTGAAAAAACATTTTTCAAAACAATTTGTCTACTGAAATGATATATAAAATACAATCTTATTGGATAAAACAATGAGCACTATGTAAACGTCCGCCGTCTTAAGGGGTATTATTGGTGAGGGTCTTGGAGCAAGCATTTTTTTTCGATTCTTAAAATAGACTAAAGCTTGTCTTGTTATGAATCATAGCTAAAACTGTTGTTTTTTTCAACGTTTCTATAAAATAATTAATTCAGAATGCAATAGTCATAAAATCTCATAAAATATGAAAAATATTGATTTATCTATTGTGGAATTATTGTCCATGACATTAGGGATATGTTGTAAAGAATGTTTAGAGGAAGCATTAGTAGATTTAGAACGGATGAAAATGATGTTAGCTGCAAGATAATGTTTTTGCACTACTGCTTTGTGCCAGCCAGCATCCAAATATCTTTAATAATAAATCTAATTTTCAAATTGTGTATGAGAAATGGTTTGAAACTTTAGTTATATGACATTTTACTACAACTTATTTAAAGCTGAAGGTCCTGTGTATACATGTTCATTGAATATGAACGAATATTTCAAGATTCATCATTATTTTTCAAGTTAGATTACTGTCCGTAATCTTAGGGGGTATCTTGTGAAAAAACATTTTTCAAAACAATTTGTCTACTGAAATGATATTTAAAATACAATCTTATTGGATAATGATGTAGACCTGTTGATTTTCGACAGATTATAGATATTTCTTCTAAACAAAACAGAGAAACATTCGTTGTTCATCGACCTTTAATTGCAGAAATGTCCGTCGTTTTAAGGGCTATTGCTCATCTTGACTTTAAAATCATACGTTTGCCAACTTAATTGAGCTTAAACAATATGGTACTAATAATTATAATTTACAGGTGTTATTTTGTCAGATTTAGAGTCAGCATGTTGCATTTTGATTGTTTTTGTGTTGTTATTGTCGCAAATTGTAAAAGCTTTTGTTTTTATAGTATCTTTTTGTGGAGCAACTGTCCATGATCTTAGGGGATATTTTGATAAGAATTTTCAAAGGAACATGTTTTCATCTTAGACAGATAATAACATAGGAACTTGTAATTTCGGCATTTAAACATAAGTTTAGCTAGAGTATGAAGGTAAGATTGATCTGAAAACCATGTTGAATAAATGTATATAAAACAATAACCACTATGTAAACGTCCGCCTTCTTAAGGGGTATTACTGTTGAGGGTCTTGGAGCATTTTTTCGATTCTTTAAATTAGACTAAAGCTTGTCTTGTTATGAATCATAGCTAAAAACTGTTGATTTACTCAATGTTTCTACAAAATAATTAATTCAGAATGCAATAGTCATAAAATCTCATAAAATATGAAAAATATTGATTTATTTATTGTGGAATTATTGTCCATGACATTAGGGATAGGTTGTAAAGAATGTTTAGAGGAAGCATTAGTAGATTTAGAACGGATGAAAACGTTGTTAGCTGCAAGATAATGCTTTGGCACTACTGCATTGTGACAGCCAGCATCCAAATATCTTTGATAATAAATCTAATTTTCAAATTGTGTATGAGAAATGGTTTGAAACTTTAGTTATATGGCATTTTACTACAACTTATTCAAAGCTGAAGGTCTTGTGTATACATGTTCATTGAATATGAACGAATATTTGAATATTCATCATTATTTTTCAAGTTAGATTACTGTCCGTAATCTTAGGGGGCATCTTGTGAAAAAACATTTTTCAAAACAATTTGTCTACTGAAATGATATATGTAGACCTGTTGATTTTCGACAGATTATAGATATTTCTTCTAAACAAAACAGAGAAACATTCGTTGTTTAACGACCTTTAATTGCAGAAATGTCCGTCGTTTTAAGGGCTATTGCTCATCTTGATCTTAAAATCATATGTTTGCCAACTTAATTGAGATTAAACAATATGGTACTAATAATTATAATTTACAAGTGTTATTTTGTCAGATTTTGAGTCAGCATGTTGCATTTTGATTGTTTTTGTGTCGTTATTGTCGCAAATGGAAAAAGCTTTTGTTTCTATAGTATCCTTTAGTTTAGCAACTGTCCATGATCTTAGGGGGTATTTTCAGAATTATCAAAGGAACACGTTTTCATCTAAGACAGATAATAACATAGGAAGCTATAAGTTCGCCATTTAAACATAAGTTTATCTAGAGTATGAAGGTATGTTTGATCTGAAAATCATATTGAATAAATGTATATAAAACAATAACCACTATGTAAACGTCCGTCGTCTTAAGGGGTATTATTGTTGAGGGTAAAACTGTTGTTTTACTCAACGTTTCTACAACATAAATAATTCAGAAAGCAATAGTCACAAAATCTCATAAAATATGAAAAATATTGATTTATCTATTGTGGAATTATTGTCCATGACATTAGGGATATGTTGTAAAGAATGTTTAGAGGAAGCATTAGTAGATTTAGAACGGATGAAAATGATGTTAGCTGCAAGATAATGTTTTGGCACTCCTGCATTGTGCCAGCCAGCATGCAAATATCTTTGATAATAAATCTAATTTTCAAATTGTGTATGAGAAATGGTTTGAAACTTTAGTTATAAAATATTTTACTACAACTTATTCAAAGCTGAAGGTCTTGTGTATACATGTTCATTGAATATGAACGTATATTTGAAGATTCATCATTATTTTTCAAGTTAGATTACTGTCCGTAATCTTAGGGGGCATCTTGTGAAAAAACATTTTTCAAAACAATTTGTCTACTGAAATGATATATAAAATACAATCTTATTGGATAATGATGTAGACCTGTTGATTTTCGACAGATTATAGATATTTCTTCTAAACAAAACAGAGAAACATTCGTTGTTCATCGACCTTTAATTGCAGAAATGTCCGTCGTTTTAAGGGCTATTGCTCATCTTGATCTTAAAATCATACGTTTGCCAACTTAATTGAGCTTAAACAATATGGTACTAATAATTATAATTTACAGGTGTTATTTTGTCAGATTTAGAGTCAGCATGTTGCATTTTGATTGTTTTTGTGTTGTTATTGTCGCAAATTGTAAAAGCTTTTGTTTTTATAGTATCCTTTAGTGGAGCAACTGTCCATGATCTTAGGGGGTATTCTGAGAAGAATTATCAAAGGAACAAGTTTTCATCTAAGACGGATACTAAAATAGGAACTGATAAGTTCGGCATTTAAACATAGGCTTAGCTACAGTATAATGGTATGTTTTATCTGGAAACCATACTGAATAAATGTATCTAAAACAACAACCAGAATGTAGACGTCCGCCGTCTTACGGGGTATTATTGTTGAGAGTCTTGGAGCATTTTTTTCGATTCTTTAAATTAGACTAAAGCTTGTCTTGTTATGAATCATGGCTTAAAACTGTTGTTTTACTCAGTGTTTCTACAAAATAATTAATTCAGAAAGCAATAGTCATAAAATCTCATGAAATATGAAAAATATTGATGCATTTGTTGTGGAATTATTGTCCATGACATTAGGGGTAGGTTGTAAAGAATGTTTAGAGGAGGCATTTGTAGATTTAGAACAGATGAAAATTTCGTTAGCTACAAGATAATAATTTACCACAAATGAATGGTGCCAGCCAGCATCCAAATATCTTTGATAATAAATCTAATTTTGTGTATGAGAAATGGTTTGAAACTTTAGTTATAAAATATTTTACTACAACTTATTCAAAGCTGAAGGTCTTGTGTATACATGTTCATTGAATATGAACGTATATTTGAATATTTATCATTATTTCTCAAGTTAGATTAGTGTCCGTAATCTTAGGGGGTATCTTGTGAAAAAACATTTTTCAAAACAATTTGTCTACTGAAATGATATATAAAATACAATCTTATTGGATAATGATGTGGACCTGTTGATTTTCGCAGATTATAGATATTTCTTCTAAACAAAACAGAGAAACATTCGTTATTCAACTACCTTTAATTGCAGAATTGTCCGTCGTTTTAAGGGCTATTGCTCATCTTGATCTTAAAATCACATGTTTGCCAACTTAATTGAGATTGAACAGTATGATACCAATAATTATAATTCACATTTCTTCTTTTATCAGATTTAGAGTCAGCATGTTGCATTTTGATTGTTTTTGTGTTGGTATTGTCGCAAATTGAAAAAAAAACTTTTGTTTTTATAGTATCCTTTAGTGGAGCAACTGTCCATGATCTTAGGGGGTATACTGAGAAGAATTATCAAAGGAACAAGTTTTCATCTAAGACGGATACTAAAATAGGAACTGATAAGTTCGGCATTTAAACATAGGCTTAGCTACAGTATAATGGTATGTTTTATCTGGAAACCATACTGAATAAATGTATCTAAAACAACAACCAGAATGTAGACGTCCGCCGTCTTACGGGGTATTATTGTTGAGAGTCTTGGAGCATTTTTTTCGATTCTTTAAATTAGACTAAAGCTTGTCTTGTTATGAATCATGGCTTAAAACTGTTGTTTTACTCAGTGTTTCTACAAAATAATTAATTCAGAAAGCAATAGTCATAAAATCTCATGAAATATGAAAAATATTGATGCATTTGTTGTGGAATTATTGTCCATGACATTAGGGGTAGGTTGTAAAGAATGTTTAGAGGAGGCATTTGTAGATTTAGAACAGATGAAAATTTCGTTAGCTACAAGATAATAATTTACCACAAATGAATGGTGCCAGCCAGCATCCAAATATCTTTGATAATAAATCTAATTTTGTGTATGAGAAATGGTTTGAAACTTTAGTTATAAAATATTTTACTACAACTTATTCAAAGCTGAAGGTCTTGTGTATACATGTTCATTGAATATGAACGTATATTTGAATATTTATCATTGTTTCTCAAGTTAGATTAGTGTCCGTAATCTTAGGGGGTATCTTGTGAAAAAACATTTTTCAAAACAATTTGTCTACTGAAATGATATATAAAATACAATCTTATTGGATAATGATGTAGACCTGTTGATTTTCGACAGATTATAGATATTTCTTCTAAACAAAACAGAGAAACATTCGTTGTTCATCGACCTTTAATTGCAGAAATGTCCGTCGTTTTAAGGGCTATTGCTCATCTTGATCTTAAAATCACATGTTTGCCAACTTTATTGAGATTGAACAATATGATACCAATAATTATAATTCACAGTTCTTCTTTTATCAGATTTAGAGTCAGCATGTTGCATTTTGATTGTTTTTGTGTTGGTATTGTCGCAAATTGAAAAAAAAAACTTTTGTTTTCATAGTATCCTTTAGTGGAGCAACTGTCCATGATCTTAGGGGGTATTCTGAGAAGAATTATCAAAGGAACAAGTTTTCATCTAAGACGGATACTAAAATAGGAACTGATAAGTTCGGCATTTAAACATAGGCTTAGCTACAGTATAAAGGTATGTTTAATCTGGAAACCATATTGAATAAATGTATCTAAAACAATAACCACAATGTAGACGTCCGCCGTCTTAAGGAGTGTTATTGTTGGGGCTTTTGGAGCACTTCTTCGATTCTTTAAATTAGACTAAAGCTTGTCTTGTTATGAAGCATGGCTTAAAACTGTTGATTTACTCAATGTTTCTACAAAATTATTAATTCAGAAAGCAATAGTCATAAAATCTCATGAGATTTGAAAAATATTGATGTATTTATTGTGGAATTATTGTCCACGACATTAGGGATAGGTTGTAAAGAAAGTTTAGAGGAAGCCTTTGTAGGTTTAGAACAAATGAAAATTTCGTTTGCTGCAAAATAACGATTTGGCACCACCGAATTGTGCCAGCCAGCATTCAAATATTTTTGATAATAAATCTAATTTTCATATTGTGTATGAGAAATGGTTTGAAAGTTAAGCTATATGACATTTTACTACAACTTATTCAAAGCTGAAGGTCTTGTGTATACATATTCATTGAATATGAACGAATATTTGTATATTTATCATTATTTTTCAAATTACATTAGTGTCCGCAATCTTAGGGGGTATCTTATGAAAAATAGTTTTGAAAACAGCTTGTCTACTGAAATGATATATAAAATACAATCTTATCGGATAGTGATGTAGACCTGTTGATTTTCGACAGATTATAGATATTTCTTCTAAACAAAACAGAGAAACATTCGTTATTCAACTACCTTTAGTTTGCAGAAATGTCCGTCGTTTTAAGGGCTATTGCTCATCTTGTTCTTAAAATCATATGTTTGCCAACTTAATTGAGATTAAACAATATGGTACTAAACATTATAATTTACAGGTGTTTTTTTTTGTCAGATTTAGAGTTTTTGTGTTGTTTTTGTCACAAATTCAAAAAAACTTTTGTTTTTATAGTATCCCTTAGTGGAGCAACTGTCCATGATCTTAGGGGGTATTCTGAGAAGAATTATCAAAGGAACAAGTTTTCATATAAGACAGATAAAAACATAGGAACTGATAAGTTCGGCATTTAAACATAGGCTTAGCTACAGTATAATGGTATGTTTTATCTGGAAACCATACTGAATAAATCTATCTAAAACAACAACCAGAATGTAGACGTCCGCCGTCTTAAGTATTATTGTTGAGAGTCTTGGAGCATTTTTTTCGATTCTTTAAATTAGACTAAAGCTTGTCTTGTTATGAATCATGGCTTAAAACTGTTGTTTTACTCAGTGTTTCTACAAAATAATTAATTCAGAAAGCAATAGTCATAAAATCTCATGAAATATGAAAAATATTGATGCATTTGTTGTGGAATTATTGTCCATGACATTAGGGGTAGGTTGTAAAGAATGTTTAGAGGAGGCATTTGTAGATTTAGAACAGATGAAAATTTCGTTAGCTACAAGATAATAATTTACCACAAATGAATGGTGCCAGCCAGCATCCAAATATCTTTGATAATAAATCTAATTTTGTGTATGAGAAATGGTTTGAAACTTTAGTTATAAAATATTTTACTACAACTTATTCAAAGCTGAAGGTCTTGTGTATACATGTTCATTGAATATGAACGTATATTTGAATATTTATCATTATTTCTCAAGTTAGATTAGTGTCCGTAATCTTAGGGGGTATCTTGTGAAAAAACATTTTTCAAAACAATTTGTCTACTGAAATGATATATAAAATACAATCTTATTGGATAATGATGTAGACCTGTTGATTTTCGCAGATTATAGATATTTCTTCTAAACAAAACAGAGAAACATTCGTTATTCAACTACCTTTAATTGCAGAATTGTCCGTCGTTTTAAGGGCTATTGCTCATCTTGATCTTAAAATCACATGTTTGCCAACTTAATTGAGATTGAACAGTATGATACCAATAATTATAATTCACATTTCTTCTTTTATCAGATTTAGAGTCAGCATGTTGCATTTTGATTGTTTTTGTGTTGGTATTGTCGCAAATTGAAAAAAAAACTTTTGTTTTTATAGTATCCTTTAGTGGAGCAACTGTCCATGATCTTAGGGGGTATACTGAGAAGAATTATCAAAGGAACAAGTTTTCATCTAAGACGGATACTAAAATAGGAACTGATAAGTTCGGCATTTAAACATAGGCTTAGCTACAGTATAATGGTATGTTTTATCTGGAAACCATACTGAATAAATGTATCTAAAACAACAACCAGAATGTAGACGTCCGCCGTCTTACGGGGTATTATTGTTGAGAGTCTTGGAGCATTTTTTTCGATTCTTTAAATTAGACTAAAGCTTGTCTTGTTATGAATCATGGCTTAAAACTGTTGTTTTACTCAGTGTTTCTACAAAATAATTAATTCAGAAAGCAATAGTCATAAAATCTCATGAAATATGAAAAATATTGATGCATTTGTTGCGGAATTATTGTCCATGACATTAGGGGTAGGTTGTAAAGAATGTTTAGAGGAGGCATTTGTAGATTTAGAACAGATGAAAATTTCGTTAGCTACAAGATAATAATTTACCACAAATGAATGGTGCCAGCCAGCATCCAAATATCTTTGATAATAAATCTAATTTTGTGTATGAGAAATGGTTTGAAACTTTAGTTATAAAATATTTTACTACAACTTATTCAAAGCTGAAGGTCTTGTGTATACATGTTCATTGAATATGAACGTATATTTGAATATTTATCATTATTTCTCAAGTTAGATTAGTGTCCGTAATCTTAGGGGGTATCTTGTGAAAAAACATTTTTCAAAACAATTTGTCTACTGAAATGATATATAAAATACAATCTTATTGGATAATGATGTAGACCTGTTGATTTTCGCAGATTATAGATATTTCTTCTAAACAAAACAGAGAAACATTCGTTATTCAACTACCTTTAATTGCAGAATTGTCCGTCGTTTTAAGGGCTATTGCTCATCTTGATCTTAAAATCACATGTTTGCCAACTTAATTGAGATTGAACAGTATGATACCAATAATTATAATTCACAGTTCTTCTTTTATCAGATTTAGAGTCAGCATGTTGCATTTTGATTGTTTTTGTGTTGGTATTGTCGCAAATTGAAAAAAAAACTTTTGTTTTTATAGTATCCTTTAGTGGAGCAACTGTCCATGATCTTAGGGGGTATACTGAGAAGAATTATCAAAGGAACAAGTTTTCATCTAAGACGGATACTAAAATAGGAACTGATAAGTTCGGCATTTAAACATAGGCTTAGCTACAGTATAATGGTATGTTTTATCTGGAAACCATACTGAATAAATGTATCTAAAACAACAACCAGAATGTAGACGTCCGCCGTCTTACGGGGTATTATTGTTGAGAGTCTTGGAGCATTTTTTTCGATTCTTTAAATTAGACTAAAGCTTGTCTTGTTATGAATCATGGCTTAAAACTGTTGTTTTACTCAGTGTTTCTACAAAATAATTAATTCAGAAAGCAATAGTCATAAAATCTCATGAAATATGAAAAATATTGATGCATTTGTTGTGGAATTATTGTCCATGACATTAGGGGTAGGTTGTAAAGAATGTTTAGAGGAGGCATTTGTAGATTTAGAACAGATGAAAATTTCGTTAGCTACAAGATAATAATTTACCACAAATGAATGGTACCAGCCAGCATCCAAATATCTTTGATAATAAATCTAATTTTGTGTATGAGAAATGGTTTGAAACTTTAGTTATAAAATATTTTACTACAACTTATTCAAAGCTGAAGGTCTTGTGTATACATGTTCATTGAATATGAACGTATATTTGAATATTTATCATTGTTTCTCAAGTTAGATTAGTGTCCGTAATCTTAGGGGGTATCTTGTGAAAAAACATTTTTCAAAACAATTTGTCTACTGAAATGATATATAAAATACAATCTTATTGGATAATGATGTAGACCTGTTGATTTTCGACAGATTATAGATATTTCTTCTAAACAAAACAGAGAAACATTCGTTGTTCATCGACCTTTAATTGCAGAAATGTCCGTCGTTTTAAGGGCTATTGCTCATCTTGATCTTAAAATCACATGTTTGCCAACTTTATTGAGATTGAACAATATGATACCAATAATTATAATTCACAGTTCTTCTTTTATCAGATTTAGAGTCAGCATGTTGCATTTTGATTGTTTTTGTGTTGGTATTGTCGCAAATTGAAAAAAAAACTTTTGTTTTCATAGTATCCTTTAGTGGAGCAACTGTCCATGATCTTAGGGGGTATTCTGAGAAGAATTATCAAAGGAACAAGTTTTCATCTAAGACGGATACTAAAATAGGAACTGATAAGTTCGGCATTTAAACATAGGCTTAGCTACAGTATAAAGGTATGTTTTATCTGGAAACCATATTGAATAAATGTATCTAAAACAATAACCACAATGTAGACGTCCGCCGTCTTAAGGAGTGTTATTGTTGGGGCTTTTGGAGCACTTCTTCGATTCTTTAAATTAGACTAAAGCTTGTCTTGTTATGAAGCATGGCTTAAAACTGTTGATTTACTCAATGTTTCTACAAAATTATTAATTCAGAAAGCAATAGTCATAAAATCTCATGAGATTTGAAAAATATTGATGTATTTATTGTGGAATTATTGTCCACGACATTAGGGATAGGTTGTAAAGAAAGTTTAGAGGAAGCATTTGTAGGTTTAGAACAAATGAAAATTTCGTTTGCTGCAAAATAACGATTTGGCACCACCGAATTGTGCCAGCCAGCATTCAAATATTTTTGATAATAAATCTAATTTTCATATTGTGTATGAGAAATGGTTTGAAAGTTAAGCTATATGACATTTTACTACAACTTATTCAAAGCTGAAGGTCTTGTGTATACATATTCATTGAATATGAACGAATATTTGTATATTTATCATTATTTTTCAAATTACATTAGTGTCCGCAATCTTAGGGGGTATCTTATGAAAAATAGTTTTGAAAACAGCTTGTCTACTGAAATGATATATAAGATACAATCTTATCGGATAGTGATGTAGACCTGTTGATTTTCGACAGATTATAGATATTTCTTCTAAACAAAACAGAGAAACATTCGTTATTCAACTACCTTTAGTTTGCAGAAATGTCCGTCGTTTTAAGGGCTATTGCTCATCTTGTTCTTAAAATCATATGTTTGCCAACTTAATTGAGATTAAACAATATGGTACTAAACATTATAATTTACAGGTGTTTTTTTTTTGTCAGATTTAGAGTTTTTGTGTTGTTTTTGTCACAAATTCAAAAAAACTTTTGTTTTTATAGTATCCCTTAGTGGAGCAACTGTCCATGATCTTAGGGGGTATTCTGAGAAGAATTATCAAAGGAACAAGTTTTCATATAAGACAGATAAAAACATAGGAACTGATAAGTTCGGCATTTAAACATAGGCTTAGCTACAGTATAATGGTATGTTTTATCTGGAAACCATACTGAATAAATCTATCTAAAACAACAACCAGAATGTAGACGTCCGCCGTCTTAAGTATTATTGTTGAGAGTCTTGGAGCATTTTTTTCGATTCTTTAAATTAGACTAAAGCTTGTCTTGTTATGAATCATGGCTTAAAACTGTTGTTTTACTCAGTGTTTCTACAAAATAATTAATTCAGAAAGCAATAGTCATAAAATCTCATGAAATATGAAAAATATTGATGCATTTGTTGTGGAATTATTGTCCATGACATTAGGGGTAGGTTGTAAATAATGTTTAGAGGAGGCATTTGTAGATTTAGAACAGATGAAAATTTCGTTAGCTACAAGATAATAATTTACCACAAATGAATGGTGCCAGCCAGCATCCAAATATCTTTGATAATAAATCTAATTTTGTGTATGAGAAATGGTTTGAAACTTTAGTTATAAAATATTTTACTACAACTTATTCAAAGCTGAAGGTCTTGTGTATACATGTTCATTGAATATGAACGTATATTTGAATATTTATCATTATTTCTCAAGTTAGATTAGTGTCCGTAATCTTAGGGGGTATCTTGTGAAAAAACATTTTTCAAAACAATTTGTCTACTGAAATGATATATAAAATACAATCTTATTGGATAATGATGTAGACCTGTTGATTTTCGCAGATTATAGATATTTCTTCTAAACAAAACAGAGAAACATTCGTTATTCAACTACCTTTAATTGCAGAATTGTCCGTCGTTTTAAGGGCTATTGCTCATCTTGATCTTAAAATCACATGTTTGCCAACTTAATTGAGATTGAACAGTATGATACCAATAATTACAATTCACATTTCTTCTTTTATCAGATTTAGAGTCAGCATGTTGCATTTTGATTGTTTTTGTGTTGGTATTGTCGCAAATTGAAAAAAAAACTTTTGTTTTCATAGTATCCTTTAGTGGAGCAACTGTCCATGATCTTAGGGGGTATACTGAGAAGAATTATCAAAGGAACAAGTTTTCATCTAAGACGGATACTAAAATAGGAACTGATAAGTTCGGCATTTAAACATAGGCTTAGCTACAGTATAATGGTATGTTTTATCTGGAAACCATACTGAATAAATGTATCTAAAACAACAACCAGAATGTAGACGTCCGCCGTCTTACGGGGTATTATTGTTGAGAGTCTTGGAGCATTTTTTTCGATTCTTTAAATTAGACTAAAGCTTGTCTTGTTATGAATCATGGCTTAAAACTGTTGTTTTACTCAGTGTTTCTACAAAATAATTAATTCAGAAAGCAATAGTCATAAAATCTCATGAAATATGAAAAATATTGATGCATTTGTTGTGGAATTATTGTCCATGACATTAGGGGTAGGTTGTAAAGAATGTTTAGAGGAGGCATTTGTAGATTTAGAACAGATGAAAATTTCGTTAGCTACAAGATAATAATTTACCACAAATGAATGGTGCCAGCCAGCATCCAAATATCTTTGATAATAAATCTAATTTTGTGTATGAGAAATGGTTTGAAACTTTAGTTATAAAATATTTTACTACAACTTATTCAAAGCTGAAGGTCTTGTGTATACATGTTCATTGAATATGAACGTATATTTGAATATTTATCATTGTTTCTCAAGTTAGATTAGTGTCCGTAATCTTAGGGGGTATCTTGTGAAAAAACATTTTTCAAAACAATTTGTCTACTGAAATGATATATAAAATACAATCTTATTGGATAATGATGTAGACCTGTTGATTTTCGACAGATTATAGATATTTCTTCTAAACAAAACAGAGAAACATTCGTTGTTCATCGACCTTTAATTGCAGAAATGTCCGTCGTTTTAAGGGCTATTGCTCATCTTGATCTTAAAATCACATGTTTGCCAACTTAATTGAGATTGAACAATATGATACCAATAATTATAATTCACAGTTCTTCTTTTATCAGATTTAGAGTCAGCATGTTGCATTTTGATTGTTTTTGTGTTGGTATTGTCGCAAATTGAAAAAAAAACTTTTGTTTTCATAGTATCCTTTAGTGGAGCAACTGTCCATGATCTTAGGGGGTATTCTGAGAAGAATTATCAAAGGAACAAGTTTTCATCTAAGACGGATACTAAAATAGGAACTGATAAGTTCGGCATTTAAACATAGGCTTAGCTACAGTATAAAGGTATGTTTAATCTGGAAACCATATTGAATAAATGTATCTAAAACAATAACCACAATGTAGACGTCCGCCGTCTTAAGGAGTGTTATTGTTGGGGCTTTTGGAGCACTTCTTCGATTCTTTAAATTAGACTAAAGCTTGTCTTGTTATGAAGCATGGCTTAAAACTGTTGATTTACTCAATGTTTCTACAAAATTATTAATTCAGAAAGCAATAGTCATAAAATCTCATGAGATTTGAAAAATATTGATGTATTTATTGTGGAATTATTGTCCACGACATTAGGGATAGGTTGTAAAGAAAGTTTAGAGGAAGCATTTGTAGGTTTAGAACAAATGAAAATTTCGTTTGCTGCAAAATAACGATTTGGCACCACCGAATTGTGCCAGCCAGCATTCAAATATTTTTGATAATAAATCTAATTTTCATATTGTGTATGAGAAATGGTTTGAAAGTTAAGCTATATGACATTTTACTACAACTTATTCAAAGCTGAAGGTCTTGTGTATACATATTCATTGAATATGAACGAATATTTGTATATTTATCATTATTTTTCAAATTACATTAGTGTCTGCAATCTTAGGGGGTATCTTATGAAAAATAGTTTTGAAAACAGCTTGTCTACTGAAATGATATATAAAATACAATCTTATCGGATAGTGATGTAGACCTGTTGATTTTCGACAGATTATAGATATTTCTTCTAAACAAAACAGAGAAACATTCGTTATTCAACTACCTTTAGTTTGCAGAAATGTCCGTCGTTTTAAGGGCTATTGCTCATCTTGTTCTTAAAATCATATGTTTGCCAACTTAATTGAGATTAAACAATATGGTACTAAACATTATAATTTACAGGTGTTTTTTTTTGTCAGATTTAGAGTTTTTGTGTTGTTTTTGTCACAAATTCAAAAAAACTTTTGTTTTTATAGTATCCCTTAGTGGAGCAACTGTCCATGATCTTAGGGGGTATTCTGAGAAGAATTATCAAAGGAACAAGTTTTCATATAAGACAGATAAAAACATAGGAACTGATAAGTTCGGCATTTAAACATAGGCTTAGCTACAGTATAATGGTATGTTTTATCTGGAAACCATACTGAATAAATCTATCTAAAACAACAACCAGAATGTAGACGTCCGCCGTCTTAAGTATTATTGTTGAGAGTCTTGGAGCATTTTTTTCGATTCTTTAAATTAGACTAAAGCTTGTCTTGTTATGAATCATGGCTTAAAACTGTTGTTTTACTCAGTGTTTCTACAAAATAATTAATTCAGAAAGCAATAGTCATAAAATCTCATGAAATATGAAAAATATTGATGCATTTGTTGTGGAATTATTGTCCATGACATTAGGGGTAGGTTGTAAAGAATGTTTAGAGGAGGCATTTGTAGATTTAGAACAGATGAAAATTTCGTTAGCTACAAGATAATAATTTACCACAAATGAATGGTGCCAGCCAGCATCCAAATATCTTTGATAATAAATCTAATTTTGTGTATGAGAAATGGTTTGAAACTTTAGTTATAAAATATTTTACTACAACTTATTCAAAGCTGAAGGTCTTGTGTATACATGTTCATTGAATATGAACGTATATTTGAATATTTATCATTATTTCTCAAGTTAGATTAGTGTCCGTAATCTTAGGGGGTATCTTGTGAAAAAACATTTTTCAAAACAATTTGTCTACTGAAATGATATATAAAATACAATCTTATTGGATAATGATGTAGACCTGTTGATTTTCGCAGATTATAGATATTTCTTCTAAACAAAACAGAGAAACATTCGTTATTCAACTACCTTTAATTGCAGAATTGTCCGTCGTTTTAAGGGCTATTGCTCATCTTGATCTTAAAATCACATGTTTGCCAACTTAATTGAGATTGAACAGTATGATACCAATAATTATAATTCACATTTCTTCTTTTATCAGATTTAGAGTCAGCATGTTGCATTTTGATTGTTTTTGTGTTGGTATTGTCGCAAATTGAAAAAAAAACTTTTGTTTTTATAGTATCCTTTAGTGGAGCAACTGTCCATGATCTTAGGGGGTATACTGAGAAGAATTATCAAAGGAACAAGTTTTCATCTAAGACGGATACTAAAATAGGAACTGATAAGTTCGGCATTTAAACATAGGCTTAGCTACAGTATAATGGTATGTTTTATCTGGAAACCATACTGAATAAATGTATCTAAAACAACAACCAGAATGTAGACGTCCGCCGTCTTACGGGGTATTATTGTTGAGAGTCTTGGAGCATTTTTTTCGATTCTTTAAATTAGACTAAAGCTTGTCTTGTTATGAATCATGGCTTAAAACTGTTGTTTTACTCAGTGTTTCTACAAAATAATTAATTCAGAAAGCAATAGTCATAAAATCCCATGAAATATGAAAAATATTGATGCATTTGTTGTGGAATTATTGTCCATGACATTAGGGGTAGGTTGTAAAGAATGTTTAGAGGAGGCATTTGTAGATTTAGAACAGATGAAAATTTCGTTAGCTACAAGATAATAATTTACCACAAATGAATGGTGCCAGCCAGCATCCAAATATCTTTGATAATAAATCTAAATTTGTGTATGAGAAATGGTTTGAAACTTTAGTTATAAAATATTTTACTACAACTTATTCAAAGCTGAAGGTCTTGTGTATACATGTTCATTGAATATGAACGTATATTTGAATATTTATCATTGTTTCTCAAGTTAGATTAGTGTCCGTAATCTTAGGGGGTATCTTGTGAAAAAACATTTTTCAAAACAATTTGTCTACTGAAATGATATATAAAATACAATCTTATTGGATAATGATGTAGACCTGTTGATTTTCGACAGATTATAGATATTTCTTCTAAACAAAACAGAGAAACATTCGTTGTTCATCGACCTTTAATTGCAGAAATGTCCGTCGTTTTAAGGGCTATTGCTCATCTTGATCTTAAAATCACATGTTTGCCAACTTAATTGAGATTGAACAATATGATACCAATAATTATAATTCACAGTTCTTCTTTTATCAGATTTAGAGTCAGCATGTTGCATTTTGATTGTTTTTGTGTTGGCATTGTCGCAAATTGAAAAAAAACTTTTGTTTTTATAGTATCCTTTAGTGGAGCAACTGTCCATGATCTTAGGGGGTATTCTGAGAAGAATTATCAAAGGAACAAGTTTTCATCTAAGACGGATACTAAAATAGGAACTGATAAGTTCGGCATTTAAACATAGGCTTAGCTACAGTATTAAGGTATGTTTTATCTGGAAACCATATTGAATAAATGTATCTAAAACAATAACCACAATGTAGACGTCCGCCGTCTTAAGGAGTGTTATTGTTGGGGCTTTTGGAGCACTTCTTCGATTCTTTAAATTAGACTAAAGCTTGTCTTGTTATGAAGCATGGCTTAAAACTGTTGATTTACTCAATGTTTCTACAAAATTATTAATTCAGAAAGCAATAGTTATAATATCTCATAAGATATGAAAAATATTGATGTATTTATTGTGGAATTATTGTCCACGACATTAAGGATAGGTTGTAAAGAAAGTTTAGAGGAAGCATTTGTAGGTCTAGAACAAATGAAAATTTCGTTTGCTGCAAAATAACGATTTGGCACCACCGAATTGTGCCAGCCAGCATTCAAATATTTTTGATAATAAATCTAATTTTCATATTGTGTATGAGAAATGGTTTGAAAGTTTAGCTATATGACATTTTACTACAACTTATTCAAAGCTGAAGGTCTTGTGTATACATGTTCATTGAATATGAACGAATATTTGTATATTTATCATTATTTTTCAAATTACATTAGTGTCCGCAATCTTAGGGGGTATCTTATGAAAAATAGTTTTGAAAACAGCTTGTCTACTGAAATGATATATAAAATACAATCTTATCGGATAGTGATGTAGACCTGTTGATTTTCGACAGATTATAGATATTTCTTCTTAAACAAAACAGAGAAACATTCGTTATTCAACTACTTTTAGTTGCAGAAATGTCCGTCGTTTTAAGGGCTATTGCTCATCTTGTTCTTAAAATCATATGTTTGCCAACTTAATTGAGATTAAACAATATGGTACTAAACATTATAATTTACAGGTGTTTTTTCTTTGTCACATTTAGAGTTTTTGTGTTGTTTTTGTCACAAATTCAAAAAAACTTTTGTTTTTATAGTATCCCTTAGTGGAGCAACTGTCCATGATCTTAGGGGGTATTCTGAGAAGAATTATCAAAGGAACAAGTTTTCATATAAGACGGATAAAAACATAGGAACTGATAAGTTCGGCATTTAAACATAGGCTTAGCTACAGTATAATGGTATGTTTTATCTGGAAACCATACTGAATAAATCTATCTAAAACAACAACCAGAATGTAGACGTCCGCCGTCTTAAGGGGTATTATTGTTGAGAGTCTTTTAGCATTTTTTTCGATTCTTTAAATTAGACTAAAGCTTGTCTTGTTATGAATCATGGCTTAAAACTGTTGTTTTACTCAGTGTTTCTACAAAATAATTAATTCAGAAAGCAATAGTCATAAAATCTCATGAAATATGAAAAATATTGATGCATTTGTTGTGGAATTATTGTCCATGACATTAGGGGTAGGTTGTAAAGAATGTTTAGAGGAGGCATTTGTAGATTTAGAACAGATGAAAATTTCGTTAGCTACAAGATAATAATTTACCACAAATGAATGGTGCCAGCCAGCATCCAAATATCTTTGATAATAAATCTAATTTTGTGTATGAGAAATGGTTTGAAACTTTAGTTATAAAATATTTTACTACAACTTATTCAAAGCTGAAGGTCTTGTGTATACATGTTCATTGAATATGAACGTATATTTGAATATTTATCATTGTTTCTCAAGTTAGATTAGTGTCCGTAATCTTAGGGGGTATCTTGTGAAAAAACATTTTTCAAAACAATTTGTCTACTGAAATGATATATAAAATACAATCTTATTGGATAATGATGTAGACCTGTTGATTTTCGACAGATTATAGATATTTCTTCTAAACAAAACAGAGAAACATTCGTTGTTCATCGACCTTTAATTGCAGAAATGTCCGTCGTTTTAAGGGCTATTGCTCATCTTGATCTTAAAATCACATGTTTGCCAACTTAATTGAGATTGAACAATATGATACCAATAATTATAATTCACAGTTCTTCTTTTATCAGATTTAGAGTCAGCATGTTGCATTTTGATTGTTTTTGTGTTGGTATTGTCGCAAATTGAAAAAAAACTTTTGTTTTTATAGTATCCTTTAGTGGAGCAACTGTCCATGATCTTAGGGGGTATTCTGAGAAGAATTATCAAAGGAACAAGTTTTCATCTAAGACGGATACTAAAATAGGAACTGATAAGTTCGGCATTTAAACATAGGCTTAGCTACAGTATTAAGGTATGTTTTATCTGGAAACCATATTGAATAAATGTATCTAAAACAATAACCACAATGTAGACGTCCGCCGTCTTAAGGAGTGTTATTGTTGGGGCTTTTGGAGCACTTCTTCGATTCTTTAAATTAGACTAAAGCTTGTCTTGTTATGAAGCATGGCTTAAAACTGTTGATTTACTCAATGTTTCTACAAAATTATTAATTCAGAAAGCAATAGTTATAATATCTCATAAGATATGAAAAATATTGATGTATTTATTGTGGAATTATTGTCCACGACATTAAGGATAGGTTGTAAAGAAAATTTAGAGGAAGCATTTGTAGGTCTAGAACAAATGAAAATTTCGTTTGCTGCAAAATAACGATTTGGCACCACCGAATTGTGCCAGCCAGCATTCAAATATTTTTGATAATAAATCTAATTTTCATATTGTGTATGAGAAATGGTTTGAAAGTTTAGCTATATGACATTTTACTACAACTTATTCAAAGCTGAAGGTCTTGTGTATACATGTTCATTGAATATGAACGAATATTTGTATATTTATCATTATTTTTCAAATTACATTAGTGTCCGCAATCTTAGGGGGTATCTTATGAAAAATAGTTTTGAAAACAGCTTGTCTACTGAAATGATATATAAAATACAATCTTATCGGATAGTGATGTAGACCTGTTGATTTTCGACAGATTATAGATATTTCTTCTAAACAAAACAGAGAAACATTCGTTATTCAACTACCTTTAGTTGCAGAAATGTCCGTCGTTTTAAGGGCTATTGCTCATCTTGTTCTTAAAATCATATGTTTGCCAACTTAATTGAGATTAAACAATATGGTACTAAACATTATAATTTACAGGTGTTTTTTTTTTTGTCAGATTTAGAGTTTTTGTGTTGTTTTTTTCACAAATTCAAAAAAACTTTTCTTTTTATAGTATCCCTTAGTGGAGCAACTGTCCATGATCTTAGGGGGTATTCTGAGAAGAATTATCAAAGGAACAAGTTTTCATATAAGACGGATAAAAACATAGGAACTGATAAGTTCGGCATTTAAACATAGGCTTAGCTACAGTATAATGGTATGTTTTATCTGGAAACCATACTGAATAAATCTATCTAAAACAACAACCAGAATGTAGACGTCCGCCGTCTTAAGGGGTATTATTGTTGAGAGTCTTTTAGCATTTTTTTCGATTCTTTAAATTAGACTAAAGCTTGTCTTGTTATGAATCATGGCTTAAAACTGTTGTTTTACTCAGTGTTTCTACAAAATAATTAATTCAGAAAGCAATAGTCATAAAATCTCATGAAATATGAAAAATATTGATGCATTTGTTGTGGAATTATTGTCCATGACATTAGGGGTAGGTTGTAAAGAATGTTTAGAGGAGGCATTTGTAGATTTAGAACAGATGAAAATTTCGTTAGCTACAAGATAATAATTTACCACAAATGAATGGTGCCAGCCAGCATCCAAATATCTTTGATAATAAATCTAATTTTGTGTATGAGAAATGGTTTGAAACTTTTCGCAGATTATAGATATTTCTTCTAAACAAAACAGAGAAACATTCGTTATTCAACTACCTTTAATTGCAGAATTGTCCGTCGTTTTAAGGGCTATTGCTCATCTTGATCTTAAAATCACATGTTTGCCAACTTAATTGAGATTGAACAATATGATACCAATAATTATAATTCACAGTTCTTCTTTTATCAGATTTAGAGTCAGCATGTTGCATTTTGATTGTTTTTGTGTTGGTATTGTCGCAAATTGAAAAAAAACTTTTGTTTTTATAGTATCCTTTAGTGGAGCAACTGTCCATGATCTTAGGGGGTATTCTGAGAAGAATTATCAAAGGAACAAGTTTTCATCTAAGACGGATAATAAAGTAGGAACTGATAAGTTCGGCATTTAAACATAGGCTTAGCTACAGTATAAAGGTATGTTTTATCTGGAAACCATATTGAGTAAATATATCTAAAACAATAACAACAATGTAGACGTCCGCCGTCTTAAGGAGTGTTATTGTTGGGGCTTTTGGAGCACTTCTTCGATTCTTTAAATTAGACTAAAGCTTGTCTTGTTATGAAGCATGGCTTAAAACTGTTGATTTACTCAATGTTTCTACAAAATTATTAATTCAGAAAGCAATAGTTATAATATCTCATAAGATATGAAAAATATTGATGTATTTATTGTGGAATTATTGTCCACGACATTAAGGATAGGTTGTAAAGAAAATTTAGAGGAAGCATTTGTAGGTCTAGAACAAATGAAAATTTCGTTTGCTGCAAAATAACGATTTGGCACCACCGAATTGTGCCAGCCAGCATTCAAATATTTTTGATAATAAATCTAATTTTCATATTGTGTATGAGAAATGGTTTGAAAGTTTAGCTATATGACATTTTACTACAACTTATTCAAAGCTGAAGGTCTTGTGTATACATGTTCATTGAATATGAACGAATATTTGTATATTTATCATTATTTTTCAAATTACATTAGTGTCCGCAATCTTAGGGGGTATCTTATGAAAAATAGTTTTGAAAACAGCTTGTCTACTGAAATGATATATAAAATACAATCTTATCGGATAGTGATGTAGACCTGTTGATTTTCGACAGATTATAGATATTTCTTCTTAAACAAAACAGAGAAACATTCGTTATTCAACTACTTTTAGTTGCAGAAATGTCCGTCGTTTTAAGGGCTATTGCTCATCTTGTTCTTAAAATCATATGTTTGCCAACTTAATTGAGATTAAACAATATGGTACTAAACATTATAATTTACAGGTGTTTTTTTTTTTTTGTCAGATTTAGAGTTTTTGTGTTGTTTTTGTCACAAATTCAAAAAAACTTTTCTTTTTATAGTATCCCTTAGTGGAGCAACTGTCCATGATCTTAGGGGGTATTCTGAGAAGAATTATCAAAGGAACAAGTTTTCATATAAGACGGATAAAAACATAGGAACTGATAAGTTCGGCATTTAAACATAGGCTTAGCTACAGTATAATGGTATGTTTTATCTGGAAACCATACTGAATAAATCTATCTAAAACAACAACCAGAATGTAGACGTCCGCCGTCTTAAGGGGTATTATTGTTGAGAGTCTTTTAGCATTTTTTTCGATTCTTTAAATTAGACTAAAGCTTGTCTTGTTATGAATCATGGCTTAAAACTGTTGTTTTACTCAGTGTTTCTACAAAATAATTAATTCAGAAAGCAATAGTCATAAAATCTCATGAAATATGAAAAATATTGATGCATTTGTTGTGGAATTATTGTCCATGACATTAGGGGTAGGTTGTAAAGAATGTTTAGAGGAGGCATTTGTAGATTTAGAACAGATGAAAATTTCGTTAGCTACAAGATAATAATTTACCACAAATGAATGGTGCCAGCCAGCATCCAAATATCTTTGATAATAAATCTAATTTTGTGTATGAGAAATGGTTTGAAACTTTTCGCAGATTATAGATATTTCTTCTAAACAAAACAGAGAAACATTCGTTATTCAACTACCTTTAATTGCAGAATTGTCCGTCGTTTTAAGGGCTATTGCTCATCTTGATCTTAAAATCACATGTTTGCCAACTTAATTGAGATTGAACAATATGATACCAATAATTATAATTCACAGTTCTTCTTTTATCAGATTTAGAGTCAGCATGTTGCATTTTGATTGTTTTTGTGTTGGTATTGTCGCAAATTGAAAAAAAACTTTTGTTTTTATAGTATCCTTTAGTGGAGCAACTGTCCATGATCTTAGGGGGTATTCTGAGAAGAATTATCAAAGGAACAAGTTTTCATCTAAGACGGATAATAAAGTAGGAACTGATAAGTTCGGCATTTAAACATAGGCTTAGCTACAGTATAAAGGTATGTTTTATCTGGAAACCATATTGAGTAAATATATCTAAAACAATAACAACAATGTAGACGTCCGCCGTCTTAAGGAGTGTTATTGTTGGGGCTTTTGGAGCACTTCTTCGATTCTTTAAATTAGACTAAAGCTTGTCTTGTTATGAATCATGGCTTAAAACTGTTGATTTACTCAATGTTTCTACAAAATTATTAATTCAGAAAGCAATAGTCATAAAATCTCATAAGATATGAAAAAACATTGATGTATTTATTGTGGAATTATTGTCCACGACATTAGGGATAGGTTGTAAAGAAAGTTTAGAGGAAGCATTTGTAGGTTTAGAACAAATGAAAATTTCGTTTGCTGCAAATTAACGATTTGGCACCACCGAATTGTGCCAGCCAGCCTTCAAATATTTTTGATAATAAATCTAATTTTCATATTGTGTATGAGAAATGGTTTGAAAGTTTAGCTATATGACATTTTACTACAACTTATTCAAAACTGAAGGTCTTGTGTATACATGTTCATTGAATATGAACGTATATTTGAATATTTATCATTGTTTCTCAAGTTAGATTACTGTCCGTAATCTTAGGGGGTATCTTGTGAAAAAACATTTTTCAAAACAATTTGTCTACTGAAATGATATATAAAATACAATCTTATTGGATAATGATGTAGATCTGTTGATTTTCGCAGATTATAGATATTTCTCCTAAACAAAACAGAGAAACATTCGTTATTCAACTACCTTTAATTGCAGAATTGTCCGTCGTTTTAAGGGCTATTGCTCATCTTGATCTTAAAATCACATGTTTGCCAACTTAATTGAGATTGAACAATATGATACCAATAATTATAATTCACAGTTCTTCTTTTATCAGATTTAGAGTCAGCATGTTGCATTTTGATTGTTTTTGTGTTGGTATTGTCGCAAATTGAAAAAAAAACTTTTGTTTTTATAGTATCCTTTAGTGGAGCAACTGTCCATGATCTTAGGGGGTATTCTGAGAAGAATTATCAAAGCAACAAGTTTCATCTAAGACGGATAATAAAGTAGGAACTGATAAGTTCGGCATTTAAACATAGGCTTAGCTACAGTATAAAGGTATGTTTTATCTGGAAACCATATTGAGTAAATATATCTAAAACAATAACAACAATGTAGACGTCCGCCGTCTTAAGGAGTGTTATTGTTGGGGCTTTTGGAGCACTTCTTCGATTCTTTAAATTAGACTAAAGCTTGTCTTGTTATGAATCATGGCTTAAAACTGTTGATTTACTCAATGTTTCTACAAAATTATTAATTCAGAAAGCAATAGTCATAAAATCTCATAAGATATGAAAAATATTGATGTATTTATTGTGGAATTATTGTCCACGACATTAGGGATAGGTTGTAAAGAAAGTTTAGAGGAAGCATTTGTAGGTTTAGAACAAATGAAAATTTCGTTTGCTGCAAAATAACGATTTGGCACCACCGAATTGTGCCAGCCAGCATTCAAATATTTTTGATAATAAATCTAATTTTCATATTGTGTATGAGAAATGGTTTGAAAGTTTAGCTATATGACATTTTACTACAACTTATTCAAAACTGAAGGTCTTGTGTATACATGTTCATTGAATATGAACGTATATTTGAATATTTATCATTGTTTCTCAAGTTAGATTACTGTCCGTAATCTTAGGGGGTATCTTGTGAAAAAACATTTTTCAAAACAATTTGTCTACTGAAATGATATATAAAATACAATCTTATTGGATAATGATGTAGATCTGTTGATTTTCGCAGATTATAGATATTTCTTCTAAACAAAACAGAGAAACATTCGTTATTCAACTACCTTTAATTGCAGAATTGTCCGTCGTTTTAAGGGCTATTGCTCATCTTGATCTTAAAATCACATGTTTGCCAACTTAATTGAGATTGAACAATATGATACCAATAATTATAATTCACAGTTCTTCTTTTATCAGATTTAGAGTCAGCATGTTGCATTTTGATTGTTTTTGTGTTGGTATTGTCGCAAATTGAAAAAAAACTTTTGTTTTTATAGTATCCTTTAGTGGAGCAACTGTCCATGATCTTAGGGGGTATTCTGAGAAGAATTATCAAAGGAACAAGTTTTCATCTAAGACGGATAATAAAATAGGAACTGATAAGTTCGGCATTTAAACATAGGCTTAGCTACAGTATAAAGGTATGTTTTATCTGGAAACCATATTGAATAAATGTATCTAAAACAATAACCAGAATGTAGACGTCCGCCGTCTTAAGGAGTGTTATTGTTGGGGCTTTTGGAGCACTTCTTCGATTCTTTAAATTAGACTAAAGCTTGTCTTGTTATGAAGCATGGCTTAAAACTGTTGATTTACTCAATGTTTCTACAAAATTATTAATTCAGAGCAATAGTTATAATATCTCATAAGATATGAAAAATATTGATGTATTTATTGTGGAATTATTGTCCACGACATTAGGGATAGGTTGAAAAGAAAGTTTAGAGGAAGCATTTGTAGGTCTAGAACAAATGAAAATTTCGTTTGCTGCAAAATAACGATTTGGCACCACCGAATTGTGCCAGCCAGCATTCAAATATTTTTGATAATAAATCTAATTTTCATATTGTGTATGAGAAATGGTTTGAAAGTTTAGCTATATGACATTTTACTACAACTTATTCAAAGCTGAAGGTCTTGTGTATACATGTTCATTGAATATGAACGAATATTTGTATATTTATCATTATTTTTCAAATTACATTAGTGTCCGCAATCTTAGGGGGTATCTTATGAAAAATAGTTTTGAAAACAGCTTGTCTACTGAAATGATATATAAAATACAATCTTATCGGATAGTGATGTAGACCTGTTGATTTTCGACAGATTATAGATATTTCTTCTAAACAAAACAGAGAAACATTCGTTATTCAACTACCTTTAGTTGCAGAAATGTCCGTCGTTTTAAGGGCTATTGCTCATCTTGTTCTTAAAATCATATGTTTGCCAACTTAATTGAGATTAAACAATATGGTACTAAACATTATAATTTACAGGTGTTTTTTTTTGTCAGATTTAGAGTTGTTGTGTTGTTTTTGTCACAAATTCAAAAAAACTTTTGTTTTTATAGTATCCCTTAGTGGAGCAACTGTCCATGATCTTAGGGGGTATTCTGAGAAGAATTATCAAAGGAACAAGTTTTCATATAAGACGGATAAAAACATAGGAACTGATAAGTTCGGCATTTAAACATAGGCTTAGCTACAGTATAATGGTATGTTTTATCTGGAAACCATACTGAATAAATCTATCTAAAACAACAACCAGAATGTAGACGTCCGCCGTCTTAAGTATTATTGTTGAGAGTCTTGGAGCATTTTTTTCGATTCTTTAAATTAGACTAAAGCTTGTCTTGTTATGAATCATGGCTTAAAACTGTTGATTTACTCAATGTTTCTACAAAATTATTAATTCAGAAAGCAATAGTCATAAAATCTCATAAGATATGAAAAATATTGATGTATTTATTGTGGAATTATTGTCCACGACATTAGGGATAGGTTGTAAAGAAAGTTTAGAGGAAGCATTTGTAGGTTTAGAACAAATGAAAATTTCGTTTGCTGCAAAATAACGATTTGGCACCACCGAATTGTGCCAGCCAGCATTCAAATATTTTTGATAATAAATCTAATTTTCATATTGTGTATGAGAAATGGTTTGAAAGTTTAGCTATATGACATTTTACTACAACTTATTCAAAACTGAAGGTCTTGTGTATACATGTTCATTGAATATGAACGTATATTTGAATATTTATCATTGTTTCTCAAGTTAGATTACTGTCCGTAATCTTAGGGGGTATCTTGTGAAAAAACATTTTTCAAAACAATTTGTCTACTGAAATGATATATAAAATACAATCTTATTTGATAATGATGTAGATCTGTTGATTTTCGCAGATTATAGATATTTCTTCTAAACAAAACAGAGAAACATTCGTTATTCAACTACCTTTAATTGCAGAATTGTCCGTCGTTTTAAGGGCTATTGCTCATCTTGATCTTAAAATCACATGTTTGCCAACTTAATTGAGATTGAACAATATGATACCAATAATTATAATTCACAGTTCTTCTTTTATCAGATTTAGAGTCAGCATGTTGCATTTTGATTGTTTTTGTGTTGGTATTGTCGCAAATTGAAAAAAAAACTTTTGTTTTTATAGTATCCTTTAGTGGAGCAACTGTCCATGATCTTAGGGGGTATTCTGAGAAGAATTATCAAAGGAACAAGTTTTCATCTAAGACGGATAATAAAATAGGAACTGATAAGTTCGGCATTTAAACATAGGCTTAGCTACAGTATAAAGGTATGTTTTATCTGGAAACCATATTGAATAAATGTATCTAAAACAATAACCAGAATGTAGACGTCCGCCGTCTTAAGGAGTGTTATTGTTGGGGCTTTTGGAGCACTTCTTCGATTCTTTAAATTAGACTAAAGCTTGTCTTGTTATGAAGCATGGCTTAAAACTGTTGATTTACTCAATGTTTCTACAAAATTATTAATTCAGAGCAATAGTTATAATATCTCATAAGATATGAAAAATATTGATGTATTTATTGTGGAATTATTGTCCACGACATTAGGGATAGGTTGAAAAGAAAGTTTAGAGGAAGCATTTGTAGGTCTAGAACAAATGAAAATTTCGTTTGCTGCAAAATAACGATTTGGCACCACCGAATTGTGCCAGCCAGCATTCAAATATTTTTGATAATAAATCTAATTTTCATATTGTGTATGAGAAATGGTTTGAAAGTTTAGCTATATGACATTTTACTACAACTTATTCAAAGCTGAAGGTCTTGTGTATACATGTTCATTGAATATGAACGAATATTTGTATATTTATCATTATTTTTCAAATTACATTAGTGTCCGCAATCTTAGGGGGTATCTTATGAAAAATAGTTTTGAAAACAGCTTGTCTACTGAAATGATATATAAAATACAATCTTATCGGATAGTGATGTAGACCTGTTGATTTTCGACAGATTATAGATATTTCTTCTAAACAAAACAGAGAAACATTCGTTATTCAACTACCTTTAGTTGCAGAAATGTCCGTCGTTTTAAGGGCTATTGCTCATCTTGTTCTTAAAATCATATGTTTGCCAACTTAATTGAGATTAAACAATATGGTACTAAACATTATAATTTACAGGTGTTTTTTTTTTTTTGTCAGATTTAGAGTTTTTGTGTTGTTTTTGTCACAAATTCCAAAAAACTTTTCTTTTTATAGTATCCCTTAGTGGAGCAACTGTCCATGATCTTAGGGGGTATTCTGAGAATTATCAAAGGAACAAGTTTTCATATAAGACGGATAAAAACATAGGAACTGATAAGTTCGGCATTTAAACATAGGCTTAGCTACAGTATAATGGTATGTTTTATCTGGAAACCATACTGAATAAATCTATCTAAAACAACAACCAGAATGTAGACGTCCGCCGTCTTAAGGGGTATTATTGTTGAGAGTCTTGGAGCATTTTTTTCGATTCTTTAAATTAGACTAAAGCTTGTCTTGTTATGAATCATGGCTTAAAACTGTTGTTTTACTCAGTGTTTCTACAAAATAATTAATTCAGAAAGCAATAGTCATAAAATCCCATGAAATATGAAAAATATTGATGCATTTGTTGTGGAATTATTGTCCATGACATAAGGGGTAGGTTGTAAAGAATGTTTAGAGGAGGCATTTGTAGATTTAGAACAGATGAAAATTTCGTTAGCTACAAGATAATAATTTACCACAAATGAATGGTGCCAGCCAGCATCCAAATATCTTTGATAATAAATCTTATTTTCAAATTGTGAAAAAGAAACGGTTTGAAAGTTTAGTCATATGCCATTTTGCTACAACTTATTCAAAGCTGAAGGTCTTGTGTATACATGTTCATTGAATATGAACGTATATTTGAATATTTATCATTGTTTCTCAAGTTAGATTACTGTCCGCAATCTTAGGGGCTATCTTGTGAAAAACATTTTTGAAAACAGCTTGTCTACTGAAATGATATATAAAATACAATCTTATCGGATAATGATGTAGACCTGTTGATTTTCGGATAATTTTATCCATCGACTTATGGGGGATTAAGGTGCCCAGTCTTAGGGGCCACTAATTTCAAAACTAGGTCAATAATTAACTATGTTCGTATTCAAAGTATTATGTAGATGCCAATGCATTTCAACAAGTTTTAGACCAAATTTGACTATAAAACTGAATTTTTAAATGAGCCCCGAAGAGTCGAATAATTTTTATCCATCGACTTATGGGGGATTAAGGTGTCCAGTCTAAGAGGCTACTAATTTCAATACCAGATCAATTATGAACTATGTTTGTATTCAAAGTATTATGTAGACACCAATGCATTTCAACAATTTTTAAACCAAATTTGACTATAAAACGGATTTTTTCAAATGGGCCATGAAGAGTCGGATAATTTTATCCATCGACTTATGGGGAATTAAGGTGTCCAGTCTTAGGGGCTACTAATTTCAATACCAGATCAATAATTAACTATGTTTGTGTTCAAAGTATTTTGTAGATACCAATGCATTTCAACAGTTTTTAGCCCAGCTTACGTTACACGTAAGCTGGGGTATTCCTATCGGTTTGCGGGCGGTGTCCGTTAGTTAGTTAGTTAGTTAGTTAGTTAGTTGGTTAGTTGTTTATTTAGTAAACTTTGGTTCAAAATGCATCTCCTCCTACAATTTTGAACCGATGTCATTTATTTTTGGTGTGAGGCATCCCTAAGGGGTCGTGCATACGGCTTGTGCTTTTCTAGTCGATCGGGTGATTTTTGAATTTTTGGCGAATTTTTAAAGAAAAAATTTTAAAATGTATCTCCTCCTACATTTTTGACCCGATGTGATTTATTTTTGGTATGAGGCACCCCTAAAGGGTCGTGCATACGGCTTGTGCTTTTTTAGTCGATCGCGCAATTTTTGTATTTTTGGGGAATTTTTAAAGCAAAAATTTCGAAAATAATTCAAAATGCATCTACTCCTACAATTTTGATTCCATGTCATTTATTTTTGGTGTGAGGCATCCCTAAGGAGTCGTGCATACGGCTTGTGCTTTTTTAGTCGATTGGGTGATTTTTGAATTTTAGAGGAATTTTTAAAGACAAAAATTTAAAATGTGTCTCCTCCTTCATTTTTGACCCGATGTGATTTATTTTTGGTATGAGGCACCCCTAAAGTGTCGTGCATACGGCTTGTGCTTTTCTAGTCGATCGGGTGATTTTTTAATTTTTGGAGAATTTTTGAAGAAAAAAATTTAAAATGTATCTCGTCCTACATTTTTGATCCGATGTCTTTTTTTTTTTTAGCCCAGTTGGCTTTTTAGCCAACAGGGCTATACAGATGGGGGCAAGTGTTTTTAACCTTCTACTGCATTAGGAAATTTTTTTATTTTTTGGTTTAAACCATTTTTGGCGATTTTATTGCCAATTTGGGCAAAATACGAAAAAACCAATCTAGTCCCTCATTTTTCATCGGAAGATTCCGAAATTTTTTATGAAGAAACTAGAACTAAGGGGTGAAAAAAGTACTTTTTTCGATTTTTGAATTTCGCCTTATTTTTGAATCTACTGAGCTTCAAAGTTTGCAACTTCTAAAAATTGGCAAATTTCCATTTTTTTTTCTTAACAAAGTAGTTAAAGTGGAATATCTTTTTTATTTTTCATCCGATTCGTACCAAATTTTAAACGCGAGTTTTTAACCTTCTACTGCATTAGGAATTTTTTTTTTTTTTTTGGTTTAAACCATTTTTGGCGATTTTATTGCCAATTTGGGCAAAATACGAAAAAATCTATCTAGTCCCTCATTTTTCATCGGAAGATTCCGAAATTTGTTATGAAGAAACTAGAAATAAGGGGTGAAAAAAGTACATTTTTCGATTTTTGAATTTCGCCTTATTTTTGAATCTACTGAGCTTCGAAGTTTGCAGCTTTTAAAAAATTGGAAATTTCGATTTTTCTTCTTAAAAAAGCAAAGTTTCAATTTGCAGAGGGGCACAATATGTTACATGCAAGTACTTCTGGTTTGACTTTTCAGTAATTTTGTTGTCAGTGGGTCATTTCTATGATATTTTCAAGTGGGCGATAATAGGGAACATTGGGCGATAAAGCAAGAAAGTTGTAATTTTCGGTTCAAAAGTGCAGGAATCAATTCTATGTCCCAAAAATATGATAAATATGATATTTTTCGGATGGGCGATAATAGGGAATATTGGTCGATACTGCAAAAAAGTTGTAATTTTCGCTTTAAATGTGCAGGAAACAATTCTAGGACCCGAAAATATGATAAATATAATATTTTTCGGGTGGGCGATAATAGGGAACATTTTGCGAAAATGTAAGAAAGTTGTAATTTTCGCTTTAAAAGTGCAGGGATCAGTTCTATGACCCGAAAATATGATAAATGTGATATTTTTCGGGTAGGCGATAATAGGGAATATTGGGCGATAATGTAAGAAAATTGTAATTTTCGCTTTAAAAGTGCAGGAATCAATTCTATGTCCCGAAAATATGATAAATATAATATTTTTCGGGTGGGCGATAATAGGGAATATTGGGCGATAAAGCAAGAAAGTTGTAATTTTCGCTTTAAAAGTGCAGGAATAAATTCTATGACCCGAAAATATGATAAATATGATATTTTTCGTGTGGGCGATAATAGGGAACATTGGGCGATAATGCAAGAAAGTTGTAATTTTCGCTTTAAAAGTGCAGGAATCAATTCTGTGACCCGAAAATATGATAAATGTGATATTTTTCGGGTGGGCGATATCAGGGAATATTGGGCGAAAAAGCAAGAAAGTTGTAATTTTCGCTTTAAAAGTGCAGGAAACAATTCTATGACCCGAAAATATGATAAATATAATATTTTTCGGGTGGGCGATAATAGGGAACATTGGGCGATAATGCACGAAATTTGTAATTTTCGCTTTTAAAGTACAGGAATCAATTCTATGAACCGAAAATATGATAAATGTGATATTTTTCAGGTGGGTGATAATAGGGAATATTGGGCGATAATGTAAGAAGATTGTAATTTTCGCTTTAAAAGTGCAAGAATATATTCTGTGACCCGAAAATATGATAAATATGATATTTTTCGGATGGGCGATAATAGGGAATATTGGGCGATAATGCAAGAAAGTTGTATTTTCGCTTTAAAAGTGCAGGAAACAATTCTAGGACCCGAAAATATGATAAATATAATATTTTTCGGGTGGGCGATAATAGGGAACATTGGGCGATAATGTAAGAAAGCTGTAGTTTTCGCTTTAAAATTGCAGGAATCAATTCTATGACCCGAAAATATGATAAATGTGATATTTTTCGTGTGGGCGATAATAGGGAATATTGGGCGATAATGCAAGAAAGTTGTAATTTTCGCTTTAAAAGTGCAGGTATCAATTCTGTGACCCAAAAATATGATCAATGTGATATTTTACGGGGGGACGATAACAGGGAATATTGGGCGATAAAGCAAGAAAGTTGTAATTTTCCCTTTAAAAGTGCAGGAAACAATTCTAGGACCCGAAAATATGATAAATATAATATTTTTCGGGTGGGCGATAATAGGGAACATTGGGCGATAATGTAAGAAAGCTGTAGTTTTCGCTTTAAAATTGCAGGAATCAATTCTATGACCCGAAAATATGATAAATGTGCTATTTTTCGTGTGGGCGATAATAGGGAACATTGGGCGATAATGCAAGAAAGTTGTAATTTTCGCTTTAAAAGTGCAGGAATCAATTCTGTGACCCGAAAATATGATGTGATATTTTACGGGGGGGGCGATAACAGGGAATATTGGGCGATAAAGCAAGAAAGTTGTAATTTTCGCTTTAAAAGTGCAGGAAACAATTCTAGGACCCGAAAATATGATAAATATAATATTTTTAGGGTGGGCGATAATAGGGAACATTGGGCGATAATGTAAGAAAGTTGTAATTTTCGCTTTAAAAGAGCAGGAATCAATTCTATGACACGAAAATATGATAAATATGATATTTTTCGGATAGCCGATAATAGGGAATATTGGGCGATAAAGCAAGAAAGTTGCAATTTTCGCTTTAAAAGTGCAGGAAACAATTCAAGGACCCGAAAATATGATAAATATAATATTTTTCGGGTGGGCGATAATAGGGAACATTGGGCGATTATGTAAGAAAGTTTTAATTTTCGCTTTAAAAGGGCAGGAATCAATTCTAAAACCCGAAAATATGATATTTTTCGGATGGGCGATAATAGGGAACATTGGGCGATAATGCAAGAAAGTTGTAATTTTCGCTTTAAAAGTGCAGGAATCAATTCTATGACCCGAAAATATGATAAATGTGATAGTTTTCGGGTGGGCGATAATAGGGAATATTGGGCGATAATGCAAGAAAGTTGTAATTTTCGCTTTAAAAGTGCAGGGATCAATTCTATGTCCCGAAAATATGATAAATATGATATTTTTTGGATGGGCGATAATAGGGAACATTGGGCGATAATGCAAGAAAGTTGTAATTTTCGCTTTAAAAGTGCAGGAATGAATTCTATGACCCGAAAATATGATAAATGTGATACTTTTCGGGTGGGCGATAATAGGGAACATTGGGCGATAATGTAAGAAAGTTGTAATTTTCGCTTTAAAAGTGCAAGGATCAATTCTATGACCCGAAAATATGATAAATGTGATATTTTTCGGGTGGGCGATAATAGGGAATATTGGGCGATAATGTAAGAAAGTTGTAATTTTCGCCTTAAAAGTGCTGGAATCAATTCTATGACCCGAAAATATGATAAATGTGATATTTTTCGGGTGGGCGATAATATAGAACATTGGTCGATAATGCAAGATAGTTGTAATTTTCGCTTTAAAAGTGCTGGAATAAATTCTATAACCCGAAAATATGATAAATATGATATTTTTCGTGTGGGCGATAATAGGGAATATTGGGCGATAATGCAGTAAAGTTATAATTTTCGCTTTAAAAGTGCAGAGATCAATTCTGTGACCCGAAAATATGATAAATGTGATATATTTCGGGTGGGCGATATCAGGGAATATTGGGCCAAAAAGCAAGAAAGTTGTAATTTCGCTTTAAAAGTGCAGCAAACAATTCTAGGACCCGAAAATATGATAAATATAATATTTTTTCGGGTGGGCGATAATAGGGAACATTGGGCGATAATGTAAGAAAGTTGTAATTTTCGCTTTTAAAGTGCAGGAAGCAATTATATGACCCGACAATATGATAAATGTGATATTTTTCGGGTGGTCGATAGCCTCTTTTTCATTTTTTCCACGCAAATTAAAATTAATTAGGGTCCACATATTTTTGACGAACCCCCCGCTTTGAAGTTTACCAGGGCATTTGAAGTACGCCTGTCAGGGTAGACTATCCACGGTCTGGATATACCTCACCCGATCATTTGTCGATTTTTAATTAAACGCTGGCCTAGTACCACCCTGGATAGGAATCCACGTTTAAGTAATCGTATGCAACAAAAGGCTCGAGATAAGTGCATATAAGAAAGGACGTTATTTAAATTTTGGAGTTCTACTTTTCTTTGATATCAAATTAAATTGGAGAAAAATTCCTGTTTTTACATATATATTTTTATTTGACAAATATCGTACCGTGTTCTGGATAGGATGTTCCAAAACTGTATGCACATTTTTATACTCAACACAACACAAGTAAATAAACATGCGCATTGATCCGAAATAAGAACCGCACATCAACGCAAGGTAAATAAACATGCGCACTGATCCGAAATGCAAACCGTACATCAACGCAAGTTAAATAAACATGCGCACTGGTCCGAAAAAAGAACCGCACATCAACACAATGTAAATAAACATGCGCACTGATCCGAAATAAGAACCGCACATCAACACAAGTAAATAAACATGCACACTGATCCGAAATGCCAACCGCACATCAACGCAAGTTAAATAAACATGCGCACTGGTCCGAAATTCGAACCGCGCATCAACGCCACTTAAATAAACGTGTGGAGTGGTTCGAAATGTGAACCACGCGCCAACGCAAGTTAAACAAACATTTTTACTGGTCCAGAATAAGAACTTCGCATCAATACAAGTTCAATAAACGTGCGCACTGGTCCGATATTCGAACCGCGCGTCAACGCAAGTTAAATAAATATGCGCAATGGCCCGAAATTCGAACTGCTCATCAACGCAAGTTGAATAAACATGCGCACTGGTCCAAAATGCAAACCGCGCACCAATGCAAGTTAAATAAACATATACACACGTCCAAAATAAGCACCGTGCAAGTTAGATAAACATGCAAACTCTTCCGAAATGCGAACCGCGCATCAAGACAACCTAAGGAAACTTGTGCACTTGTCCAAAATAAGAACGAAAGTAATATAAACATGCGCATTGGTCTGGAATAAGAACCGCGCATTAATCTTTATTAAGTTAAATAAACATGTGCACTGTTCCAAAATGAGAGCCGCGCATCAACGCAAATTAAATAAACATGCGCACTTGTCTGAATTAGAACCGCGCATTGAGGCAAGTTACATAAATATGCGCACTGGTCCGAAATGCGAGCGTTGTTTGAAGGTATCCATTTTTCTGGGAAAGAAATCTTTGTATGCATTTATCGGTCTATGTTCTGGTCCGGTGCTAAATTAATTATTGAGCTAGCTCTTTGCCGTCTCATCTTTTGAAGCTTGATATTTCAGGGAAATTCCTTCGCTCATGCACGCTGGAATGGGTCTTATTGCGTTTCGTAAGCTGGGACTTTGTCCTTGGACAAACTTGTTAAACCAAATTTGACTATAAAACTAATTTTTTCAAATGGGCCCTGAAGAGTCGGGTAATTTTTATCTATCGACGTATGGGGTATTAAGGTGTCCAGTCTAAGGGGCTACTAATTTCAATACCAGATCAATAATTAACTATGTTTGCATTCAAAGTATTATGTAGATACCAATGCATTTCAACAACTTTTAGACCAAATTTGACTATAAAACTAAATTTTGTAAAAGAGACCCTAAGATTCGGACAGTTTTTATCCGTTGTCTTAGGGTGTATTAAAGCGTCCGATCTTAAGGGCTATTAATTAAAATACTGGATCGTTTGTTAATTATATTGTTAGTGAAATTATTTTGTCGACCTAAATGTTTTTAAGCATTGGTTAAACCAAATTTAATGATATATTTTAATTTTGCAGAAGAGCCCCTAAGAATCGGGACAGTTTTTATCCGTTGACTTAGGTAGTATTAAAACGTCCGATCTTAGGGGCTACTAATTAAAATACTGGATCGTTTGTTAATTATATTGTTAGTGAAATTATTTTGTCGATCTAAATGTTTTTAAACATTGGTTAAACCAAATTTAATGATATAATTTAATTTTGCAAAATAGCCCCTAAGAGTGGGACAGTTTTTATCCGCGACTTAGGGGGTATCAAAACGTCCGATCTTAGGGGCTACTAATTAAAATACTGGATCGTTTGTTAATTACATTGTTAGTGAAATTATTTTGTCGATCTAAATGTTTTTAAACATTGGTTAAACCAGATTTAATGATTTAATTTAATTTTGCAAAATAGCCCCTAAGAGTCGGACAAACATTTTTTAATTCATGTTGGGATTTTTCGACGGACACTTTTTCCGTCGACTTAAGTGGTAAAATTTAAAACAGCCATAATTTTTTTTTAAACCAAAAAATTTAAATTTTGTTTTGGTGTGTTGATTAATATATGCACTAGCATTGTGCTCATATATTGTTATGAATATTCATATAGATTTAGATGGATTTTTGACATGTAAAAAAATCTTCTTAGGGGCGATCGCCCCTAAGAAGAAATACCACCTAAGACCCCCTCGGATACCACCTAAGACCGACATATCCGCACGGACAGACGGACGGACGGACAGACGGACGGACGGACGGCAGGACAGACGGACGGACAGACGGACGGACAATCTCAAACCTATATCCCTCCGTTTCACGGGGGATAACAAAAATCCGACGTCTATGCAACGTTCATGCAACGTTGCAATGTTTAATGGTATTTAACGAAACATCGAAGACGTGGAACCGACGCTGACGAAAGTGGCCTGAAGGTCGCAATCAATAAATAAACAAAATATAAAAAACACACGTCAAATTACCATCGTATATTCCACACCTGTCATCAGCAAAGATTCCACACGTATTTTGTCTGGCTGAAAATACAGCGTTGAATAGACGTGAGAAACATATTTAAATGATTAGATTTCGTCTGGTCGATGATGCGACCGTAGTTACAAAGATTGAAAATGCTCCCCTCCACTCTACGCCACTCTTGCTTTCAGTTTAAATGAACTCGTATTCACACTTTTCCTGCACAAGTGAGAGTTCTAAACACCCCTATAAAGTAGATTTTACCACAGGTAACTTGCGCAAGTTTCCAAAAGTCAAGAGACCCTGCGAAGGATACCTCATTTGGCACAATGTCTGTTATTAAATAAATATTTCATGCACCCTCAACAGCAAATTTCGTTCCCGGCTGCAAGTTCTAGCTATTCTGGACAATTTACACATATAACACACAGGCAGGAACAAATAATCGAACTTACTGAGGTCATTCACTGACCAAGGGTCAGTTATTTTATCTGGTGTTTATTGTGCCTTTAACGTGGTGGAATCATTACAACAGACTTTTCAAACTTTGACGACCTCAAGTCTGGTCTACATGTATTTATTTCAGATAAAATTCTGAAGTTTTGCTAAATGAATTACGAACTGAGTAAAACGTCTGAAAACCAACGTGATTTTATGGTTAACACACTAGCAGATAAATACAATACGGTATTAGAGTAGTTTGGCAAGAGCGTCACAATAAAACATTAAAGGATTCAGGCATTTAAAGATGTCCGGCTAACCAAACTCTAAAAATTCGGAAAGATGCATATAAACGGAACTAGAATTGAAAAAATCAGAATATTCTCCATCCCCACCATTTGCACAAGTTATTCGTTGAAGAATGGTTAGGTGGGTATACTGAAGCATACCTCCAGCTCCCAGTCTGACAAGGCGCACTTAGATTCGATTTAGATATTAATTGATGAATTTAACATAAAGAACAGATCCGTCGACATTCCCCGTCTCTGGGGCTAGTATTGGGTGATTTTATTCTATCTCTCCAAGTCATGTTTTTTTTAACAAAAATAAATAAATAATGCTTGTGACGTAAGTTTGAAAAAGGCAACAGAAACAGGATTTATGTTTTATTTATGTTCTGTCCAAAAAGGGACAATCAATAAGTACATCATCTAATCCTTTCTTCTGCTATTAATGTCCACTTCTTTTGTTTTCTCCGATGACTTATTTTGAAGAACGAGGCAAGCAAAGTCGCACCTCTTTTGTGAGGCAGGGCATTCTCAAAAATAACGACCCGGTACACAGGTCATTCTTTTTGAGAATGCCCTGCAAGGTGTGACTTTCTTTTCATTGTTGTTTAATTTGACTCATTGAAAACAAGACATAGTGATTGATCACATGGAATTTTATCAGGAATCAAACATCAAGAATCTTCGCCTTGAAAAAAACATTTATTTAAACTTAAAAACATATATTCCTTAACAAATATTCTAATGCCTAAATACCTGACGAATTTTTTAGTTTTTATTGGATTTGGGGGAAGGGGGGGGGGTGATGAAAGAGATATATCGACACAGACGTTCGACAGCCGTCGTGATTTAGTCGCGACAAAAGTGACAAAACGCATCTCCTTTTCTACGTTAAATATTCGTCGACAGACGTAGTTACCTCAAAAAGACGTTTGATAGACGTCAGAATGATCACTTAATCGAGTTTTTTCTCTCGATTTCAAAGGTCGAGCAAAACGCCAGAATTTTACGACGAGTAACATTAACTTAAACAGAAGAAAGTAGAAACTTTCAAATAAATTACCTTGTAGCTAATGTCGGAATTCATTTTCAAAAATTATGTAAGGTCCATCCGGTATTAACATGCGTGTGGTATCGATAGATCCGGCAGGCTCGTTAACATTATATACTTGAATAAATCCATCAATGTCCAATCCAATGTCAAAATTCCCAGACTCCCTCTGCAATTCAGAAGGAGTCTGGGTAAAAAAAATCATTTTCTGAATCTTCCTCCATATTAATTTTGTACCAAAAAAAAATAGCTCGTGTTGACTCTTGCATTAACTAGGTTGTTATGAATGATCGTTCGGTTTTTTATACCTTGTCATGATTGTTATTCTTTATTTGTTACCTTAATCGCAGAACAATAGGGGGTGACGGGCCGAGGGAGGCGGGGCCAATTCGTCTGGCACATGGACATTAAGTATGAGAATGCCTTCCTTCTCGGTAAACTCTATTTTCATGGCCCTGTCTATTCACACCTCGGGCTGACGCCCTCGGTATGAATAGACAGGGCCATGAAAATAGAGAATACCTCGAAGTCAGGCATTCTCATATACATAAAGCCAAATGCTAAGAACGAACGCTGTCTAATTTCCATTCCTATTGTACATGTGGAAAAGTTGTTGTTATCTATGAACACTCCCCCCCTTACAAAGCCAACTGGTGAAACTAGGATTGTTACGCCTCAGACCGGACAAAATCTCGACGCGAACTGTGTAAATGTTTGGCAATTTTTGACAAATTCACCTCCCTCAATTTTTGGCCGATTTCAAAAATAATACAACATTGCGCATTTGCAATACATATTTTTCGCTACACCCTGTAAAATTCTAAGTATGTGTCTTAATACCATCCAAACCCGATGCGAAATGTAAGTTTTTTTATGACTTTTGACAAAATGCCGGGGCTTCAATCTTAAGCCGATTCAAAAATACTAAAGTGCTGCACATCTGCAATATACACATATACGGTCTGCCATTAAAACATTCAGGTGTAAAAGACGCACAGCTTCGTGTAACTAAGCATTGCTGAATGTTGATATTATAATGTTTCCATAATATTAAATTCCCAGCGGAGGTGTGAGGGCATTATGCAGTGTCACGCACGGATGACTTTGAAAACTGCAGATCGCAGTATAACCGTTACGTGCAGTTTTAAGAACTACAGCAATAGGAAACGTTCCCATAAACTGTGTCACTGAACAGCGATAAATCCCCAGTAACCACTTTCCTTTTTTTTCCCTATTAGTGATTGAAAGAATTGATTTCTGCCAACATAATCACAATTCATTGTCAAAAATTTAAAAAAATAATCAAAACTACAGTGGTCACTGAAACAGATTGTACTGTATGTCTTTTTAATCTGAGTCTTGAAGGTGGTCACTAAAACAGGTTTTACTGTACGTCCTTTGTATCCGGGTGTGGAAGTTGGCTACCACTGCAGTTTTACTGCGTGTTACATTTTTATCCGGGTCTAAATTTGTCCTTGTATTTTGCATTTTGTTTATTCAATCCACGAATTCCCAATTAAAGAATCAAGCTGTGCCCAAAATAGATGTGTTGACTACACAGAAACAAGTGGGTGCACAGTCCTGAGTAGGGCATGCCACAGTCGCCAATCTGTGTTGCCTAAGCCGCTATTTAGTGATGTACAATTCTTTCTCCGAAGCCTTTGAACAGGGAGTTTGGAATCCAAATTACAGTCCCATAAATACAACGTAAGAGAGGTACTTCGATGCAATAATTTGTGGTTTTATGGATAAGATTATAATGAGTTACGAAGATCTTTGAGAAGGAGCTGGTCAACCTAAACAGATAGAAATTTCATACACTTGTATTCGTGGTGTTTATTTGAATGCATCGCTTCTAATCAGAATTATTTGAATAAATGAACTACATCAAATAACACTTCTGTTCCCTGTATACAAAACGCTATAAATGCGTTGTAACGAGTTTATTAATAAATAAGCAATAAATCCTACAAGTTTGTCACATGTTCTATTGCAACTGAATTTTTGGTCACCTCGTTCAGTTCTAAGTTCGGTCATTTCAACTTTTTTCTCAGCTGGAAAACTTTTGGCCTTGTAGCTTCCGAGAATCAATTCTCGATGCAAAAGGTGTAAATTTTTACCCTTCTTGACCAAGTGCCCATCCTTTGGTTTGTTTGGTGTTTAATTTCACTGTCAAAACACATATACACCCACACATATATTTATGAAACACAGTGTTATTTAAAGTAAGAATTCTGAAGCAAATAAGAAACCAGATATTTTCTGGTAAGCTATTCCGGAATAGACTACCGATAAATTGAATGTCACAGAAATTGATATTTTTTTGATTATTTCATTAGTTTATGGTGCAGACTATATAAACAACCCATTTTCTTTCCTTATACATAGAAAAATATAAAAAAAATTGAAAATACAAACAGATTTTAAAAAATTTTAAATTTCGATAGGTTATTCAATACTGAACTACCAACATTTTAATTAACGCCAATGTAAATTCAATTTTTCAATATTTTTAATTTCCTTTCACCAAAAGGCAAGAATCTACATTGTTTACATTATTTTAACTCTATGGTATAAGAAAAATGAAGCATTATTGATTTCTGTGACATTCGAATTATAGCCTACTATAGGAATAGCATACCAAAAAATATCTGGTTTCTTATTTGCTTCAGAATTCTTATTTTAAATAATAAAGTGTTATAATATATATATATATATATATATATATATATATATATATATATATATATATATATATATATATTCAATCAACCTGTGTGCAACCCAAGAGCTGATTTTATGTTATCATAAAACACTTTTCTCTCTACCAATGTGCGACATCCTAACGTGCGAATAGTCTTTCGATCTGCACGGGCGCGGTCATCTTGATTGCTTTAAGCTATGTACACTGTTTTTTTCTGGCATCCACGTACCACGTGATTCTTTCCAGCCAATGACATTCCTTGTTACAAATTTAACACAAATTGTAGGGGGTAGCTGTTTCGTGAAGGTGATGATCGATTCGCGAAATTAGCGAATTCCAAAAATAAAATAATGGGCATTTCTTCGCCTCAGTGATCCATATCTCCACAAAATTTTACTGCGATCCGATTAAAATTGAAAGAGCAGCAGCACTAAATCAAAATTTAAAGACGGAGGCCACCTGGGCTAATAAGACCAAGAACTAAGGAGAGATGATTATTCGTCAGGAATAGTAACACATAAAATGTTTCGACAAATCGAATCAAATCTTCCATGTTGTCGAAGCAGCACATCAAGAAGACACGTGACCTGGAAACTGTTCTGGGATCAAGGCAACCTTTTGCTTTTTATTTCACAAATTCTGGGAAAGTACGCATTGCATTTCAAAATCATTTCAGTTTCTTTTGTTTATAACAACATCTATTGACATGCTGTCGTGTACTTTCTTGTAAAATGCTTATGGCACTTTGAAAACGGATTAAACATTTCGGATTCAAATGGTACCGGATGCTAAAGCACTGCTAACGTTTTCCGTTACTTTTAACATTTTCGATGTTATAAGTAAACTATTTTTATTGCATAATTACAAGTTTTCAATTCGTTGTTCTTCCACTTTGAGCAATACCGAAACACCTAATCCTGCTCAATACCTCAAAGTTTCAACTTTCACACTGCCAATTAAACGCATTGTTAGGTTTCAAGGTTCTAAATATAACAATGAAAAATTGTTTGTACAAGACCAGTTTCTCACAAAGCTAGATTTAAAAGCAGCCCCTATTATAAGTACATTTAAGCAACTGTTTCCGACATCGAACTTTACTGTGTTTACGGTAAGAAACTTTTCGATCCATTCTTCCGTTTTTCATCAGTAAATTGCGGTGCTGAATGACGCATTTTATTCTCCCTAGTTTGCGCACAGAGCTTATCGTTTTGTTGTTTGTTTTTTGTTTTTTTTTTTGTTTTTGCTTTTTTCTATTTGTTTTTTTTTTTGTTTGTTTCTTTATTTGTTTTTTTTTTGTCTGTTTTTGTTTGTTTGTTTCTGTTTTGTTTTTGTTTTTTTTTATGTGCAGTGACCTGTAATCATGATCTTGAGAGCCTTAAAACATGACAGTATAGCTGTGCGATTGTCCTCAAACATCTTCATACCACGTGAATAATTTGACATACAGAGACCAAACTAATCAAATTGGGATCAAAATGATTCAAAGCATCATCTATAATTTTTTTGTATCTTAACTTTGAAGAGTTTTTGTGTTGTATCAACCCCTTTCGCAAACTTCACTTCAAATTACTTGACACATATAGCCGGAATCGTCCAGCATCGCTTAATGCGCGACGATGGAGGTATAGTTTTTATGACGATCTTCGATCTAACCAGCTGGTGGTGGCGTGTCAGAGTAGTAAGAAATCAAGTCATTCCTGGTGCCAAGAGCGATATAATTCATCAACATTTTTACATAAACACTCTTTATAGTGATCAGGCGATAGCCTATATATAACTGCAAAAAGTTGAGCTTTGCCCTAATGAGCATCGCCTCTTGCCGCGCCCTGGATGGTTACTAATGTGATACGCCCGAGGGTCACTCTCAGGCCACTAGCTTCCCATTTGATCTACAGTAAACATGTTTACTTTTTCCAAAACATTTTTTTATAACGTGTTTTTTTTTCTCACACCTATTATCGTATGATGTAACTCTAGAAAATGAGTAATAGACTAGACAGAATTCCGCTACATAGCGGAATTGGCCCACTTGCAGAAACCACTCATGCAGTACCCATTCTTTATCGTCGTTGTGGCCCAACGGGTTCAACATGAACCCAGAATCTCTCTATCTCTCATGGATTCGAGATAATACTCAACTTCCTGTTTTTGACCGCGACCCATAAGGTCACGGTCAGTGGCGTACCTCTTGTGTAACGTTGTTTACGCCCAACGGGTAGAAAATGAGCTCATAATCGCTCTATCTCTAACCGTTTTCGAGATAATAGTCAACTTTCGGTTTTTGACCTTGACCGTGACCGAGAAGGTCAAAGTCACCGACGTACCTCTTCTGTAAAGCTGTTTAGGCCCAAAAGGTCGAAAATGAGCTCAAAATCGCTCTGTCTCTAACTGTTTTCGAGATAAAAGTCAACTTTCGGTCTTTGACCTTGACCATGACGGAGGAGTTCAAGGTCTCCGAGGTACCTCTTATATAACGTCCAAAGAGTCGAAAATAAGCTCATAATCGCTAAACCTTTTTTCGAGAAAGTGGCCAACTCCCGGTTTTTGCGCTTGATCGTGATGCAGGAAGGTCACCGAGGTACCTCTTATATAAAGTCTTTTGGATCCAGAGGATCGAAAATAAGCTCAAAATCGCTCTATCTCTAACCGTTTTCGGGATAATGGTCAACTTCCGGTTTTTTACTTCAAGTCCCAAAGGGTCGAAAATAAGCTCAAAATCGTTCTATCTCTAACCACATTGCAAGCCCCTTCCCCCTCCCCTCCTCCTCCTCCATAGTTAAGTTTATTTACTTGTTTTTTTTTTTTTAGTTGTGCACAGAAATAACCTGTTGATAATGGAAATTTGCGAATTAACCTAGGACGAATTAACGAGGGGCCCCTGTACCATCCCGGTAGTTTTGGACAGTACTTTTACTTGCAGTGCTATAACTGTTTAAATGTTGCTTTTGTCGAAACATTTGTGACGGCTAATGTTTTACTGATAAGTGGTATGAAAAACAATAAATTATGCAGGTTGTCAAATGTCCGTTTTTTTCTCATTAAGAGGTTGGTCAAATTGCAGTCGGTCAAATTTCGGTTGGTCAAATACCCTACACCTAGTGCAATAAATGCTCAAGGCGCGTGAAACTGACTCCAGTGGGGTACATATAATTTGACCAACCGCAATTTGACCAACTGCAATTTGACCAACAGCAATTTGACCAACTGCAATTTGACCAACCGCTTAATGGAAAAACTGACATTTGACCAACTTTCAGTTTTAGATATACATAACCAAATAAATCTAGGAGTTCGAGGTTTCGTAAGAAAAAGTAATTTTAAAGAAGTGCTCTTTCGCATCAAAGAGATGTTGTGCTAATCCTCTCTCTGTCATTGAGTGTCATAACGTTGAGTTCAACGTGCCCCGTTAATCTCCGTAATCCGGCGTTACACATGGCGTTATACAAACAAACCCAGACCTGGTAGAAGCTTTAGTGTCATCTCAGGTACGTGACAGCACTTTTACTTGCAGTGTTACAACTGTTTAAATGTTGCTTCTGTCGGAACATTTGTGATTGCTAATGTTTTACTGAAAAGTGGTACGAAAAACAATAAATTATGAAGTTGGTCAAATGTCCGTTTTTTCATTAAGAGGTTGGTCAAAATGCGGTTGGTCAAATTTCAGTTGGTCAAATTTCGGTTGGTCAAATTTCGGTTGGTCAAATATCCTACACCCGACTCCAGTATATGCTAACTAAAAAAAACACACTTTGTAAATGTTTAAAAATTCACTATTTTATCAATTTCTCTCGCATTTAAAAAATTCCTGGTACCTGCACTGCACAACGGCTGGAACCACCCTGGGTAAAATTTCAAACGAATCCATCCACTAATAAATGCTCTAGGCGCGTGAGACTGACTCAAGTATATACTAACTCCAAAAAAACACACTTTACAAATGTTTAAAAATTCACAATTTTGTCAAATTCTGTCGTATTTCAAAAATTCCTGGTCACTGCACTGCATAAGGGTTAGAACCACCTCTGGATAAAATTTGAGACGAATCCATCCACTAATGCTCTGGGTGCGTGAGACTGAAAGTGCACAGACAGACAGACAGACGGACAGACAGACGGACAGAGTGAAAACTATATCCGTCCTCCGGCGGATAATTACACACACCATATACCGATATGAAGATATATCACACATAATAAGTGAAGTGGCAATGGGCATAAAAAGAATGGAATTTATCATTGATATTTTAAGCCAAGCCGTGACCGTGATTGACCCCTCTAAGTATATATATATATATTCGAAAAGTTGATATTTGATAATTCGCAATATCCGATAAGTCGCAGACTTTTTTTTTTTTTTTTTTTTTTTTTTTTTTTGGCCCCATGTTTTTTATGCTATAGGACTTACAGCAAATTTAAAAACTCGAAATATTTCTAACTCGAAGTGATCTGAGGCGGAATTTTTTCCTTGTTAGGGTTCCGCCAGTACAACTCAATAGTATTTACAGAAGCAGGCGTTTGAACAAGCAATGTCATTGTCTTATGTCTGACCACTTACGCAACCCCTTTTTGAATATACGTGTACATGTACTGCAAATGCACATCGCTTTGACCACATTTGTATCACTGTTTATTTCAGGTCCATGTTTCACCCAACTCTGTCACTATCTACTTGTGTAATAAATTATCTTTATCTGTATAAATAGACACTGCAATCGTTACTCAGTTTCTGATTATGGTGTTTACTGAACACAACTCCCACAGAAATCTGATTGAACTATGCTTTTAAAAGCGATTCTTAAAAAAGATATGGTTTATTCAAACCCGGTTACAAGAAAACTAGCCTCAAAGTAGACCGATTTCGCCATCAAGTGACGAAATTAACGCTTGGAAGCAGTTAGTGAGAATGTTAAGGATACAATTTATCGTTAATATACTTTATTATGGAAAGTTTTCAAGTGTTTACTAATTGCTGCGTCCCTTTTGTTTTATGTCCACACTCGCCCAGCTGTAACAATAAGCATGCAAGAAACGTCCGGTCTAGGTACATATTAATATTAAGAGATACAAAATTGGTACTCCATTTCACAAGGGGTAGGATAGACGTTCAAATAAATATGATCAGATTATGTGTTCATTCATAAGCCGTTCATTTCTACTGAAAACTGTCTTATGGGACCGTAGAAAGTGTTCATAGTTCAGAGATGTTCACTAACTAGAATTTCTGTTTAAAAGCCAATGGTTAAGTAAATGGGGAAATTTGGGTCGAGAAAAGTTATTCATTGTAGGAGATTTTCACTATTAAAAGGTTTTACTGTATTTGGATGCCTTATAAGTTATGTACTCTTTGATGTGTACACAACGGGGTACGGAAAAAATGGCAACGGAAAAAATGGCAACGGAAATAATGGCAACGGAAAATATGGCAAGTGGAAATAATGGCAACGGAAAAAATGGCAAAGTGAAAAAAAGGAAAAAATGGCAAATTTTGCAGGTTTCACTGAAGTTCAGTCGAAACAAAGAAATCGCCTACCTTGACTACTCAGGATCAAAGAAAGTCCAATCGAAACCACTTAATGCCACTTGATGTCAGGGGTGCAAATTAAAATGGCAAAACGTAATCCCTGTGTGCGGCACCGTTAATCCTTTGGATGCTCGGGTGTCAACGTAACAAAACATTTATTTGGGCTGCGTCAGGCAAAACTTAAACCCTGTGTATACAGTATTGCTAATCCTATGGATGTTCGGGTGCCATCACAACAATGCATTTATTAGGGGCGTTGTCTAGAATGAGCAACATGCTCGTGATATTACGCTTAAGAATAAATTTGACAATTTTGATAAAATTTTTATTTTGTTATTTTGCCATTTTTTCCGTGTTTTCACTTTGACATATTTTCCGTTGCCATTATTTCCACTTGCCATTATTTCCGTTGCCATTTTTTCCGTTGCCATTTTTTCCTACAACCGTACACAACATTGTGAGATTTATCGGTCAACACAACTTTCTTTGTCTCATAATATGTTTTGTTGTTAAACTCTCTGAAATTCAACAATTTTATCCACTACTTACAAGCAAGCATTGCTTATTTATACATACACTCACAACACTGTAAAAAGCTGTTCTAACCACTGCATGTGGCCAAGCACAAATGAGTAAGCCTTGTTATGCTTATCCTTATTTGGCACACATACAGCAAATGGCTCGTGCGAGTACACCAGTATCTGTATACTTGCTGGCCCTGTTATGGCGGCATTTTGTTTACGTTTTTTGGGGGTGGGGTGGGGCGTTTTACAGGGCATTGGGTAGTTTAAAGTTACTTTTAACTGTCTATTCGTATACAACTAAGCTTTCTGTATACTGTGTGCAAAAATCCCGCTTTAAAACCGACCGGGAATAGCAAACGTAGAAATGACGTAATTTGAAATACGTAAAAAATAGTGCTATCACGGTGTTCTTTGTCAAAAAGTAGTCTCCTGACTTATTTAGCTCCAAACCTCTGGATCCAGCGGTTTTGGAGATATTAAGCTATCAAATCGGCGTGACGTCACAAGACGCAGTTGATGACGTCATAGGTAAATAAAAAATTCATTTAGCACCACTTCGCATAGCCGACTTCAAGTGTGCCAAATTTCATTCTTCTAGCTTCAGCCGTTTCGTCGGAGATGTCTGGAAGCCGACGGTGACTTTGCGTGAAAAAAAATGAAAAAGAAAAAAAAAAAGAAAAAAAAAAACAAACAAACCAAAAAAGGAAAAAAAGAGGTATTTTAACCCCTACAATTCGAGGAAAAACAATAACTTCTTGGAACGAAGTTCCAACCATTAAAATGAGGCACTTTAACCTATACAATTCGAGGAAAAACAATAACTTCTTGGAACGGGCTTCCAAGCCTTAATGAAGTTGAGATTAAATACAGAGCAGTGTTGGAAGTAGAAAGTAGTGACTACTTTCATGCAAAATTTCGAGCAAATTTAAACAAACAATTGTAGGAGCAGTAGGCTTTTTCCCGCCTAAGCGGCGAACGGTTCGCCAAACTGACGAATATCGGCGAACTGTGGAAATGAAATATCCTAAATGGGCCATATTTCCCGACATTCAACTACGATTCGATGAAAACTGAAAGAGGAGCCGCAAAAAAAAAAAAAAAAAAAAAAAAAAAAAAAAGACTAATAAACAAAGGTTTAAAGAGGGATGGAGGGACGGACGACAGAGGCCCAGCACGATGGTTATAGCACGCGTAGCCAATGGCTACCTGTGCTAAAAATTGAACCCGTAATGTTGTCACAAGAAGTAACTAGCTGAAAGGCAGTAAGAAAGAATACTAAATATTAAATTTGACCATGATTTCATTAAGAGTCGATGAGCCTCTTAAAAATTCTGATATGAAAATATGCAAAGTCTCACCATATTGCCAAATTCTGCCATAACGTTTCAAAACCCTTAATATGAAATACGCATTCCGCATTTTTAGCACACCGTCACGAATTGCCCCTGATGGGGGGGGGGGGGGGCTCCCTTGGAACACTGACACACAACATTGGAACGTTCGGGTGTAAAGACCGTAAGATTCTGAAAATACACACTGTCGATACACGCGCACGATTCGATGCGCAAGCCGCCTGCCCCTAAACCTGCTCGACTAAGTCGGCTCCTCCTGCAAGAAACCAAGAGCTTTCTCACAGAATTGTTTTGTAGTTACCTGCATTATTCCAAGGCACTATCACAGTGAGCCACCACAGGAAGAGTTTTATCACAGAACCAACCATCATCGTCGCCATACCTTCTTAAGTCACGGCATATCCCACTACACACTGAAAACACCAATCAGCAAATTACACAAATCTTGACCATACGGTTTTAAACGAGTTGATAAAATATTACCAATCCTCAACGTTAAGCTTTAAAGCGGTACTTCCATCGCATTGTAGTGCGTTATGCAGCAGCGTAATAAAACATGCGTGAATCCGCTGCAACCCAATCATATAATTATTTCCTTGTTACATAAGTGCTCATTGCTTGGCGAGGGCGAAAAATCAATAACGAGAGAAGAGCTCAACCAATCACTCATTCCATAACGGAAATTCAAGCTTTGTTTAGTTAAATCACGAATTCAAACACCACTTAGTATTCAAAGCCCATTTAAATCAAGCAGGCATTTTAGTCCATAAAAGCTTTTCCTTGACCTTATAGTATGTTTTTAAGTACAAAACGAGCACTATTTTCTATTCTAATTTAAAGAAGAACAATTAAAACTGACATATCAACTGCGCAACGCCCAAAACACAAGTAAAATACTCAGCACAAATCACCGACTCCTACTTGAATATAAATTTAAAAACCACCGGTACTCAATTTCAAAGCCAGTAGTTATCCGTTGTCTTGAATCGCGAACTGATATCTCGGTGGTCCTTCTTTTTTCTTTAAAAAAAAAAAACTGGAAACACAGTTTTTAAATGGAAGGACTGTATAAAAAGCCTTAGACAGACAATTGAACAAACATTGAACATCACAGATGAGGAAATTATTTCCAGCTATTAATTTTCGACAAATCCTTTTTGCCATTGTATTTTGTGATTTTTTTCACTGGTTTTCCCATGAAAATGCAGACAGAACTTTGGTTCACTGTAAAAAGATAAAACCAAACAAAATGAAAGGATATGCGAGCCCTTCATAGCACCTACTCGTTTAGTGCAGCCAGAAATACCGGTTTAACATCAAATTTTTACCTCATTTAAACCTCTCATGGTAAAAAAATGATATCTAATTCTCACCCCTGGTGAAAGTTTGACGGAAATTTATCAACCGAATATTCTCACCCCCTCCCCCCCCCCCCCCCCTCCTCTGGTGAATATTCGATTCAAGTGCGCTACCCCTGGTCAATATTTGCTGTGAAATGGCAACACCCCTCTCAAGATTAGAATATTTTTAAATATTAAAATGATATTCAAATGATAATGATTTAATGATCTCTAAAATGGACTTTTTGAGATCAAAAGTTAATTCTTTATTGCAAAATAAATCTCAATTTTTAGCTCAATCGTTTATTTTCTTTTTATTGATATCAAGAATATATTTTAGATGACATTATTTCAGAACGAGATTTTTTAAATCCATATTTGTGTAATCTGCAAATTATTTTTTGATCTCAAAAATTTATTTTTGATATCAAAATATCAGCTTGTTTTTATGTGTAAAATTCAGAAGCAAACATCTATGAATGAAATAATGACTGGCTTCTGTATATAGTATCTTGTATTTAACTGTACAATAAAGAAGCAATCTTGAGCTCAAAAATTGTACTTTTTTATTGACATTAATTATCCAGTTTTTCATCTGAAAAACTGAATAACCATTCGTTAAATTTTACATAAATGTGTGCCTCCCTTAAGATTTTTTAAGTTTGAAAAATTTATTTTTTTAACATCAAACATTAATCTTTCCCGTCTAAAATACAATTCTTGATAGCAAAATACAAATTAATGAGATCTGTATTGATTTATTAATATCTTAAATTATATTTTGATATCAAAAATTAGCATTAAATGTTAAAATAGCATTCCATAGTTTTTCATCTCCAAAATTTAACTGGCCATTCGTCAAATTTCATACAAATGTGTGCCTCCCTTAAGTTTGTAAAATTAATTTTTTGATCTCAGATCTAAAATACAACTATTTGATAGCGAAATTTAAATTTATTGAGATCTATATTGATTTACTGAGATCTTTGTAGTTTTAAATAAAAAAATTAGAAAAAATATTAAAATGGCATCCCATACATGTTTTCGTTAATTTGACACGGATAATAAAATGATGCAAGATAATTCTGTTTTTTTTTTCGACACTTGGGACAATTGTAGATGACAACGAGATAACTTTAGACACCTTGGGAGATACTTTTTATAGTATAAAACTCTGACAGTTATAAATAACTTAAAGATATTTTTAGACACCTAAGATACTTATAGATACTCTACAGATGATTTTAATGTTTCGAGATGCTTCGAGAAATAAAGTGCAAAATGAATTATCAATCTACTTATTTCGCAATTAGCGATTGTAATTTACGAAAGGAAATACCAACAAATCCATTTCTAATTCGACATAACCTACAAAGGGAATAATTAAACTGTGTTAGAGTTACTTTAGCGTTCGGCTGATTCCTGGAAGGGGGTGAAAATCTGATAAAATGATTTTCACGTTTTGACGTTATATGACGTCACGCGTTGCCCAACATGCGTCAAATACACTAATGACCGCCGGACCTACCCAAGGTATAATTCCATCAAGTTTGAAGCTGATCCGACATTTTGTTCGAGAGTTATATTGTTAACAAAGTCTAGTGTCCAAAACACACGACGTAATATAACGTCACACGTTGTGCTATATACTCTAATTGCATTATGAATTGTCGGACCCACAAAAGGCATCATCCTACCAGCTTTTAAGCCAATCCGACGTTGCGTTCTGAGGTTACAATAATGACGCAGTTGTTACATTCTGACGTCCTATGACGTCATGCGTTGTCCAATATATGTCAGATACAATTGCAACCGGTTCATCTACCCCAGGCATAATCCCATCAAGTTTGAAGTTGATCCGACGTTCTTTCAAGAGTTATCGTGTCAACAAAAAAATCAAGTGTCTACAACAGACGCACGCACCACATACACACAACACATACAGAAAGTACAAAAACAAAATGTTTTTGCAAAAAAAATGCACAAAAACAATTAAACCAACATGTTTGCCTGGAATAGTCAGTTCTTGCATCCGTCTGTTGCTTAAGTTGGAAAAGACACAAGATTTTGAAGATAACATGTACCCCACGGACAGTCAGGGCGAAGTACAAGAAATTATGTTTTTACTCGACCCAGTCTGGTAGTGTTTTGTTGCGACATCTTACGTCACAAGATGGTATTCACCTTTAATAATCAAAAGAAATCTAGCAAGTGACGTTTATTGACGCCTGAAACAGGAGTCATTCCGTACTTGTGATGTAACTGGCGCTACAGAAATTAAACAATGTAAACTTCGACTTCTTTTGTGGGGGAAGCCACTGCAGTGACGTACTAAATCCAATTTTCTCCTCTTTTTCTCTTTTTTGCGCTGTAAACTGATAAAATTCCGTCCGGAGCAAACATTTTTTTGATGTCTGCTTTCGACTATTACCGGTTCGAAACAAAACTATCTGGAACTACCTCCTTCCATCAGCAGCATGATGTACAACTTCTTCCCGTGTTAAAATAATACCTAATGTTCAAAACAACTAAAAATATTGCTGTGAAAAACAAATACCCAAAGAATACCCAAGTAGAGCGCCCAGTGTACAACAAAATCAGTGTACTCGAACATATCAAACATATTAAATAGCCAGCCACTGCAGTTTTGTACTTCGGGTTTAGAAAGTTTCCTTTTAGAGAATTTTGTACTTTTCAGAATTTAAGACTTTTACCTGATAAAATATTTATAAATCTATACCTGGCGCACCGAGATGTCAGGCTATGGAACACCATTATCCTGTTTCTGTCTTGGTATCTTAATCCTCAATTTTTACACACGTCCAGGGGCAGGTGTAGCAATGTGGAATGTAGTCACAATAAACTGGGCTTATACTCTGCATCTTTTTTTACTTGGGTTCTAGAATGCAAACACGTTTAACGGTAAGCCTTTTTATCCGGGTCTGGAAGGTGGTTACTATAGGGTTTTCACTGTGTGTTTTTTTTTTTTTTGAGGTGGTCACGGAGAGGCAGGTTTTACTGTAGCCTTTTTACACACCGCTATATCGTGCATTCCCCACCTCCCTGGTGTTTTTTTTTTTTTTGTTGCTTACTGTCACCTCCTTCCGCCCCCCTCTATGTAGGTACGTTATGAATACATTATGAAAGGTCGGGCCCACCCACGGCATCATCCTACTATGTTTGAAGCTAATCCCATGTTTCGTTGTGCAGTTAGTGTTGACGCAACTGTCACTTTCTGACGTCCTACGACGTTACGCGGTGTCTTATTTACATGAAATACAATCCAAACCGGCTCACCAACCCAAGACATCATCCCATCAAGTTTGACACCGATCTGGCGTTTCATACTGGAGTTACCGTGTTAACAAAATATGGTGTCGTCAATAGTCACACACACTAAACACACACACACAAACAGAATGCACAAACACAAACTCCCCCCTTAACGAGGGGAAACATGACGAACATTACCGGTGTGTAAAATAACACCTTTTCTTTCTCATCGGGGAGAGGGGGGAGGGGTGATATTTAACATTACTCTTCTCTCTTCGATATGGCTGCGGTTCTAAATACAACTTCGCCTCTTTAAGTCAGATCCAGCATATACTTTCAAACCCCTTTACCAAATGTCCCGATACGGCCATTTGGTAAAGGGGTTTGAAAGTATATCGAGGCACGTTGCTGGATTCCCTGTCCTGTCTCTAATATTCTTTTACTTAGTCAAAGTTGGCCAGGGCGTCATCCTACACTTGAAGCGCTTTGCGCTGGCGATGACATTTGTTTCGGGTTTAGTATAACACTCATGGTTCGTCCTAGGGCCGCTTGGAGGAGCGTTTAAAACGCGCGACCTCATTTTTTTTATGCGTTTTTCCTCTCAAGTGCGCGTTTGTATATATGTTTTGCCATTGTTACACGTAAATGTCCAACTGAGTGTATGCACAGTTTCTTCTCATTCCCTTCGACGCTACGAAGCACGTGTGAAAATAAACAAAACGAAATGAATATAATTTACAGAAAATACTCCATAAATGCCGTCTTAATTTCTTGCACCATTTTTTTAACAGTGGAGCGGCCGACTCAATGAGTTAATGGTTCTCTTTAAAATCTGTAAGAAAAAAATCAAATAGAAAAAAATGCAAATACGCGCCCTTGATTTTCCAGCGTTTTCTCTTTCCTACGTGCGTTTTCCACACGCGCAGCCTCGATTTTCTGATTTTCGGTGTGAAAAATAACGCGCAAACGCGCCCGCGGGCGAACCCTGAACACTCCAAATGTTTGCTGAACAAACGTATACTTTCCGGGTTCGAGTTCCCCAGTACACGATGGAAAATACCATCTTCATACAATATCATACGCGGATAGCCAGACAAAGAGATTGTCGAATAAAGGAAGGAATACTTAAGTAATTTCAGAGATAACATTGAAGTGATTCGACCAAAACATTCGATTCAACCAAAGGGCACCTGAATAAATGGGTGGGGGGGGGGGGCAAATTGATTTGTTGGGAAAAACCTTATAATCATCCAAGACCGTACAGTACGGCCCTGGGATACTTCGCCAGGAAGCTGAGCTCCTTTATGAGACACCCTTGCTTCTGCTGTAAGTTACAGGGTGTTTGAAATTTCACTTAGAATGTCAAAGAAAATACAACTGCCAGCGGCTTTTTTCTTTCATCAAAGTACAGCAGATACTCATGCAAGTCTGCGCAGTTTTAAAATTTTTATTAAAAAATGTAAGTTAGATTTTTTCAGATTAAACTGGTCTGTTTCAATTATTGTTAATTACGAAGTATTTCACAAAAAACCGGCCACATCTGTAAACAATACCGGTGCACAAGTTAACTTAAACATCTGATAGAACTGTTCTAATTACTTCGTTGTTGATCCAAATTAATTTTTTCAACCAAGGCTTAGATTTTTATCCTTCAAAACAGATCTTCACGATTACAATCGAATGAAGGATCTTGTGTTTCTTTTCCCAGGTAGAAATCCGGGCCGATCCAGGTTTTACCAAAAACGCTTGTAACCGTTGATATTCTCATGTGGTATTAATGCGCACCTAAATTCTCGCCGGCTCTACTTTATTATTCACGCATACAAGTTCGCGTACACACATAATACTTGCCAGGACCGATTCCCCACAAAACGCGACAACCAACAAAAAGTTAGGATTCCCACAGCGATCTCTGGATAACAAACTAGAGCTCCGCATACAACAGCCAAGGAACTGCAAGACCTGAAGCTGTACTCCTGGCTTGTGCCATTACACACGCACAAGGAACAAACAGCTTCAAACAACCGAAAGTCCCAGAAACTTCCCATAGTCAAATACTTCAGGACCAAGTAAGACTGTAGCCGAAAGTAACCACAGATTGTTGAAACCATAGCATTAAAGGCTGTGTTATTTGTAAACAAGCACTACCGAGCGGTGGGCGGGGAGGAGGGGGGGGGGGGGGTTAGCAATAGGAAAGAAACTGAGGAATTCACTGAAAGTTGGATTATTCCCGAACTCTGCACGGCTGCCGTAAAGCATCCGTCTCTACTTGCCCTCAGACTGGCTCAGTTCAAAAAAAAAAAAAAACAGTTCAAACTTAGAGGCTTCAGCGGCTGCTTCCATCCAGCTGTGATGTCCGCGTCTCTAGCACAGAATCAGGCCAAACACGGTCAGCTGAACTCGAATAAAAGTGGGGACGTTTATGGGTAAACTGTATTTTCGGCTGCTTCTCTTCTCGATTGAACAATACATAAAAATACAAATATCACAAAGAGGAGGCATTTAAATGTCCAACACTAATAAAACCAAGCAAAGAAGAGTAACTTGCACGTAATCGGGCGAGAGTGCCACATAAACATAAGAACAATATAATTCGTGCGATATTAACGCTGGAAGATGGGGGAGCAGGCGCACAAGAATGCAACTTAAGACAGTGAAATGCGACACCAGTGTGGGGGAGGGGGGGTTGGGGTGGAGGTTGGGCGTGTAAAAAAATGGCATACACATGCTAATGCAAGGATACGGGGGTGGAAGGGAATGGGGGGTGGACAGAATTTTGGTCGTTGAAAGAACTTCATGTTGCTGTTTCCTACACTGCATGCTGCAATTGATGAGTAAAGGGTGATTTATCTATAGCAGTAACTCCCTCGAGGCACTAGGCCAATGAGCACAAAGCGCGACGTGCAGCGGCAGGGAGACGAGATGTCTGGTGCGGCCCATCGTTTGTTTTCTCTGTCGAGAATCGGGGGTCCAAAGTTTACCAATTACAGGCCAAGTTTAGAGGCTTGTTTCAACCAATCAAGGAAGGGAACTTTCGCTCTATTTAGACAGTGACACTTGCCATAAAGCATACGTCCGCGAACGTTTTATAAGAAATAACAAACTTTATTTTATTACACTTGGGGATTGTCAGTCCTCTAGTTTATTGAATTCGTGCGATAAGGTAAAGTGTTTCTGTATGATTCCTGTTTTCCGCCAAACTTGTCACGAGAACTCCGACGAGACGGCTACGGCTAGGACGACCAAATTTGGCATAGACATAATGTAGCATGTCTAGTTGGTCCAGCTCATTCCTTTTCAGAAATTCATCAACATTTTACATGCAAAACTGGATATTGAAAAAAAACCTTGCCACACGAACACAAATTTCGCACAGACATAATGCAGTATGTCTAGTTCTTACATTTCCGATAGAGGATGATGAGACGTCGTGAAATCCGCTAATTTTTTTTTTACCTAGACTTTGGAGAACGATTGACCATCATATCAAAAACGGTTAGAACGATTTTGAGCTTATTTTTCACCCTTTGGCCTAAAAGACGATACGTAAAAGGTACCTCGGTGACCTTGACGTCCTTGGTCATGGTCAAGGTCGAAAACCGGAAGATGACCATTATCTCGAAAATGTTTAGAGACAGAGCGATTTTGAGCTTACTTTCGATCCTACGGGCCTAAAACACGATATGTAAGGGGTACCTAGGTCACCCTGACATCCTCGGTCACGGTTAATGTCAAAACCGGAAGTTGACAATTATCTCGGAAAAGGTTAGAGATAAAGCAATTTTGAACTTATTTTCGGCCCTTTGTCCTAAAAGAGGATATGTACGAGGTCCATCGGTGACCTTGACTTCCTCGGCCATGGTCAAGCTCATAAACCCAAAGTTGACCATTATCTCGAAAACGGTTAGAAACAGAGCAACTGTGAGCTTATTTTCGACCCTTTGGGCTTGAAAGATGTTCCGTAAGAAGTACCTTGGTGACCTTGACCTCTTCGGTCATGGTCACGGTCAAAAAACAGGAGGCTGGCCATTATCTCTGAAGCGTTTAGAGAAAGAGCGATTTTGAGCTTATTTTCGATTGTTTGAGCACAAAAGACGATATGTAAGAGGTACTTCCTTGATCTTCGCCTCTTCCGTCATGATCAAGGTGAAAAAAACGGATGTTACCCATTCGGAAACGGTTAGAGACAGAGCGATTTTGAGCTTATTTTTGACCCTTCGAGCCTGAAAAGCGTTATTTAGAGGTACTTGACCCCTCGTTCATGGTCAATTCTGAATTTTAGAAGTTCAGGATGATGGTATTTCTGTGGCCCCCAAGTGTAATTTTCGCTACTCGCGTAGCGAAAACGGTCTAGTTCATAAATTATTTTGATATTTAAGAAAACCTCTGGTTTTTAACTTAAGGGTTCTAGGAGACCTGGTTAGATGATTTTTACGTGGTGATCGCATTTTCTGTGTCTTTACATCTTGCCGCTCCCATTGTGTTCGCAAGCTAACAAGGAATTGCAAAATCATAGTGCCAGGAGATATCTCCCAACCATCGCCTTGCCTCTCTATCAAAACAAAACGCAATAGTTCTTTCGTACTTGGTGTTCAATGCAATACCAGAACGTCCAAAGACATCGTGAATAACCCAGAGAGCAAGAACACAGAATTGTAGTTCAATATTCAAACTCACCTGAAAACTATATCAAGGAGGACATAATTGCTTTTGTTTTTTTTTTTGTTTTGTTTTGTTTTGTTTTTTTTTTTGTTCTTTTTTGGTAATAAAAGCAATCATATCTGATATGAAATTGTAATGGCGTGCCTTTTTTGCCACTCTCCTTTATAGCTCGGATGTTTCTTTTTCGACATGTTTTCTATCATCTCGGGAGAAAAAAACAAACAAACAAACAAACCAACAAACAAACAAGAAAGACAGATTTTATGTAGTGACGTTTTCATATAATTTTTCTCAAGCCGGTTTACAAAACAACGGAACCAGAAACGTAGAAAGAATAGTATTTAAAAAAATTGTTTACACACATACATAACGGACGCCGGATACCTCAACAAGTGATGAGTATAGCTCACTGACGAAAGTCGGCTGGACTGCAAAGGGGGCTATAGGTTTAGGTGTTGTTAGCCTGCCTGTCCAACGCTGGCTGTTACTCCTAAACTGATAATCCATTGAGACCCTGACTTAATTTCAAGGTCACAAATGGCCGCCATCTTGGATTATCAATTCCGTCGGAGCTACGACGGTTTGTTGAAGATCAGTGTATATATTAGATGTGCTCCAACCCTAAATTCCTCACACGTGAATATTTGCATTTACTGATGATTCCAACGAAAAAGCACGGATAGGTCATTGTAGTTTTGTTTAATTGTTGTTACATCAGCCGACTACGTCAGCGTGGTCTAGTGCGATGGAAAGGGGACCTACCTTTCGTCCACATGTATGTACCTATACATAGGTATGTGTCCATGTAAGTACGTTAGACAACACTTCACAGTGCTTCTACTCCTCGAGTTTTGTCCAGATTGTTTTGATTTTACACATGAATGTTCAGCTGCCAGAGTGTGACTTTTTTTCTTTTGAATGCGCAAAAATTTGGTGCAAAAGCGCAAGAATTTTTATGATTTTCAAAAGCAAGAATTTTTATGATTTTTAAAACCCTTCCTCCTAGCCTTTTCGTCTGAATGCCTTTGAATTTTATATAAATTGTTTTACTACCAGCTATCAAATGATTATTTTTTGAGGACCCGCCAAAAAACTGGCGGTTTTCATATCGACTTTCATACGGTTTAGATTTCAATACTTTTTTGCCGTATCGTTTTCGTATTTGATAAAAACTCCCTGTGCAGTATACCAGGGACTAGTAGTATTACTGCAGATCTACCAAAAATTGTCACAATGACAAAAGTTCAAAATTGGTCAAATTTCGCAAAACTGCGTAAACTGTTCAGGAGACAGTTTGGGAAATTTGGCCAAAATTTTAAAAAATATGGCCTGAGACAGACAGGATCCGCCGTGTAGCGCGGGTAACCTATGCAATTGGTGATGATTTCGTTTACCAAAGCGTCATGCTACTGCCACTTTCACAGTTTTTTTTCCACAATTCCAACGGTTTTACATTTTTAAATGTTGACAAAAGCTAAGGTTTATTTCTAAAAGACGTTATTTTGGCAATTTTCAATATCTGTTCTATCCGTGTGTGAAATTTCAAAATAATGCGAGGTTGTAGGCACAGCCTGGACGACATAACGCAGACAAAATTTTACGAAAACACTACGTTTTACAAAATTTCTAAATACAGTCATTTCGACAATTTTCCATAAATCCAAACAAACAATACAAGGTTGCACATTTTCAATATGTGCGCTGTAGGAAAGTTCTTTAATTCTGACAATTTCTAAAATCGTTCACAATCAGAACCAAAAATACGACGCTGTTCATCTTCAACGTCTCTTTTATCTTTGTGTGAAATTTCATAATAATGTGTAAATAGTTTTGCAGATACAGCCTGGATACGACCTTCCATTACGCGGACAAAACTGCACGAACGCGAAGTTTTACTGAATTTCAAATTACTGTTAACACATTGTTTAAAATACGAATCCTTAAGCAAATAAGAAACCAGATAACTTTTAGTAGACTATTCCGGAATAGACTACTGATAATTTGAATGTCATAGAAATCGAATCTTTTCCATTATTGCATTATTTTAGCTTGTAAATTACATTAGCAGTTCTTTTTCTTGCCCTACAAACTAACAACATAAAGCATTTAAACAGTTAAAAATTCAAATATCAGTTGTCTATTCAATACTGAACTACTGACATTTGAAAACTAGAGCGGTGTGCACAGCCCACATATTCCCCGCAGCCCCGCCCCTACCCCCATCAGTTAAACACGGCCATCAATAGTCAATCAAGAGCTGAAGTTTTCTGAGTCCAGCTGGTCCACATTCCTTGGACGAACCTGGCCCATTTACAATACCGATCTGTGTTTGCCCCATTAGAAGCCACATACCAAGTTTCATTAAAAGCCTTGCAGCAGTTTTTAAGTTATCGTGTTAACAAGCTCTTGATGACAGGCGGACAGACCGACCGACCGACACGCGGTCGATAGCATATATTCCCCCTGTGGGGAATAAAAAAAAAACAATATGAAAGTTTCAAATATTTTTTTACTTTCAGTGGACCAAAAGAATTCTTATTTTAAATAACACGGTGCTTGTTATATTGACAATTTTTCATGATTCCGAACAATACTACAACGAAAATGGGAAAAGTCCCAATAATAGCCAACGTTCTGCTGTTTTGTCAATTTCACAAAAATTGTTCACGAATCTCAACGCTCAAACCTTAAATATGTGCTCTAAGTCAAAATAATCGAAAGATTTCTGTCATTTTGACATCATGAATCCGAATAAAAATACGTCGTTGAGCACATTTGATATGTAGCCTATCTGAATGTAAAAATTCAACGTCCCCTTACCAAATTTCAAAATACTTTCATTTTGAGAATGTGTTATGAACACGAACAAAAATATGACGTTGCACACCTTCAATATGTGCTCTATCCGTCATTCAAATTTCAAAACAATACGATTAGTAGTTTTATTGATTCACAAATTTGGTAGAAGGCCTTATGGGCAAAAGCAACCGGCCGAATGTGTGAGACCAACAGCACTGTATGTATTTTTACAGCTATCCGCTGTTACAAGTATTTGGCCAGCTTTAGTCCAACCGATATGAAATATGCTTCGAAAGAAAGGAAAAAAAAGTTGTCATATACCGATTTTTTTTCAAATAATTCTGCACAAGCCGATTTACAATGTACCCATATATATCAGCAGTATCCTTTAAATTCGCTTTGATTTTACTTTATCGTATAGCCTTTGCAAGTCTCAAATATTAACAGACGAATTAATGTAGTGTAGGACTAAATAAACACGTGGACTGCTTCTGTGGGAGATACTGAACAATATACTAATATACTAATATGGAAAGGGAGATACTGAACAATTGAGCGCTGAATGGGATTTGAACTCCCAAATGTTAAGGCTAACCACAAGTCTAACCCGTCTCTACCATTTACGATTGCTGAAGAAGCGTCAAGCAGTAGCATTGTGTTTTTCTGAAATCTCGGCGTTCTTGGCCAAGTCGCCAAATAAAAATCAAACGTCACGCAGGAACTTAAGGGTAACATTCCTGTAAAATTTCAAAGCATTCGGTTTCAAGCAGTGGTATTTATGTGTTCTCTAAAATACGGCAGTTTTGGTCGATATTTTAACCAATTTTCGACAAATGGCCACTGAAATACAAGCGGAGTGGAGAACTACCTACAGAACATTCCTGTCAAACTTCAACTCAGTCGGACCAGAAAAGTAGAAGAGCAGCATTTTCCAAAAAAAAATTGTTTATTCACTCACACTCAACAATTACAAAATTACAGTTGCAAAACCATTCTTTAATCAAGTTTGGTAGTTTGGCCGAGGTCGAAAATAATGCATCAGGATACTTCTCAGTGTGCTTGTTAAGAAAAAGGCCTGCTAGTCTGAACCTCGGTGTCCTGGAACATGCGCCGAAAGATCCAGAGCCTCGAAAATTGAGATCAATAGTCATTTCTATTACAGGAACGGTGACCCTTTCTGAACTACGAAGACAGAAAGAGTCTAATGGGACTGTTCAAATACAAACTAACCGGTAGCTCCAAGAAGCGGTACGCTACAAAGTTTCCCGCACCGCTTCAAAGCCTCGTTATATAACGATAAGCAAGTCAACTGCGCTCGCTTTGAGGCACCTCCGTGGCTACTCTGTGCGAGGTTCAACGACCCTTAAGTCTTTATTGGCATTTGCTAAAGGCCCTCAAAGTACAACGGTAATGATATACAACTTCTGTGCTACGCTTTCTTTTAAAGAAAATAATACGGAAATAACTACGAATCTCCCGCAATAACTGGCATTTGTTTGTATACTGGGAGCATACTTTATTACGTGACAAAGAACAATAATTTGTGCATTACCCACCAAAACAACCTTTGAAATAATATTTCAAAAAGAACATAAAAAAATAAAAAGTTAATTATTGTGGGTGTACAAAATAAAGTTATACGTAATTCTGTGTCTATCAACTATTTTAGTATATATTTTACAAATAAACTATAACCCTTTATTTAAATTTTTGGTCACTTGACTTTGGTCACATGACATTTAAAAGCCGGAATACAAACAAACACATTTGACAGGTGAGTGCGGAAACTAACTTTTCTGCATTTTATGAACAAATAAAAGATGTACAAGGGGGGGGGGGGGGGAGAACGAATGGCTACAGTAGATCCAAATTGGTGAAACTGAAAAGACCATCCGTGGCTGAAAACAATTTTTATTTGTCAATTATCGCAAAATAAGAAATATTTGACAAGAAAAGGTTGGCAAATTAGCATCTGGCTAATTAAGTTTAGTGAAAACTGAACATTTTGTTGTCACCAATTACGATCTACTCTAACCAATTCTATCTCGTCTTCCTCGTACAGCTCACTAAAAATTGTGCCTGTTTGTACAAAAGCGGTATACTGGGCATGTACTTTTTGTAAATGTTTGAATAATAGGGACTCGTATGCAGGATTCGTGCCTCAGAGCATATGAAGTTGATCCCTATTAGTGGAACAATGGAAGGCTTCGCAGCTTTGACAGTGAGATATTCGATGTTATACGAGTCAGAGCTGACTCGGAGCTAATTAACCGGGTGAAAAATGAGAGAAATGATAGAGATTTCGCCAAAATGTCAGATTTCTCTTGCACCAAACAGCGATCATGTTTTTAACAACCAGTAGGCTATTTTACAAATTTATTAAAAGTTAAAAAAAAATAGTTTTAAGTTTCAATTTCTTCAATGCTCCGAGTATGAGCTGTTTTCGCCATATTTCTTCTTTATTTTTTCTATCACTTCTTTCATTTATTACCCGGTTCCATTCATTCGAAATTCAAATTTCTTGCGCATTAATATTCGAAACACCCCAAGTGTAATTAAGCTTATATAAACAAGAACTGAATTCACACTTAAACCAAAGCAGATATTAAAACCAGCAGATACCAAATAAATAGATGAAAAACTTTATCTGATCTTTGCAGTCGTGAGTGCTGACCTGATATAGTTAAGTTGAAAAGGGCTCTTTTTCACAAAAAAAACGTCGTTTCCACCTTTGTTTACATTTCTGTCGATAAAAATGATTGGCCTAAATCAACACAAATAACCATTAGTTCCGTGTTGTTCCTTCTTAAGGCATGGAATTACTGCCGGGACACGATAAAATAATAGACTAGGGAATCCATTTCTAAACCAATTTATTGATCAACTTAATATCATCTCAGTAGATGTAAAAAATACTATAGTCTTGAAATAAGAAAAAAAAATGGAACAGGGCAACAGCTGCTTTCACTTGATGACGAAAAAACAAATAAGCCTAGAAAGTTCCATTTAACAGCTGTTTGAATTAAGCGTTAAGATCATATTATTATTTGTTAAAGAATATTCCCTGAGAAACCACCCCATTTTGTCGAATGCATGTTATTCGTCAATTTTACCAAAATAACAAGTATTTAGAGCTCCACAGCATTAACTACAACAGAGGCGTCACAAACTAGAAAGTTTCTTTGGGATCTTGAAATTATTTTTGGTACAAAGTTCTAGAAACAGCAAAATTAACAAGCTGGAAAAGAAACAACAACGACAGCAAACAAAAATAATAAATTGGGGGTGAATATTACGCTAAAACAGTTAAATTATTGTTTGATATTTAAGTAAGGTGCCATAATTCTTCACCCATTTTAATTTGCGGGGGAGGGGGGACTCAAAATGCCACTTAACTCGTTTGCTGAACATATGGGTAACTTCCTTGGACTTCGTACACAGAAAACGAACAATATGGCAAGAAACCTTGAAGACTTATCTCGGTTAAATTCTATTCCGATAAATGAAATACGAGCGGCATCAGAATATCTGCGAGGAAAAGTAATAAGAACTCCTTTGATTGCTTTTAATGGTGATGGATATAGAAAGGTGAGAATTTGTATACAAATGTGCTTGCAAAGACGAGTTGCATGTTGTTGGTGTTTCCAGTAATACGGAGCCACGTATAAGAGCTGGTAAAACTTTCTTGGGCCTTTAGGTATTATCTCCCAGTTACATTGACGAACGGCCTTCTATTATCAAAGTGCTGTCCTTATCTATTAGAAACATATTTGTTACCTTCAAGTTTGAAATGCAAAAAGTTAAACAACAATTAATCACAAAGCAATAATGGGCTCACTTTTCACTTTCTTTTTGTATTTACGTTTATTTATCCCCCGTGAAACGGAGGGATATAGGTTTGAGATTGTCCGTCTCTCTGCCCGTCCGTCTGTCCGTCCGTCCGTCTGTCCGTCCGTCCGTCCGTCCCCTCTTCAAGCTAAGGACTTTGTGGACACCACTTCTATATCAACGAAGCATAATTCAGCTTTCATATTTCATACAGGCAAAATATAGGGTATAAAGATGTGCAACGTCAAGGTTTCAGTTTGATCGAAGCAAAATTGACAAATTGACAGGCTTTTGAAAATCGTCGAAAATAGACATATGTGCACATGTATAGGACTTTGTGGACACCACTTCTATATCAACGAAGCATAATTCAGCTTTCATATTTCATATAGGCAACATATAGGGTATAAAGATGTGCAACGTCAAGGTTTCAGTTTGATCGAAGCAAAATTGACAAAATGACAGGCTTTTAAAAATCGTCATAAATCGACATATATGCAAACGGAGTGGACTTCGTGGGCACCACTATATGAACGGACGTTTTTATCTAGCCTGAAAAAATGCTTTACATTAGATTAATAAAAAATAGATTCGGGTTATATCTGTTCAAAGACAGTTTGTGGTATTGTTGATTTGTCGTTCAAGGAAGGGTGTCCAGTTTCCTGTCAATGGTAATCCATTAGCTTAGATATTGCATAGGGGTAATATTTAGGGTTTCACGGGGGATATTGCTGCTCTCTGACAGCATCTAGTTTGTTGTTGCTATTTTTTAATTCTTCTTTCGTTATTTAGATTCAATGCCATACCTCCAAAAGCTATCAGTTTGTAAAATAAGCTTAGGTCAGGAAGTACAGTAGTGTTGTCTCTCATCACAATTTTACAACAAATATTTTTTATTATCCGCAAAACATTTTGCAAGGTGAGACCGAACTTCAATTTATTTTTTCAGATTTTAAGAACTTGGTATTTAAATTATATTTTTACATTACCTATGTTTTTTTTTCGTTTCCCCTAGAATATATTTTGTAAACCATTGTTTCCGATTTCACACATAGTCTTCTTTGTTTTTCAACTAAAAATCTCAAGAATATGATAAGTTTGTAATCTTGTCAATTTACTTTATTTTACCTTATGCCTGCCTTTTCCCTGTCTTCCTATATTAATATTTAAAATGTTAAATTACTTGCTTTCATATTTAAGATATTTTTATTTCTGGAGAACAACGATTCTAAGAAAACTTTCATTGTCTCAATAAATAGTATCAAGAAGGAATTCTTTAAATTACATAACACAATCGTGTGCAAAGTGTTTTACGTTTTATCTAGCCACTTTTAACCTTTCTAAAACTTCGTTTTCCCTTAGCCCATAGCGTAGTTTAGCATCTCTGTGTAATGAGTGCCAGTTAAAATAGAACTGCTGTTGTTGATGGAACTCGATATATCTTAATCTTTTCATGTTTAGCATTTTATTGCAGTGGTTCTCCAGCGTTTGTGGTAAAATTGTAAACTCAAGTTTTGTTATGTTGATATTAAACCTTTCTGGAAATTTTTCAAAAAATTCAGGTACTTTTATCCTAATATTGGTGTAAACGCCTCCCGCGTTTATGTTTTTGTTACGTTAATGTTTGTCTAAAGCTCTACTGCTGTCTCTTATTTATTTATTGCCTTTATTTTAATGCACAGAAAGTGTGCGTGTGTATTCAATGTATAAGTGTCAGGCTAAAGCCCAAACTTTCCATCTTAATTGCAATTAGCGGCAGGGTCAGCGTACTGTGGTAATTGTGTTTTCCCTCTAGCTCTTGCTCTAGCACTTATGGTAAATGCCTCGTGAGCATCTGAGGTTATCGGCTTATATAGCGGGCCGAAACGTTTCGAGGGGAGCGAAAGTTGTCCAGTCAGAATGCAGCTTTTTGTCAATCACGTGGTTTAATCCCTGTGCATTCGAGTACTTAATCCGGGTCAAATCGCACTGTCCCTCATCGTTCACTGAAGCATCGAAGTATTAACAGCTGGAGTATCGCGGAATTAAGAAGATTAGGAATACAAGGAAGAGCAGTGCGGCACGGATTGGTCTGTGAATACTGAAGAATTTGGATATTATTGTGATAGTTTAAATTGTGAAGATCGTGAATTCGAAGTGTTTTAAACAGTGTTTGTTTCCATATTGATGTAGTCGTCGTTTAATTATTTCAAAGGATATTATACAATGGTGAAAATAACGGATAATGGGTGCGTTTCTAAACGCCTTTAAATAGGATAACAGCATTTAAATGAGTGAGTAATTTTATGTTTTTATATGTCAGTTTTCTGTTTTTAAACGTCAGGTATTTTGTTTCTCTGCTTGCAGAGAATCGTCGAAAGTGATCCTCGAAAGTTTGTACGTCGCTGATCAGCTGTATCAGCGTATACGAGGACCTTTAAGAGCTCTCTATTGTTAGTTAGAAAGCCATAGCGACGCATTCCTCGCCTTGCTAGCTCTGTTTCTGTTTTCTGTCTGCGTTACGAACGATATCTAGTTGTTATTTTTCTGTACGCTCTTTGTTGTTAAAGCGTGTGAGCAGTAAATTACATAAAGGTTATTTCGTCAATAAAAGACTAAACGTAAACTCCCGTGGTCAGTTAATTCTTTACGTTCCAACAGTTACACTACGCGTCTTTGCTCTCATATAGTGTACCCGGCCATCGGCGGCCCCGGTTATTTACAATTCTCAATCCAGTCACCCTGTAGACGCGTAGTTTTTCTCACACTCATGCACCTAATCCTTTTTCGTTTACGTTTCGTTTACGTTTTCGTTAGTCTTTGTACTTAACGTTCCTCTTATTTTATCTCTTCTTTCTCGCGTTGCTTTGGCTTAACTTCTGGCAATGGCAGCGAGAGCTCGTACCAAGCAGCTTGACGCCGTGAGTAAATGGTGTCAGGAACTAGAGATGGCCATGGAGGGGGAGCCTGGTGAGCAGGCACAGGCCGTCCACAGCAAGCTCCAGGAACACCTCCTGAAGCTTGCCAAGGCTCAGGAAGAGTGCTTGGCATCTGCTCCGGAGGAAGAGCAGAGAAAGCTCAAAAGGCAGTGCGACGCCGTAACGTCCTCAGCGAAGGACGTCCAAGAACGCTACCAGCGGTGGGTGGCGTCAGAGGGCGTAGCACTCGTAGAAGACGAGGAAGAGGGTGTAGAAGCAGACGAGCAAGCACCAGTCGCTACTCCGCCCCGTTTAGTCGCGAAGACCCGGAGCACAAGTAGTGGGAAAACGATGGTTCGAGATCACACTATTGGTGAAGTTGTGAGTTTTCAGCCTTCCGATCCCAAGGCCGAGATGAGGAAGGCAGCGATCCGGTTGCGTGTGATGAAGCAGGAGAAAGCCTATGAACGTGAGCAACTGAGGGCGCGCCAGGAGGTGGAGCTTGCCAGGGCGAGGTCCGAGTACCAGCTCGCCCGGGTCGAGGCCGGTGAGGACCCGGAGTCTTCAGATGACGAACAGACCGCGCCTCCCTCACCGAAGCCGAGCACCAGCAGACGTCACAGACCGCAGAAACCGGCTACGGACCCGAAGGCGCGGGCTACTCCGACCCCGCCGCCCAGACTTTCTCTGTTTCAGGACGAAGACAGTGATTCGTCCCCCGAGCGCGGTGTTTCCGGTTGCAGGGTGCCGAAGTTTGAAGGGACGGTCCTAGACTACGCGGAATTTATTCATCATTTTGAAACTGTCGTGCACCCCCGCATCCGCAGCAACCGGAAGCGCCTCAACTACTTGATTGAGGCTTGTGAGGGGGAAGCTTGGCGGACCATCAAGGCTTGCCGCATCCTGCCAGCCAGCCAAGGGTACCTGGAGGCGCGTCAGCTACTGGAAGAAAGCTTCGGCCGACCCCACTTGGTGGCCCAAGCAAGCCTGGATACGTTGACCAAGGGGCCCGCCATCAAGTCTGGTGACGGCGAGGCGCTTATGAAGCTTGGGCGACGTATGACCGAATCCATCACCATCCTCGCGGCCATGGGGTGTGAGGATCTGGCCAACACCACTGACGTACTGGTGAAGGTGGCGCAGCGGCTCCCATCGTACCTGCGCACAGAGTGGGTCAAGCTGACGGGGGCCATATTCAAACGAGGTGAGCGACCCACTTTCCGCGATTTGATGCGGCTGGTGAAGGAGACCGCGGAGACGGCATGCAACGTCTACGCTCACTTCCTCCTCGAGAAGAAGCCAGACAGGCAGGCCGAGAGGCGACACCTGCCCAGCTACAAGCCCCGGGTGACGACAATGACGACGGCAGCAGAAGGTCAACCGGTCCCGCCACCCAAACCGCAGCCGAGACCGCGTGCCCGACCACAGCCCGGGCCCCAGCAGACGAGACCGCAGCATTATCCGCCGCCCCAGCAGCAGGAGACCCGCCAGCCCAAGCCGAAGCGTTGCGCAGCCTGTGACGGCGGTTGTGCAGTGGTATTAGACTGTTTGCAATTTCAGGCGATGTCACTGGAGGAAAGGCAGGAATGCTGCAGACGAGGTCGCCTATGCAACAACTGCTTGAGGCCGGGACACTTCGCCAAGGACTGCAGGGTGCAACAGCGATGTCCAGTCCAGCAGTGCAACGGGAAGCACCACCAGCTCCTGCACCAGCACACCTCAGTGGTCAGCTGTTCGGCCATTGCTGAGCCAGGACTGAATTTTTTAGGGGTCCTGCCCGTGGTTGTGCAAGCCGGAGGCGCCAGTGTACCCACCTACGCCCTGTTGGACAACGGCAGCTCCAAGACACTGTGCAGTGAAGAGCTTCTGGAAGAGCTAGGAGTGCAAGGTAGACCGGTCCACTTCAGTGTGAGTACTGTCACCACTGGCCAGGCCTCCTACGCAGGTACAGAAGTCGACTTGTCTGTGCGGGCCTTTTCAGGCGGTCCAGACATCCCGCTCAACAGAGTCTGGTCCGTGAAGAAGCTGCCAGACTTGGTGGGATACGTGCCCTGTGAACAAGATCTGCGCCGATGGGCGCACCTGCACGACGTAGTGGCACCAGCCAAGCTCAGAAGAGGCCGCGTGACACTCCTAATCGGCATTGACGCTCCCCAGGCCCACCGACCGCTGGAAATAAGGACGTCCAACAAGTAAGAGCCATACGCAGTGCGCAGGGAGCTGGGATGGGCAGTCGGGGGGCCGAGCGACAAGACACCAGCAACGCCGGAAGCAAGAGCCCACGTCAACTTCACCCACAAAAGCGGTACCTTATTGCAGGAACAACTCAACCTGATGTGGCAGACGGATTTCAGCGAGCTGAGAGGGGACCCATCAGCGATGTCGAGGGACGACGTAAAAGCGCTGCAGAAGATGGAAGACACAGCCAAACTCGACGCTGACGGTCGTTTCCAGGTCGGGTTGCCATGGCGACAGTCGGACCCACAGCTGCCATACAACAAAGGAATGGCGGCACGAAGACTGGCGTCCCTACGAGCCAAGCTGCAGAAGGACGAGGAGCTGAGGCAGCGCTACACCGAAGTGATGCAGGGGTACTTGAACCAAGGGCACGCCGAGTTAGCGCCCCCCCGAATGCCAGTCCGGCAAAACGTGGTATCTCCCGCACCACGGAGTACTACATCCCCAGAAGCAAAAACTGAGGGTGGTGTTCGACGGGGCAGCACAGACCGCCGGGGTATCGCTCAACAACAGATTACTCCGGAGTCCCGACCTGGTGAACGACCTGGTAGGCGTTTTGTTACGGTTTAGACAGGAGGAGATCGCGCTGTCAGCAGACGTGGAACAGATGTTCCACCAGGTCAGAGTCGCCCCCGACGATCGTGACGCTCTACGTTTTCTCTGGTGGCCAGGCGGAGATCTCGAACAGCCCGCTCGCGTCTACCGGATGAACGTTCACATATTCGGAGCCACGTCCAGCCCCAGCTGTACGGCCTACGCCCTCAGAAGAGCCGCCAAGGACCAATCGAACGACTTCCCCGCCAACGCAGTAGATACCGTCCTGCGAAACTTCTACGTCGACGATTGCCTGAAGTCCGTGGCTAGCCCAAAAGAAGCCGTAGAGCTCTGTCGTAACGTCACCGAACTGTTGAGACGTAGGGGTTTCAATTTGACGAAATGGATAAGTACCGACGGCTCGGTAATTGAGTCTGTACCTGAAGACAAAAGAGCAAAAAGTGTGAAACATTTCCGTCAGGGGGACGAACTATCTCAGGAACGCGCTCTGGGACTAGTGTGGGAGGTAGAGAGTGACGTTTTCCGGTTCGAGGTCAATCAGTTAAACAAGCCCCTCACCCGCCGGGGAGTGCTTTCGGAAGTCTGTTCGCTGTTCGACCCCCTGGGATTAGTGGCCCCGGGTTTGCTCCCAGCCCGCAGACTGCTACAAGAGATGTGCCGAGAGGGACTGGGCTGGGATGACACGCTCTCGCAATTGACCGCTGAGAAGTGGAGCGCGTGGAGGAGTCAGCTTCCGGCATTGCGGCAACTGAAGATCCCCAGATGCGTGAAAACAGACGTTGGCGAAGCCAGAGACATACAGCTGCACGTGTTCAGTGACGCCAGTGAGGTCGGCTATGGCGCCTGCGCCTACCTACGTTTCGTAGACGACCAATGCAACGTGACCTACGCGCTCGTACAGGGAAAGTCCCGGGTAGCTCCGATTAAGACTCAGACGTTGCCCCGCCTGGAATTGACAGCTGCCCTGGTTGGAGCCCGCTTAGCTCGCCACGTCCAAGACGAATTAGACTGGACCCTGAACAGCGTAACGTTATGGACCGATTCGATGATCGTATACGGGTACATACAAAACGAAAACAAGAGGTTTAAAACGTTCGTGGCGAACCGGCTAGCCGAGATATTGGAACTGACGTCCCCAGACCAGTGGCGGCACGTAGAAGGCCGTTCGAATCCCGCTGACGTGGCGTCGAGAGGCCTGCGCGCAGACGACCTATCCGGATTACGCACGTGGCTGTCCGGTCCGGAATTCCTGAGACAACCCGAAGCAGAATGGCCCAAGACCCCCCGCCATATCGTCGAGCCCGAGGGCGATCCGGAGGTGAAGACGAAACAAGCAATCTGCCTGGCGACCCAAGAGCATCGGGGCCTCGACGCCCTGATTAACCACTATAGCGACTGGCGGCGCCTACAACGTGCAGCTGCTTATTTCTTGCTTTTTAGGAAGATGCTCCAGGCCAAAACCAGAGGCGATCCAACGCCGACCCAGACGTTCCTCACTCCCGATGACGTCAGCCAGGCTGAGAAATCACTCGTCAGGCACGTTCAAAGGGGCTGTTTCCGTGAAGAATGGGATCGTCTGGCGAGAGGTGAAGCCGTCCTGGCCCGGAGCCGCCTAGCCCAGCTGAACCCGAGAATACAAGACGGCTGGATGACCGTGGGGGGGGGGGACGACTACAATCGGCAGACCTACCTGGCAGAGCCAAGCAGCCCCCGGTGCTCCCAGAGCAGCACCCCCTTACCAATCTGATTGTAGGTGCAGCCCACACTGAGAGCGGTCACGCCGGAACCAACCAGGTGCTGAGCAACGTGAGGGAGAAGTTCTGGCCTCTCCGCGGACGAGCGACGGTAAAAAGGGTTCTACGCCAGTGCGCGGGGTGCCGTAGGCAGAGGGCGATGCCAGGTAGACAACAGATGGCGCCCCTACGAGAGGAGCAAGTGACGCCCGATCGCCCCCCATTTACCTTTACCGCTGTGGACCTTTTTGGACCCTTTAACGTAAAATTCAGAAGAGGCACGGCAAAACGATACGGCTGCGTGTTCACCTGCCTGACGTCCAGGGCGATACACCTCGAGATAACTCATTCGCTAACCGCTTCGAGCTTTGTGTCTGCGTACGTACGGTTTTTCGGTCGACGTGGCCGACCAGAAAAGATGTTCAGCGACAACGGCACGAACATCGTTGGCGGCGAACGCGAGATGAGAGAGGAGCTGCAGCTATGGAACACGCAGCTACTGAATCAGGCCTTCCTCCAACGTGATATCGAGTGGCATTTCAACCCGCCCCACGCCAGCCACATGAACGGAGCGGTAGAACGTATGATACGCACAGTGAGGCGCGTGATGACGTCGGTCGTCAACTCGCAGCTGTTGACGGACGAGCAGCTGTTGACCGTTATGACCGAAGTGGAACGCATCGTAAACGACCGCCCGCTCACAGCTGTTGGGGACGACCCGAGCGACCCGGAAATCCTGACGCCAGCCAAGCTGTTACTGCTTCGGTCAAATACGTGTTTGCCGGCGGCGTCGACGTCCAGAGACGATAACTACACTGTGAGAAGATGGCGACAAGCGCAGTACTTGGCAGACGTTTTTTGGCGTCGCTGGGTCAAAGAGTACCTGCCAAGCCTGCAGGAACGACAGAAGTGGCGTATGCCGGAACGTGACGTCAAGATCGATGACGTTGTCCTGATGGTTGAAGACGCTCCGAGAGGTCAGTGGCCCCTTGCTCGGGTCACGGAAGTGCACGAAAGCCGTGACGGACTGATCAGAAGCGTAGAAGTGACCAGCCGCGGGCGCACGTACAGACGTCCGGTGACCAAGTTGTGCCTGCTTGAGGCGGCGCCATGAACCGTCGAACTCAACTTGCTAATATATAAATGTTTTCTGTATTTGAGTAATTGTAACGGTGCATTCACATGTCTGTATCTGGATCGTGTATTACGGTATTATTTCGGGCCGAGTGTATGATGTAATTTTTAAGGGCCCGTTGTGTTCATTCAAGTTCAGGCACTATCGCGGCCAGGGAGGGGGAGTGTAAACGCCTCCCGCGTTTATGTTTTTGTTACGTTAGCGTTTGTCTAAAGCTCTACTGCTGTCTCTTATTTATTTATTGCCTTTATTTTAATGCACAGAAAGTGTGCGTGTGTATTCAATGTATAAGTGTCAGGCTAAAGCCCAAACTTTCCATCTTAATTGCAATTAGCGGCAGGGTCAGCGTACTGTGGTAATTGTGTTTTCCCTCTAGCTCTTGCTCTAGCACTTATGGTAAATGCCTCGTGAGCATCTGAGGTAATCGGCTTATATAGCGGGCCGAAACGTTTCGAGGGGAGCGAAAGTTGTCCAGTCAGAATGCAGCTTTTTGTCAATCACGTGGTTTAATCCCTGTGCATTCGAGTACTTAATCCGGGTCAAATCGCACTGTTCCTCTTCGTTCACTGAAGCATCGAAGTATTAACAGCTGGAGTATCGCGGAATTAAGAAGATTAGGAATACAAGGAAGAGCAGTGCGGCACGGATTGGTCTGTGAATACTGAAGAATTTGGATATTATTGTGCTAGTTTAAATTGTGAAGATCGTGAATTCGAAGTGTTTTAAACAGTGTTTGTTTCCATATTGATGTAGTCGTCGTGTAATTATTTCAAAGGATATTATACAATGGTGAAAATAACGGATAATGGGTGCGTTTCTAAACGCCTTTAAATAGGATAACAGCATTTAAATGAGTGAGTAATTTTATGTTTTTATATGTCAGTTTTCTGTTTTTAAACGTCAGGTATTTTGTTTCTCTGCTTGCAGAGAATCGTCGAAAGTGATCCTCGAAAGTTTGTACGTCGCTGATCAGCTGTATCAGCGTATACGAGGAACTTTAAGAGCTCTCTATTGTTAGTTAGAAAGCCATAGCGACGCATTCCTCGCCTTGCTAGCTCTGTTTCTGTTTTCTGTCTGCGTTACGAACGATATCTAGTTGTTATTTTTCTGTACGCTCTTTGTTGTTAAAGCGTGTGAGCAGTAAATTACATAAAGGTTATTTCGTCAATAAAAGACTAAACGTAAACTCCCGTGGTCAGTTAATTCTTTACGTTCCAACAGTTACACTACGCGTCTTTGCTCTCATATAGTGTACCCGGCCATCGGCGGCCCCGGTTATTTACAATTGGCACAAACTTCTTCATGAAACTTTGATGCCAAACTTTAGATTTAGATGACATTATTAGATTTAATATCTCTCAACACCTTGCAAATTTCTCTTTGTTTTCTAAGTCTTCACGGGAAACTTACTGTTCTATAATAAACGTTTCCAATACTTATTTCGAATGAGTATAAACCTTGAATATCGTGATCAGTCCGAACAGAATAATTTTGTTTAAATAAATCATGGTGATTATAACTCTTTCACTTACCACATTCCTCATCCGTTGTAAATATGCATTAAGCTAACACTTTCCGTTGAAGATGTTTGGAATTGATAGAAAAGTAACATATTTTCATTAAACTCTACTAGAGATTTAATTGAGGAATCTTTGCTTTTTTGTGTCAATTTAAACTCATATATTTTAACATTGTCTAAATACTCAAATTTAGTTTCCTAGAAAAGTGCAACTTCTTCATCATTGCACATTTTAACATCAAAAATTCCAAAGATATGTAAGCAACCTGGTTTGGTACTCTTTTTTATTTTACCTTTCCTTGCCAAAGGTAAATAATAGCGGATATCTTCAATTTTCCATCACTGACTCCGATTCTTTTCAATGAAATATTTCAATTTTTGTTAGATTTACGTTGGATGACAATTCCGGAATTTAACTTTAATCTAAAAACCTAATTTTAAAATAATTTAGCTGGAGATATTACTTTACCAGTACATCAGATTTAAGTACCGCAATTTTCAGTTTATAGGTCTGTTCATGTATAAATCGAGGCCAGATCTAGATTTGCCGTAAGGAAAAGTACCCAAAACAAGGTGTTACGTCATCAAATGGGTGATGATTTTCAAGGTCAAAATTAACTGGTTTTTGTGTTAGAGTTGTACTAACTTTGCCGTCAGTTTTTTTACTCCAATACCATTTGGAGAAACAATATAAACAGAACCTACGCTTTAGAGCGTGACCTGAAGTATTTGACTGTGGCGGTCTTGTTTCATTATAGATTTGTTTGGGTACAAAGCATTTGATCTAGTTTTCAGCAGATATATAAAGTCTAACATCAAAATTACAAAAGGATACTGACAAAGTTTGACGCTTAAAATTAATTATGTCTTTAGTTCTGACATAGAAGAAATGATTGAAAACAAGAACTCTTTTTTAATTAATAAAATGAACAACTGGCCTTTAATAATATATATGTTGATTTTCTTAGCGGCTCCATTTGGAACACTGTCTTCCCTGTCGTATAAATATTACAAAAAAATAGTTCTTGTAAAACATGTCACAATCAAGACCAAACAGAATGCATCATTGCTAAAATAGGGGGTGCATCATTTAGAATGTTTGAATATTGTTAAGACAATTACCGCAACCATGAATTAGACAACATGTACGAAGTATACCCTGGACTGAAATTATATCTATGCCATTTCCATTTACCAAATAACGTCTTGGCTCCGCTACTCACTATTTATCTCCAACGTGAAGCTGGGACTTCACTGGCTACTTCAGCATGACTAAAGTGATATAGCTGAAGTGTTTGAACCTACGAAAGTAATAAAACTTCAGAAAAATGGTTTTAAATCTAGGGCCCAGTGAAAATACATCATTGACTTTTTTTGTTTTGGTGTAAGTTAGAAAGTTGGTTCTACAAAAGATAGAATTCAGCATCAGCATTAAAACCTGTTTTTACTGATGTCAATAAAATAATGAGGTCTCAGTATGACCGCATGAAGCAACGAGGGAATGAAAATGACGTAAGGTACGTCATCACCACTTGTGACGTTTTACACGACGGTATGGTTTTTAGCAGACTTCAAAAAGTATTCAAAAATATTCTTACAGGAAAAGAAGTTTTCCACAGTCCCCAGGGAGAACGCTTTGTAAGTTTTGTCAAGCCACAAATATTGATATAGCATCAAATTTACAACAATAAAAAGTATTGTGCACTTAAAAAAACAGAGGTTTAACGAGAAACCGCCTGAAATCTTTCAACATTGAAACTTAGTTAATCCAAAATATCAGTTGAGTTTTTTCTCAAATAGACAAATTATGTCTTATTTATTTTTCTCTGGATTTAACTATTCACAGTACCTTCAAACAACACGCTATATCTTTTAGCACAAATTAGGCGAATCAAGACATTTAGCAGTTTTAGTTCCATGGGAGTTCGTCTAGACATTCTGCAAGTATTCTCTTTTTTTCGTGACGTTTTCAATTTTTATTTTTTTTGTCTTGCTTGATGTAAGTTGTCATAATTGCTTGATGCGAGAAAAAATATCATCTCAGTCAGGTATTGCACTGACACCCTGAAGTAAAATATATTAGGAGACTACTTATGTCATTTTTCTGATCTAAGTGGCTCAATTAGCTATGAAGTGTTATTTCTAAGTCACCATTCCAACCTCACAACACTGCAGAAAGCTTCATAAAACACAGACACATTGACCATTTAGTGCACATTCTTGTTAATCCATGTTTCTGTGCGACCTACATCTGCAAAAGTGTTTTTCAGTGGAATAGCCAAGCACTGTACTTATTAAGCGCCTTTACTTAAATGCCTTGCGATGCAGGAAACGGAAAAATGAATCCTTGGATCAGTATGAAAACATGTTGAATTATGACGAATTCTTCTCTGCCTTATAACATTATGAAATCCTTAAAGTTAAATATCTTTGCAACTGTTGCATCCGTCGTAATTATTTTTAGAACATCCTTCTTTTGTCTTTCTTGTGACTCCTATATTTTTCGTTACGTTTTTATATCTCTTATAACCAACGGGCCCACACACATAAAACTTGAATCTGCATATAATGCCCTACTAGCTAACCTGAACCTTGCAAAAAATGAGAAACAAGATAAATCTTCAATTGATATTAAGGGCTATGGGATTTTGATAGCATTAATAAATTGTTGAAGTAGTCAACGATAACCTAGGACGTCGTAAAGCTGTTTGACGAAGCTAATTCTCCGTTCTGTGAAATTCTCAATATTTGCATTAAAAGTCTTAATGGAAACATAAAATCGGATGTTTATGCTCCAAAGTGTTAATGTGTCTTCCAGATACAGATTTGATTTAACAAATGAGCTCGTAGCTCTCCAAAGAAGAACAAATCAACACATAATCTTAATCAAATTTTTTATGGACTAATTGTAAGATTTTGAACTAAAAGAATCATTTCAATTTTATCGGTTTAGCCTTCTATAACCGTGTCCTTTCAATAAAATGCTGCCATTCGAACGTTTTCAGATATATTTAAAGCTAGAAAATCTGCAACCTGTGGGTTCGTTCAAATTGCGAGGAGCTTGCCACGCGCTTGGAAGTTTGTCAAAGGAACAACTGAGAGATGGAGTATATACATGCAGTGCTGGTAATTTTGCGCAAGGTTTAGCTTGGAGTGCAAGAGAGAAAGGGATTTCTTGTCGTATTGTAGTCCCAGATAATGCTCCAAAAACAAAGGTAAGTTTATTATCATGGTTATTAGTATCACACAAACTTACTAATAGATGTTGTCCCTACGAGCGGGGTGCCTCTCAATGAGAAGCTCACACAAACATGGCTTCGATCCAACTTTCTTATTCATAACACATCCGATATGTGGAATGTATTTTAAGTTCAATAACAACTTTAGTTTTTCTATCGCTGTCTTTGAAGTTTTTTGAAAATGAGTGTTGTTAGCAGCAAAGTTATAGAACACACTTAAAATACACGGCTTTGTTTAGTTTAAAAAAATTGGTTCGATGTACTCAAGGGACAAACCTGCTGAACAAGGTGTGTTTATTTCCAGTCTCTGTAAGATGATGATATCTGCTCAGGGTGCCCATTTTAGGGGGGATAGGGGCAATTTGAACGTGTTAGTGAAGTTATTATCATTCTGATTATTATTCAATTTCTTTTGACTTAGCCAAACTTTCATTTATCGAGTTAAGGCAATGTTTGGTTGGAGAACAGTTTCTATTAACCCGGGATTGAAACTTCTTTTGTTTTCTTGCATCCTGCTGTGAAGACAACAAGGGTGTTCTTATTACGCTGCTATTAGAATTGAACTTTTAATTTAAACAGAGCTCACCTTATGGAAAGGAGAGATTTCACAGTAAAAACCTGCGATGACTATCTTATATTTCAGGTCACGACATCCATCGAACAATTCCCAACAACTTAAAGCTTTGTTGTTTGTCGTAGTGAACAAACTACACATACACCGTGAATCACAGATTAAATTATCCTAGCCAAGAATTTTTAAAATGATATAGAACATTTTATCTGCCTGTTGATTCTGTATTTATATTTTATTGTCTTGCTTTATTGTTGTTTTTGCTGCGTATCACTGTAAACTATTGATTTTTTTATTAGTTCTTTTAATCACACAGATTTCAGTCCCGTTTTTTATTCCTTTTAAATTTCTGCACAAATAACCGAGTTCAAAAAGGAAATGTAGTATAACTGCGCTTATCGATGACCATGTCATCGATGCCCCTTCCACCTAAAAAACTCAGCCGCCTCGATAGTGTGCTAAAAAGGGATCGCTATGCTTGTAGGCTGCGAGGGCGCAACGTCAATGAAATTAATTCCCTGGCGTTTTGCCTCCTATATCGCCGGAAGATCACGCAGACATGCAAAACATATTTGTTGTTTAACGAAGAAAGATTATGGAAAGAATTTCGGACTTTATTTTTAGATTGATGCAATCAGGAATTTTGGTGGCGAAATTGTGAAAGTTCCTTATGACACATGGTGGCAGGTTATGGTTACCAGAAAGTATGAAGGCATTTCAGGGCATTTTATTCATCCTGTTTGTGAGAAAGAGGTTATTGCAGGTATGTTTGATTTAGGCCATTAAATACGAATACGCCAAATCTTATTCTGGGTGGAGTGTAATTTCAAAGTTGCTAGAGCATATGACCATTTTAGCTTAAACACGTAACGACTGTAAGAAATAGTGGGTATCATTTTCAAGGTGTATCTTATGTGGATGTTTATTTTATATTTGCCTTTAATAAATTGTGATTTAATAAAAACATAATTAGCATATAATTGCTATATGCCGATGTCTCAGGTTTCAAATATTCTATGGTGGTATTGAATTCTTTTTAATGCTGTGATGTAACTTAATTTCAAGTTACAGAAAAAGCTACATTTATGGCTAAAATTGTGTTCAGTGTCTTGAATACGTAGGTACCGGAAATATTTATGCTCTCATTATACTGAAACCTATTTATGGCAAAAATGGACTGAAATGTATGGTCCAAATTAGTTAGTTTTATACATTACGCAAGTTTGACTGAAGATTTTACTATAGTTTCAACAAAATGAAGAAAGTTACCAACAGGAAAAAACGCCTAAGATAATTTTTAGAAATGTCAAAATATCTCGTCTTTGCACCAATTGAGAATGAAAATCGCCCAATCGACATCAATTCAAAGACAAATTGCAAGTTTTGCAGTGGGCACTGGTAAAAACTGACGTCATGTCAAAAGGACCTCAACTTTGAAACGCGGGATACAACCCTTGAAGGAAGGACTCCCTCAAGAAAATATTTGTCGATGTTGGAAAGGGTGTTTTTTAGTTTAGATCGGACCACACAAAACATAAGTTCCTTTTTCTGGTATTAGATGTCGATGATATTATTCACCATCTAGGGTTTAATTGACATATCGCTGGAGTTAATGCTGTTGTTTTGCCCACGGACCGTTGTTGCAATATTTGTCCCATTTATTGATATGACGCAAAAATTAAACCTACCTTGTTGTGTAATTGTTTACCAGCATCGCTTTTTCAGCATTAGAAATACGGTATTAAGCAACTGGCCAAATCAACAACTCTAATATTGACTTGACTAATATTGACGTTACTTTCAAAAACATTGGTCTAACAGCATCGATCCGATGTCATATTCAGAAGGCAGGCCCATGATATTAGTCTTTCTACCGCGGGCCAAGATTAATACGTTACACTGTACCAATTTCATGTGGTACAGCTGCTGTTGGTTATTGACAGGGAGAACATTGGCATGCCGACTAAAGCAACGAACCCTTGATGTTTACGGATATTGTACTTAGTCATAAATTATTTCGTTCTTAAATAAAGGAAACGGAACAATGGGGCTGGAAATATTGGAAGATCTTCCGGAAGTGGACACAATAATAGGACCTTTTGGAGGTGGAGGACATCTGTGTGGTATAGCTTCTGCTGCTAAGGCTTTAAAACCAAGTATCAAGGTTTGTTCACATCTTCAATTTGTCTTTAAAAAGTGGATTGAGATATCTAACAAAGATTCTACTTTCTATTATCTCTCATGGCATTTATCTGTTCACGTGTATGTGTTTTGTCAATTTCCGACATAGGACAATGACGCGCAAAAGAAAGCCTTTGTCTAAAAAAACTTCGGATACGAATTCGCTTTGTTTTGGCAGATGCAAGAATTATATGCTTTTATTTCTTAGACGGCAAGATAAAAATGTCCTCCTCCAACTTCCTCACCCTGACACAGTGAAAGACAGTGGTAAAATGGCTTTCTTATTACCGAAATTTCAATATATTGAGCAATGTTGTTGAAAAAAGATATGCCTCACTTAACACGAAACACAGAAATGAAAAATTTATACAATACTATTATTGTCAGAGCTTTAACCAGGCCAAAAGTAAAACAAATTGAAAGATATGGTAGTTAGAACAAGTCCTATCAAAATCCATGGGAATCCACAACAAGATTAGTTTTAATGAGCTAAATGGCAGAGCATGAAAAGGTGTTTAATTTTTTGAATAATTAACACTTGGCAAGTCAAAGTCTTGCAGATAATAAATTGAAATTTCTTGACAGTGGTCCGTAATTTTGGCCCTGTTTCTCTCGACATGTTCGTCCTAGTACCACCTAACTTTACGCATTTGTAGCACCTGCTGTCAAGCTGTGCACCTTGACTTTTCTCTTGACCTTGTTTGCATTTTCATGGCACAAAAGTAAAAAGATTTTAAATACATACGTGATACTTAGCAATGCTGCTGCCACTGAAGCTTTGACAAAGCCACACATCACTAGTTACATTCATTGTGTGCGCCGCATGTTCACGGCTTAGTAAAATGAAATGCTTGTGTTGATTTTATGAGATGCAAAATATACCTTTTTAGCAGTAGCTTCTAAAAAAGCAGGGGCTATAGCAGTCGTTGAAAGTATTGCTTATGTGCATATTTACACTATTAAGTTGAAAAATCGTATCTCTTTCAAGGTTTTTTGCCTGAATATCTTGCAATTTAGGTAGATGGTAGCGGACTTAAGTACCTACTTCGCTATAATTTTTTTTGGCGATTCTCCAAAATTGGCGCAAATATTGGCCAAAACTCAAACTTTCTAAAATCTCCTCCTATGGTTTTGGTGGAAACGTTCGGATATTTTGGTGAAAGGTAGGGAGCATTAGTGTCCACCTGGCTTTTACTTTTTTTGGCCTAACATTTGCCAAAAATTGACGAAAATATTACCGAAAAACCAATTTTTTGTAAAATCTTAACTATTTCCAGGAAAGTAATCTTACTGTCCTCAAATTTTAAGTGAGAGTATTAAGCATTACTGCTTATCTGGCTATTACTGTCCTTGGTGATTAGCCAAAAACTGGCAAAAATTTTGACGGCAACCTAAACCTTTCTTAGCAAAATCGCAACTACTATAAACTGATCTTGTTGCCTTGAAATTTTAGAAGGTAGCAGGCGTTACTACCTAACTGGTAATTATTTTTTTGGTGATTCTCCAAAAATTGGAGAAAAGTTAAACGAAAAACAATTTGTTTCTGTAAAATCTTAACTCTCATATCCAGGAACATAGTCTGACTGTCTTGAAATTTTACGTGAGAGTAGAAAGCATTACTACCTATCGTGCTATTACTTTTTTGGTGATTACTAAAAAATTAAGAAAAAAAAATTCAGTAAAACCTTAAATAACTGGAAAATAGTCTTAGTGACTTGAAAGTTGAAGTAAAGGTAACAGCTATTAATACCTATCTCGTTGTTACTTTTTTCGTGATTGGCTAAAAACATTGGCGAAAATTTTATCAAAAACCAAAAGAAAATTCAATGAAATCTTTAATGACTCAAGGAAACTAGTATTGCTGTCTTGAAATTTTAAGTAGAGATAGCAAGCATTACTATATACCTGGCTGTTAGTTTACTTGGTGATTTTTACAATCTCCAGGAAAACAGTCGCAAAGTCTTGAACTTTTAAGAAAAGATAGCAGACCTTCCTGCCTATCTGGCTGATTGACCAAAATTTAGCGAAAATTTTGGCGAAAAACTAAATAATATTCCTTGAAACCATAACTAATTTCGGGGAAATTGTCTTCGTCTTGAAATTTTCCTAGCGATAATAGCAGACAATATTTTTTAACTCTCTATTACTTTTTTTGGCGAATAGTAAAAAATCTGGCGTAAAATTTGTTGAAAAATCAACAAATTTTCAGTAAAATCTCAGCAAACTCCAGGAAAATATCTTTATTCCCTTGTGATATTAAGTAACAGTATACATTACTACCTAAGTGGCTATTACTTGTTGTGGCAATTCGTCAAATATTGACCATAAACCAGTTTTCTGCAAAAACGTATTTTCTGGGGTTTTTATGGAAACATTCCAAAATTTTGGTGGTTGGAAAAACTTAATTGTTTCTTTTTTTATAAAATCTTAGCTAACTCTAAGAAAGTAGTCTGACTGTCTTGAACGTTTACTAAATACCTCTGATTACGTTTCTAGTAATTGCCTAAAAATATGGCTGAAATTTTGGCGAAAAACCAAATAATTTTTAGTAAAATCTTGCCATAAAAGTAGGTTGATTGTCTTTCAATTTCATGGAAAGGTAGCACGCTTCATGCCTTTTTGTTGCTACACTTTTTGGATAATTGGCCAAACAATCGGCGAAAGTTTTGGCAAAAGGCCCCCCAAAAAATTAGTAAAATGTTGACGAACTTCAGGAAAATAAGATCATTGCATTATAATTCTAAATAATAACAGCAGACACTACCTATCTAGTTGGCTGTTGCAATCAGTTGCAATTTCGAAAAAAATGAGGAACATTTTGGCGAAAAACTAAGAATATCGGAAAAAGTTTTGCTCCAGGAAAATAGCCTTACTTGAACTTCAAAGAAAAATAGCAAGAAATATCACTTTATTACTTTTTTGGGGATTGGCCAAAGTGAGATCATTCCATTGTAATTTTAAGTAACAGTAGCAGACACTACTTCCTAACTGGCTATTTCTGCTTCCAAGTTTGGATAAAGATAGCCATCATTGGTACTTACCTGGGTATTACTGTTTTTCCTCATTCGAAAAAAACTGGCGGGAAATATTGGCGAAAAACCAATTTTCTGGTAAAATCTTGACTAACAGCTATATAATCTTAGCTTCTTAAAATGTTGAATTAGGGAAACAGATATCCGAACCTGCTTTGCTATTTCTCTCTCTCTCTCTCTCTCTCTTTCTCTCTCTCTTTCTTTCTCACTCTCTCTCTCTCTCTCTCGCCGAAATATAGACGTAATACCTTATTGCCTTAAATTGCCGGAAATATTGGTCAAAACGCAATTAAAACATATATCCTTATATGGTTTCAATGGAAACATGCACATAAGGGTCCATTTGGCTGTTTGTTTTTTTTTGGCTATTCTAAAATAAATTGGTCGAAATATTGGCGATTCTCGTAAAATTACAACCAACCCTAAAATAGCCTTATTGTCTTGAAAATTTAGATTTATTGAGTACCTGTCCATTAATTTTTTTGTGATTGGCCAAACATTGGCGGAAGGCTTTTGGTAACCTGGCTCTTACGTTTTTTCGTGATTCGAATAATTTTTTTTGAAATATTAGCCAAAAACAATTTTTATGAAAACGTATCTCCTGCGACTTAAATGGAAAGGTCCTAAAATTTTAATGGACGGTAGAAGTATATGTGCAGCTAGCTATAACTTTTTTTTGCTTGGCGATTCAAGTGACTATTACTTTTTTGTCGATTCGCCAAAAATGGCTGATATATTGGCAATAAACCAGTTTCCATTGACGCCACCCTTTGTGTCTTGAAATTCGTTTTACAGGTTATACTTATATGTCATAAATCTTGACAACAACCGAACAGGACATTCCTCGGGACAAATGCCGCCGGACAAAATACCGCGGGACAAATACCGCCGGACAAAATACCGCCATTTTTTCTGATTTTGTAATATTTATTTATGATGATGTCATTGTATTTTCTGTGTTCACTTTTAAGTCTTGATTACGCGATGCTCTACATACAACTTAATTGCTATTTTCTATCTATGAACATTTGTATAGCGCTTGCTTAGGCGAAGCCACTAAACGCACATGAATTAAAATTTATACTGCTATTTTATTAGATAAAAAATCACGTGTATATACAGTCACTGTCTTGTACAAAGTCACGCATTTAAATATTAAATATTCCATAGTAATTTTTGAACATATAGGTCTTAAATCTTTTCTTGAATTCAACAGTTGTTGGTATGGTTTTGATTTCATTGGGGAGTGCAATCCAGAGTGTGGGAGCGGCATAACTGAAACATCGTTCTTCATATCTCTGTCTTGTGTGAGGTACTTTTTGCGCGTGGTAGTCTGCTGAACGCAGACTACGTGCTTGTTTGTACTCAACCAGCAGATCACGTAGATATTGCGGTGCTTCGTTATGGAGCGCTTTGTAGGTGAGTGTTATAACTTTAAACTCGATCCATTGACGCACAGGGAGCCAATGTAGTTGTTTCAGTACGGGTGTGATATGATGGTGGCTAGGGGTATGTGTGACCAGTCTAGCTGCTGCATTCATCAATCGTTGGGGCCGTTGGATAGTGTATTCAGGGATATTAACTAAAAGGGAATTGCAGTAATCAATCTTGCTTATGACCAGAGCATGGGTGATAGCTTTCGCTGCCTCGCTTGTGAGACAGCTTCGGACTTTCCAAATCCTGTTTAGATAGTATAATCCAGTCCTGCATACGTAATTGACATGGTCTATTATGGACATGGAATTGTCTATCACAACACTCAGGTTTCGAGCACTTGAGACTGCGTTAACAATGTCACCATCTAAGTCGAGATGATCAACACTAATTAAGCCTTGATTTGTTGCGCTTGCGATGACAATGAATTCGGTTTTCTCTTTGTTGAGCTGCAGCTTATTGCTAAACATCCATATCGCCACAGTGTTGATGGAATGTTGAAAGTGTCTGGCACAGAATAGCTGGTTGTTGATACATTTCTGGTTTACTGATTTCCAGAGTTGTGAATGATCGGCAAAGAAATGGAAATGTAGTTCTAGAATCCGAAGGAGAGTGCCAAGAGGAATTGTGTATCCAAGATACTTTTGAGGGCCAAGAATAGATCCCTGTGGTACAGCACAATCAACTGGAGACTCCTTTGAATAACGGCCATCAACTTACACGCAGACCGAATGACCGGAGAGATAGGAACGAAACCATTTAAGGGCGTGATAATCTATGCATAGAGTTTGCTTCCGCCTTCGCAGCAGAATGCTGTGGTCCACCGTATCGAAGGCTGCCAACAAATACAGCAAAGTGATAAATCCCTCTTGTCTATTGTCTAATTGTCTCAGGATATTATCAAAAACTTTCACCAAAGCCGTCTCTGGACTATGATAGAGACTGGACGATAGTTTTTCAAAATCATGTCTAGATTGGGATTTTTCAGCAAAGGACGTATTATAGCCTTTTTTGTAAGTCTCAGGCATAGTATGGTTCCTGAGAGAAAGGTTTACAATTCTGGTAATGACAGGAACAAGTTCCGTGGCGCATTGTTTCACTAAAAACGTAGGGTCGAGTTCACAGGATGCTGATTTTGAATTTGCCATAATTTTAGTCACAGTTTCCTCACTAACTGCATCGAAATTCAAAAGAAAATGTTCTTTATCTGATATATTTATGGAATTGTCAAAATCGAATGCGTTTTCAATATCATCTGGAAACTTTTCTCGGATCCTGTCTACTTTTGATTCGAAGAACTTAAGAAATAAATCTGGTAAGTCACTCGGATTTGTTGTTTCGAGCATTGGGTTAGGCTTTGATCTGTGCATGATCCGGTTTACTACTTTGAAAAAATGTTTTTGATCACCTGCCGTCTGAGAAACAATGTGGGAAAAGTACTTTTCTTTTTGTCTTTGAAGGGAAAGCTTATAGGCATCTTGTTGCTTTTTGAATTTATCTTCGTCTTCTATTCTCCCATGCTTCCTGTACAAACGCTCATATTTGCGACACAGAATTAATTAAAGCGTACATTTTCGTTGTGCCATGGTGGTTTGTTTTCAATCGAAACCAACTTTTTCTGCAGTGGGGCATGTTTGTCGAATATCTCGCGGATTTGTTTATCGTATGCATGGACCAATGTTGGAAGGTCAATAATTTCATAGGAGTTTGCCAAAGTTTATACAAGAACATCAGTTTTAAAACTCTTCAGACATAAGTTCTTTAGATTTCGGTGTGTGATTTCTTTCCTTTCATGCCTTGGTTTTTGAATGCTTACGTTAGCTGTTACCAAATTGTGATCTGACAGGCGGTTACGAATTTGGACATTGGTCAGAGAAATGTTGTCTGAATGTCAACTGATGATGTGGTCTAAAATGTTTCCTTTTACGTGAGGCGATTCGCGCACATGGATAAGGTTAAAAGCGTCTATAAGGTTAAAAGCGTCTATATTACTAACATATTTTGCGGTTTTATCGTCATAGTGAATATTTATGTCACCGGTAATTATAATGGGAGAACCACCCAAGCATATTTCCTCTAAAAGGGCGGCCAGTATATGAATTTGGAGGTCGGTAAATAACCAACACTCTGAGGATACTTGGGGTAGATCGCAGCTCGACCATGCAACACTCGAATGAATGAAATTTCGGAACTTTCAGCTCTTTTGTTTTTAAACTGTCATGGTAAGCAAGGGCAATTCCTCCACCACGACTGTCTCGGTCACGTCGTATAAGAGAGTATCCTTTTGGTACAAGATTGGCAGCCTCGAAACCAGATGAGGCATCTAACCATGTCTCCGTTAGGGCAAGGATATCAATTTTGACCTTTACTTTTACTTTTAAGTCTTTTTAACCCATGATTATAGTTCGTCCAATAACAACTCCATTGCAACTTGTTAACTCTCAACTCTTTTGACACCTTTCCAGTTTCCTTTGCAATTTCTAATAAACCTAGATTACATAATTCTCCGGAGTAGGTAGTACACAGTTAACCAATAAGACGTGTGATCCACAATTGGCTAGATTTGCAGAATAATTACAATACATCACTATTACCTACTCTGATTACTTTGGTAGAGTTAAAAATTTAAAAAATAAGGAAATGGCGGGATTTTGTCCGGCAATATTTTGTCCCAGGCGGGATTTTGTCCCTCGGGATTTTGTCCTAGACCCTGACATCAGCATTCGTGAGCTGGGGCATTGTCCATGGACAATCTTGTTTAATTAAATAAAGCAATGTATATGTTGAGGATACTTGATTTTTGTTTCATAACATTGATAGCGAAGCCATGCTCTTTTTTAGTTGCCTTTGCCTTTCTATGCATAGCACGAGTGAGATGGCACACAATGACACAAGGGCATGGGTGGGATACTTAGATTTGGACACACGTAAAAAATTTTTGAGTTCTTTTGCAACAACATTAGCTCCAACAATGTCTGAACAAACTTGTGTTCAATCCAAAGTAAAGTATTCCAGCCCCATTGTATGTATGCATTTGGTACAAAACACACAAAGCAATGCCTTTGTCAGCAAGAACATAGGCGAAATATTTCGTAAAACCTCCGACTCGTACCTCTCGCACTAAACTTAGCAATGCAATGGTATGTAATTTGAATGTTTTTAATGCAGCACTGGAGGTTTTGTATTGTTCAAGGTGTTGATCCCGGTTTTTTGTTGACGAGAAGGTGGTGTAAAGCACTGTTTTCATGGTTTGGTAAAAGGGCCGAGTTCTCACAACTCACTTTTCCTCTTCTAGTTTATTTGCCTATTTATTTAGTTATGTAGGTGCAATTCAAAACGGGATTAATGTGTATAATCAATGACTATTATTTCTCTCTCTCTCTCTCTCTGTCTCTCTCTGTCTCTTTCTGTCTCTCTCTGTCTGTCTGTCTGTCTCTCTCTCTCTGAAGTACGCTGAAATGTTGGATAAGTTGCAAATCCAATATTGCACTATAATTGTAGAGCATTGTATAACAGCCTGTGTGTCTCATAGCAACTGTCCTCAAACAGCACAAGATGGGTTTTGCTACAAAGCGTTTGTTTATCTCTTTTGACATGCGTCAGAATCAAACATTTGGTTATGTGAAGGTTGTCCGATAGGTCTTTACTTTGCATTAGAACAAAAGTGACATCTTAAATTACCAAACAATTTAAAAACGTGACTTATAAATCTGCACCTACTAAATATTTGCTTAATATTAAGAATTTCAATTGTTTTCAAAAATAACTTCAAGCAAAAGTCATATTTTTTAACACCAATTTAAACAATGAAGAAATGCTTATAAAGCTTTGTAAAAAAGGAACTACTTTGTAAGCAACGCCTCGTAATTACATTCAAGGCTATACCGAACAAAAAAGACACAGTGCGCCGCACTTTAGAGAAGTACTGAAATCAGAGCACGTATTCGTATACGTTAGCTCCAGTGGCTCTTACAAGTGCAACAATTGTAACATAGTTAAGAGGGTGACATGCAGCCGCATTTTATTTTATCTGTGCGGGTTAACAAAGGCTTCGCTTACTTAGCCGCAGCATGGAAGACGTCCACGCTGGCTTAACTAAGACAGGTTAGATTACTTAAGCCGTTGTAAAACCCGAGTGTGAACGGTTAAACCTGGCTGACTCAGCTAAACGATCGCCCGAGCTGCAATTACATAGAAATGGAATTGAAAAGAATACTTGAAAGAATTGCTCTGTTTAAAATTAACTAAAATAGAGGTAAGCGGCAGTACGCTGCATCCTAAACTAAACAGATCGACTGAGTTAAGCCGGGGTAAGCATCAAAATGAAATGAGCAATGTTTTTGAGCGTACTTACTAACTTCACTGGAAAATACTAAAATACCTAGTTATTGTATTTATCGTCAAAATCCTGCATGCTTGTAAGCTGGTTGCATTTGTCAAACTTATAAAGAAATTCAAACTTTAGCTGAAGCAAGAACATCGTAGGTGACAATATTTCAGGACATATTTAACAACAACAATAACACGTCACTTTCTCTTAAATTTGCTATTAATTAACGGGTCACTGGACTATGAAAAAGTTTGTTTTGTTGATCACATTATGTAACACTTACATTTTTGGACCAATCCAAGTGCTTTTTATTTACAAATTCAACAAATTCTGTTGTAAAATGTGTATATAATGATATTATTTTGAATGATTAAATAAGGTGTTTGCCTGCGAAGTTGACGTGGCCGCTCCACTCACCGCTTCACGAAAAGCCGGGAAGCCGGTCACACTGACCGATCACAAGTTATCCTTTGTCGACGGCATGGGAGGCAAGTCCGTGTTTCAAGAAATGTGGAAGTTGGCTTCAAATTTAATCGATGACACCATTCTATTAACTGTGGAGGAAATAAGTGAAGCCGTGCGACTATTGGTCGAGAGAAATCACGTGGTTGCGGAAGGGGCCGGAGCAGCGCCCTTGGCTGCTGCTTTAAGGGCAGACGTCATACCAGGCAAAAATGTCGTCTGTGTTGTTTCTGGTGGAAATATCGATACTAGTGTTCTTGTAAAAATATTACAAGGCCAAGTTCCCTGATGTTAATTCCCAGATACGAAAAGGCTTTCCAAAGATAGGTGTTATTATTTAAAGTAACATACCACCTACAACTCATCGCATTACGAACTTATCCTATTTTCATTAACTTTTACTCTGAAGAAGGTCGGCCACTTTGCTTATGTAGGAGATCATATTTTTACATTATTATTTAACTTCCATAAGTCATTCCTATATCAATTCCTATGGACAGCAATACGAAGGTCAACTGTTGAACAACTGATGTAATTTTGCTGACTCAACATAGTAATTTCTTTGTGATGATTTTTATTGTACCATCATCTTAGCACTATAACTTTGTTCTCAGTTTAAGTGTTCAGTGCCATTCTGACAAATATAGCAAACTTAAGAGTGCGTGAATTTGCCACTTTTTCTTAGCCGATGGCCACTATAAAGGTGGATAAACTCCGATTCTAACAAATTGCTGGTACGAAATAATCACTTGCCATACTAATCGTCTGCTAGAGAGGTAGTTTTATGATCTAAAGCTAATACGGTTCATTTTATCTACTTTTCCAATCATTTTTACAATTCTCTGAACAGGTAGTGTTGTTAATACAATTAAAAAATTAAACTTTGATAAATCATGAGATCGTAAAACCTACATGTGTTCAGAACCCCTGAAGTTACGGCGGTCAGTTCTGTTTGATCTTCCAAATATATACTTTTGACCATTTTCATTGTTCCATTAATCACCATATTGTAGTATTCAGGTTTTTAAATGAGCAAGTAATATTGTTTGAGTAATGAAGCTTAGGTCTGCTGTTTTTAATGACAATCCTAAAACACTCAATAGTTTTACATAGTCTTTTTGATCTAAAAGTTTCCAAAAGAATAAAAATTTCCTATGAATATTAATTTAATATGCTTAAACTTTATGTTACTCGTATTGAAACATAAACATAGACAATAAATATGAAAGGGTCATTTTTAAAAACAGTGCTATTCAACAATTTCATTGCACCTGTGAAATGAGATTGATTGGGCATAAATTGCTTTGTTGTTGAAATTAGCTCAATTTGCATGAACTCAATAAAGCTCATATCTTAAAGGAGAGGCAGTATTTTTTATTTATTTATTTATTAAAACCACCAATTGTAGGTGAAAGAATAAAACAATATAAAAATCAATGAAATACATATGTGTAAAAAATGAGATCATAAAATAACAGCTTTTGTTATGCATAAAATTTTGCATAATACAGCATAACAATACAACATTCAAATAGAAGTAAAAGACAAAACCTTAAAAAGACCGCAGTAACAATTGTAGAAGACGATGTTAAGTACTGTTTGGCAAATTATAGTTATTACTAAAACAAGATTTCTAATGGTATCTACAGTTTCACAATCACCAATCTTAGTGTAGTGGACTTTGTTTGGCTTACCCATACTAAAGGCTGTAGCTAAAGGTGACCTTCCCGTGTGTAGTGCTTTTGACAGTAATGTACCTGGAGTCATAATGCCATTTGACACAAATTGGAAAAGGAAAAAATTATTCAAAGACCTTACAGGAGTTTCCACACTGAATACATTTCTATAAAGGGATATGATTCTTTGCTCATAAATGCTACTAACAGAATCAATCCACAAAGCATCAAGCATCATTTTTAGGAAATAGTGAATTTTTGAAAACATAATAAGAATAAATATTTCATTGACCACGCCCTTGGTTACGAAATAGTTCCACTGCATCAATCTAAATTTCACGATTGTAATTAGGGGTTCATGCATTACCGCATGTAGTTATTCAGATGTAGGAAACCATATGCCAAATATAACATATTTTTAAGGGAAATTTTCATTGACATTTTAATCCGCTTGTACTTTACTAATAATTTCAACAGCTAAGCCATTTATGTCCAATCAGCCATATATTACAGTTACATTTTTGTGTTTTGTTACTTGTAAACGTAAAAAACAGAATTTAAAATTAAAAATAGATCAATAATATTGTTTAGGAACATTAGTCTAGTTTAATCTAGTGTGAAACTGCCCAGGGGTCAAGATAGTATGCTACACCGTGATATCTCTTTCATTTTTCACAAACCGATGTAACATAACCGGGAGTTTCCGAAAGTTTAAGACTCGTATTGAAACCACATAGAAGCCCCCCCCCGCCCCCGAAACTTTTTTTCCAAATATAAGCTTCGAGGCCTCTATTATGATTTCGGCAATTCAAAACCAATGAATAAAGCTGGCTACGTGTCATGCAATACTTCGGAGTAGAGACGCCAGTACAGGGTTGCTTTGTACAAACTGAAGGAGGCGGGGGCATGGGGACTTGCCTTGTGCAGCCAAAAGGAGTAACCGTATCAGTAGTAAGAGTAAATACTCAAGGCTACTCAAGAAAAGAAGTCTAATGGAGAGGAGCTTTTTCGGATATTTTATGGAGACCATTTTCAAAATAAATTGAAGCTCCCCCGGGGGTAGGGGGTTGGGCTTATATATGGGATGAGCTTTTTTTACCCTCCAGGTATAAAGTATCACTTTAAAACAATAAATATTGCAATATCAGTCGATTTTAGAAATAAAATCTGGAGTTGCGTCTTAAAAATACAAGTAACGCTATTGACAAATAAAGTGTGTCTTCAACATTTGCTTTCGTATATTCTCATCGGCCAAAACGCCCCAAGAAAGCGATCCTCAACAACAGTGCAATAGATGAGTCACCTGGGAAGGGGTTAAGGGAGGGACTTTCGGTGCCAAATGGTGAGCTGCTTGTCATACAAGATAGCAGGTGCACTACTTAGAAAGTAAGCAATTACCTCCAGGTAATGTAAATAATGTCGACGTTACATAATCACTTCCACACATAGAACAACTTGAAAACTACATAAAAGCATCTTTGCTAAGAGCAGGTCAAATACTATTCGTTTTTTTTACTGAACTTTGGGTGCGAGGATCTGTACCATTCCCCGTCTTCCCTAAATCCTGACCAGCTTCTGACTAAAACACACGTATGTGTGTGTAGAGGGCGGAGGAAGGGATGCTAGAAGTGTGATCGGATACCAAACGTCCCCCTCCAAACTGGGCACGGTTCTTTTAGCCCCTCCTCCTCCGCCATTCTACCTGGCTACACCTCTGAACACAACCGTGACCCCTTAACCCAAGTCTGAAGTCAACCCTATTACCTAAATTAGAGAAAGAGCTATTATACTACGTGCTCAGACATTTTATTTCTGAGTTTCGGGAAAGCAAGTCTGGGACCCCCATCCCATATCGCCCCGTTCGTGCGATTTGGATACGATTTATACACTCTGCATCATTACCTAAATGCAAATACGGCCAAGGCATACTTTGACTTGATACAGTCTGAAACAAACGCAGCAGAAACATATATTTTATAACAACACAGACATGATTGTGGTTTGTAAAATCAAGCCTTACATAGTTTGAAGCTAAAGACGTTACATCATCGTGTGACATCACTAATAAATGCAGGAGCTTCAACATTTCATAGAATAGCATAGGCTACCCAGAGTATCCTATCACGTTCGAGGCGGGTACGAGTTTCAGCTGAAGTTCTAGAGCAATGATAATGTTTTGACATCACACGACTTCACGAGTTTCCAAATATATGTCAAGCACAATAGTAACCGATGGACCCACCCCGTAGCGTTATCGTGTTAAAATAGCACGTAAGATGTTTTGGAGCTAAAGACGTTATGACACCAAAACAGGTATGAGCTTAAAAGCTTCGAAGCGTAATCGCAGCTGCCCGGCGTATCACCCCACCAAGTTGAGGCGATACGAATTTCCGTTGAATTTCGACAGCGATGACCCATCGTTTCGTTCGACAGTTATCATATCAACAAAGTCAAGTGTTCACAACAGATACACATGCTACATATACATGTACAGAGCGCCCGAAAACAAAATGTTTTCATATAACTGAGCAAGCGTAATCAAAACACTGCATATGCGCATTATTAATATCTTTAAAAAATGGCCGAAAACTATGTTTTTGACAACTGTCAGAATATAGAATTTTACATTTTTGGGTCGATTTGTGTACGTAATTATCAGAATCGTTGTTGTGGGAATAATTGTAAAGTTTTGGTGACTTCGTAGTCATACCGCTCATATATGTAACTTTTAAGTCTTACGGTATGTTTGAATACCATTTTTTAATTTTTGTTCAAATTTGTGGATAAAGTTGTGAATTTGCCTTTTTGTGAAGTATTTTGCATCATAGTTCCTTGCTATGGATTGTATTTTCAATACGCACTGATATTGTAAGGCATTAGTTTTTAAATCTTAAGATTTGTCAAATTATAGTAACTTTTTAGTAAAAGGGGCCGAAATTTTCTGTCACGTGGTTCTGTGTATCCAATAGAATTGTTGAGTGTAATTCTCTTCCCGAATGTAAATATTTACCTTTACGACGGGGAGGTGTAAGTACCCAACAACGGCATGAAAACAAACGAAATGTAAACAAAGAAAAGCTGTGATGTGATTGGGCAATAATTTTGGAGGGAAACGTTCCTATTGGCAAACTTTCGGCACCCTCATGAAGGTATATAAGGCGGGCAGCTGCGGGGTTCGACGCACTCAGTCTTCACAAATTCTAGAAGGCAGAAGGATACAAAATTGGCGGGAAAAGTGAAATAGCGTTCAAGTGAAAAGCATTTATAGGAATGTCTGGTAAGTCTGTTTGTTGTGTGAAAACTAGATCGTATTGAGTAAATTGAATCAGATGCTGGATAGAACCTAGCAAAATTGGCAAAAGGGTGATAAAGTGAAAATAAATTTAAAGTTGGAATAAATATTAAAAACACTCAGCGGCTTAGAAGGGAATAACTGCATATTGTGGATGTTGTGAATTGTATCGACAATAAAACAGAGAGAATGAATATCTGGATATTTATTTGACTTGCACAACCAAGCTATAAAAAAATAAGTAATACGATAACTTCGAGTAAAATAGAGAACAGCATTAACAAAATAAAATAAGACCACTCCGTGATAAAAGTCATTGACACCTTGAGCGATAACCCGCTGCTAGACGTTGATAACAACCATGACAAATGAAACGAGAACGGCCACTATAGGCATATGTGTAAAGTTTACATGAATCCACGAGAAATCATTTAGCGACAATTCATCTAAATGAGGGGGTTACGACATTTCATCTAAATTTTATATAATTGCAAGTTTTTAATTCAAAGTACGCTGTAAGAACAGTTTTGCACAGAATATGGCGAGTTAAAAACAAAGTAAATGCGGTGGCTTATACCTGAACCAGGCCAGCGCTAGCGCTCTAATCCCCTCCCTATCACACCATCTTACTCATTATCAAAGAATATAGACCAAAGCTTTTTGCAGGGTCAAAAGAAAATCCATGCTGCCAAGGGGTGTCTGCCCTTCGGAATTTAAATGTCCACATGTGGGCCCCTAAATCCCCAAGTGCTTAATCCCTTGAAGTTATGCCCATAAAAACATATATAAGGGTCCTGAAAGATGTTGCTATTACGCACAAGCAAATTTGCAACATACAGAAACAGGAAAACCAAAAATTGTGAAGGCTTTATGTACAACAAAAAGAGTGAAAACATGCAGCCTCTGTTAGCAGGAAGAATTCTGAACACATCGTCAACACCAAACGCACAGAAACTTCAGAGACTGCGCTGGTATTGATGGGAAAGAAAACACATTCAAGCGTTTGGTGCAGTGACAGCGGTCGAAACACGTGCTCCGTGAAAGATGATCTCGAAAATCAAGTTACTCGATGGTGAATGGACTGAAACCGCTATCGAAGATCCACAACAGTTCCTCTTTTTGATAACGGCCAGTACTCGAACTCCCGACTATTCTCCTTTGGATAGCCAATGGCACTGCGCAAATAGAGTCTCAGTGAGACAGGACCTCCCGTGTACGGCAAATTATTTACAATGAAACCTTCATTACTGAGCACATCCCAATAGTGAACACCTTCTATAATGGAGTTATTTCAGTCCCAAATTCCCTCAACCACCTATTCACGGATTTCAAAAATAATACGACGATACACGTCTACAATATATATATTTTCATTGTGCAAGGTTGCAGATCCCTGCGACAAAAGGTTATATACGAAGTGGCGGGGAAAAACATCGCACAATTGCTAAGCCCAGTGTAATTTTTGGCAATTTTTGTCATTTCCAAAAAAGCAGTTTTTCCAGGAAGACCTACCTGGAGAATATGCGCCCAAAATCTTATCAACATTATGGGAGAAGCATTTTGAAAATTGGCAACGAAAAATTTTAAATCCCCCCATTTGACCAATTTTTGGCGCATCGCCAAAAAAAAATAATTTTTAAGAGAGGCTTAGCTGGAGAACAACTGGAAAGGATTCTAATAAAAATGTGGATGCACATTTGGGACAGAAAAAGTCCTTCATTGTATAGAGGTGTGTCCTAACGAGAGGTGTTCACTTAGAGGTTATATATATTTATATATACATATATATAAACATATATATATATATATATATATATATATATATATATATATATATATATATATATATATATATATATATATATATATATATATATATATATATATATATATATATATGTGTGTGTGTGTTCATTTGGCAACACAGTAAAACAAACAAATTTTCACCCATTACTTTTATTGCTGTGCTCTCACAAACAAACGGGGACATTTTCAAGATTCTGAAACTGTCAATATCTCGTGTAACATCTTTGCTGTGCGTTGCATGAGTTAACTCGTCTATGCATGGAAGCAATGCAGTCATTGATTTCCCTTTGCGATAAGGCATTCCATTCTTGAATAAGAATGCGGCGCAGACCTTGAAGCGCGTGGTAAGACTGTAATAGTCGTGGTATACCAGGACTATTCAAAATATTTGGTAGGCTTTTCCGGAATAAACTACTGATAATTTGAATGACACAAAAATCAATAATACTTCATTTTTCTTGCAACAAAGGGTTAAAATAAGTTGAACAATGTAAATTCTTATCTTTTGGTGAAAGGAAAATAAAAATATTGAAAATTTAAAAAAAATATTAAAAATACATTTGACTACTTATTAAAATGTCGGTAGTTCAGTATTAAACTAGAGCAGTTGTGCATAGTCCACATATTCCCCACAGGTCCCCCATCAGCTAAACACGGCCATCAACAGTCAAGGGCTGAAATTTTCTAAGTCCAGCTGGTCCATTTTCCTTGGACCAACCTGGCCCATTTACAATACCGATCTGTGTTTGCTCCTATAGAAGCCACATACCAAGTTTCATTAAAATCCTTGCAGCAGTTTTTAAGTTATCGTGTTAACAAGCTCTTGATGACAGACCGACAGACCGACCGACCGACACGCGGTCGATCGCATATATTCCCCCTGTGGGAATAAATCACTTTTTGAGATATAAAAGGCTGCTTTAGGCATTATCGCAACCAGGTGTATATATATATATATATGAAGGCGGTCTCGATGATGCCTATTTTATGCCTATTTTATACAATATATAATATATATAAGAGTAAATAATAAAACTAAAAATATATCAAAGTAACAAGACGCTCGCAAAATATTGGAGTGCAAATAATATTAAGATATTAATTTTGTACAACAACAGCAAAATTTTATGTTTTATATTACATGTAGCACCGAAGTCAAAATTATCGAGAGCGGCCGCTTATGGTCCCGGTAATTTCGCGGTCCCGATAATACCTATTTTAAAGTGCATTCGGTCTCGATAATGCCAAAATAAAAGCTATATATATATATAGCTTTTATTTTATATATATATATATATATATATATATATATATATATATATATATATATATATATATATATATATATATATATATATAATGTATATTTTAAATGTGCAACAAACAAAACTGTGTCAGCCGCTCAAATTCTCATATAAAAAACATGAAGCTCCAAAAACTGTAAAGATACAAAAATATTTATTCAACTGAGCGCAAGCCAACCTAGAGGGTAATCAGACCTCCATCCCCAACCAACCCTCACAATGCCAGGTAAACATTTCAAACGTGTTTTTATTAATCCATCGAAACAACAATGGCCTTTACTGAGGACAGTGCAGTAACAATGCAAATTTGTAATACTTATTGAAAAAATGTATTTCGTTACTGTGTAGAATGCATGAAATTAATGAGGTATGAAGAATAGTAAAATGCTTTCTTAAACAATCATAACTATATATCATCTTAACACGTACATTTTCGATATACAAAATATAGTTCAAGGTCGTCTATCTGAATATGGTTAAATCGAACTATTTCATAATCGGAACAAAATAGCTCGGTCACAGCTATATTTAGCACAAAGCAAAAAGGTAAACGAATGTATGGTGTATCCCAACATCAGATTCGGTTCCCTTTTTTTCTTCTTTTTTAGCGTCTTTTTCAAATTTTGTGAAGTTTTAATACACATTATGAGTTTGAATAATTTCAAAAAACAAAATTTGGAAAACGCATAAAACCCACCCGTAAACATGTTTGGTCTGTCAGGAAGGAATGCATACGGCCTTCAGATACTGCGGTGGTTACGTGCATCGCTCTGTTTCAAGACAGGCTGTTTACAACACTGCTCTTGTTCAAATGTTGACCAAATTAGCACAGCATCCCCTACTGTTTGAAATACGACACGGTGATTTTAGAGACAAACAATGGCGTCACTCCACTCCACTTTGTATACCATCTAAAAAGCACACCCCCCCCCCCCTTCTGTGTTAAGTATATATATATACGCTCCATGGAGGGTATTGATGTGTGGGTGATTAGAAATCTAGGACCTGACGAAACATCCTTTATTTACATGAGGACTAGTAACTAGTAGTTAATTGCAATTACACTGAAGTGCAGTTCAGCGGTTGAACATTTAGATACATCTTACATACAAGATTTTAACGTAATGATGTCCTACATTTTTTAATTATTTCGCTACATCCGTCAAATTCGATACAGCCGTAAGACTAACCCAAGGAATAGCAATATGAAATTCGAAGTCGATATGATTTTCCGTTATCGAGATATTTTACACACAAGATCTTGTTCAAAATATACATGTATTTTACGTGATGACGTCATTAACCATTCTCGGTCATTCTATTCGCGACAAAACTTGACAGAATCTTTCGGACTACCAAGCATCAGTTCCACCAAGTTCCAAATTTCTTCGATGTTCAGCGGACGAGAAATCTTACATACAAGATTTTTCCGTAATGATGTCATACGCCTTTCTTAATTTCGCCACATTCATCAAAAGTTGATAGAACCGTCCAACTGACCCAAGTAATACCCATATAAAATTTGAAGTAGATATGACTTTCCGTTAGCGAAATATTTTGCAGCCAAGTACTTGTTCATAATATATACATATTTTATGATGACGCCCCACACTCCTTTGTTCTACACCCGAGAAAATCTTTCGGTAACCCGGCAACAGGACTAAACTCCAAAAGGACTAAACTACGCGCGGAAAATTAGACCTTCAAGAGGACTAAACTTCAGAACGCCCACGTGGAGTAAACTTAACTTGCAAAAGGACTCAACTTAAGAAGGACTACGAAACTGATATGGATTTCACCACCATTATTTTACCTCGAATTTACGGAGAATTGCAAAGCTACAAAAACAAAATCTACGTTACTCTACTGCAATAAAGTTTCTAGAAAAAATATACCAATACGCTGCACTAAAATTCTGCACTCCTGTACATCCTTACTACAAAATAACAAAATCTACGCTACTCAACTGCACTAAAATTTTGAAATTCTTTATCTGGTGAAGCCAAAATGCTACAAAAATAAATGAATAGCACAAAGTCAGAATCTTGATTCAAAATATTCTTTTCCAATGAAATTTTGTGTCCTTGATAACAAACTTGCTGGTCTATCCGAAACAACACATTCTTCAGTTTTTGTTTTGCAGCGTTCGGGTTTTTACGCAACTTTCATAACCACTTGAACCATTGCTCGCCAGTACGCATCGAGATCTTTGCGACCGCTGTTGTAATCGCGTTTAAAGCGCACAATGCCATGCTCCAAATTGCGCAATTTTTTGCGTTTCATGCGAGTGGTTTCTTCTCGAGCAGCGGCTACAGACGACAACTCGGTTATCTGTTGCTCATCATTAAGCTTGCGAACGAAATACCACAAAGATGGATGAGTGGACAATTGTAAGAAACCTGCGTTGTGTGCAATTTAAACATCAATAACCTATTCAGACGATTAAAGATTGCAATTCAAACATCACTCACCGAATTATGTTTGATCAGAAAAGATCACACAAATCACTACATAAATCAAATAAATTGAATATTTTAAATAATAAAAGGTAAAAAAACTAGAAAAGTGGCTGTTTTTGTGTCAGTTTGTTGTATAAATATAACGAAAACACCCTCACAGTATTAGTATTCTAATAGGCCATGGTCGATCCAAGTTCACAATAAAAGAAGATTATTGTTAAATATCGGAAAATGTACATTTAATATTGTGGGCAATGATACTGTGATCATCAACCTGAGCAAACATGTTGCATCTTTACTCGAACTTAAGAAAATACTTATATTTTGGAAACCTATGCCTATGATTTCTTTAGCAGTTGCAGAGGTGTGCCATATTGTCAGCCATGTTCTACTTGACATTACGGTGTTATGAGTCAACTACGGCCATCTTGTACTAGTTTAATCCTTCTGCAGGAATTCTTTTTAGTTTTTCCCCCCGCGTACAGATTTTGCAGTCCTCTTACAGGTGTTTTTCTCGTGGACATTCTGAAGTTTAGTCCTTTGGAAGTTTGTTCCTTTTGCCATTTAATCAATCTTTCGGATTTACCAGGCAACAATACCATCATGTTTTGAACCTTCTCCGATGTTCAGCGGCTGAGAAATGTCGCACACAAGTTTTTTACGTAATGACGTCATATGTCTTCCCTATAATGTTTGACAGAATCGTCCGACCTCTCTAAGGAATAAACAGATTAAGTTTGAAGTCCATCCGACTTTTCGTTCTCGAGATACAGTCCATATTCGATAACTCGAACATCGAGGGACCCAGGGAAAGAGTTATCGAATATTTCAGTTATCGAATATCATAACGTACCCAGTAAAATTTATTGCAGTAATACATTCGTCCATTTCATCCCTTTTTATGAATCAAACTAATAAAAAAACTATTTCTTGCAACTAAAATACATAATACTGTACATTGTCAATGCACAGGGTTTTCAAACGCGTCTCGAATTCATGACCTCGGAAGCCGGGTAAAAAAATTAGTCATGTATTTCTGCTTGATTCTTTCAAATCAGCTCATTAACCAGCTGATACGATCGAAAGCTTCACTTGATTGGTTCAGAGTAGATGCATCGTGGTAAAGCTGCTCCAAACTATCCTGTATGGCATGCCATAGTTACTGCATATACTGAATATGAACTGATAGCATAACACTAGTTTGGGACATTTTTTTAGGAGTAGCTGTTGCAAAGAAATGGCAAAGAAAAGAAAAAGGATCTGCCAGAATAAGTTTTTGCCATCATTTATACAGAGTTTTAGAGGCTCGCCGTTTTGGTAAATTTCTTGACAGATCACAAGGAAAATAATATCCAAACGTACATTATAGCCACATATACCACGAAATAAATTCTTATATTTTACCCTCGAAGGTAATGGAGCCAGCCCCTCCAATAGTAAGACAGCTGGGCTAAAAAGACTGCTAAATTTTTTGATAAGCTACTTTATATTTATTAATATCTATTAGCCTGTCTGAATTGTCGGTACAGTTCATCAGCAAGTGAAGTTGTTTTTTTTTGTTTTTTTGAAAATCCAAGATGGCGGCTACTGAGACCTTGAAATTGGGTCAAGGTCAAAACAAAAATAACGTGCAACTTTCGTCTTCTATAGGTTATCTATATACCAACTAGAACGGCCTGTGCACACAAAACATCACTGCATAGGATATATCGCATACGTTCACTGAAAAAAAAAACCTTTTTAATTTCTTGTTTATTTTGTTTTTGAACAAAAAACATATGTCCCCCGACAAAATCGATGGTTCTCACTATACAGTTCCCATTTTTCCATGATTTAATATTCGAAAAAATTTGCAATATGTAATTATATGCGACATGTTCTAATCATGAGATGCAGCCCCCCTCCTCTTCCCCCCCCCCCTCTCAAAAAAAAAACTTTCCAGAACCTTATTTAACCTAACCCACTTTATGAGCCCTGCACAACTCCTTAAATAAAACTGCCCATCACACTACTCAACTGATAAATTGATTACGCGATGAAATTGGTGCAATGTATACATTTAGGGAAATTTCGTTTACTCACACACTTCCCTGAACCAGTTGAATCATATTTCTAGTACAGACCCACCGCTTACCATGTTTTTCATAACACAATCAGTCGTTTCAGGTCATTATTTGCATGATGCAATACAATCTGGCCGAGAAATTCATTTCGTAATACCATTCAGTGAGCCATGCTGCGAAAGAAAAATTTATCACACAAGATATTTACTTCATGACGTCATAGACTGTTTTTAATTTCGCTGCGCGTTGATATAGCCGTCCGATTGATCCAAAAAATACGAAGTTGGAATTAGATGCGACTTTCCGTTAACGAGATGTTTTGCACACAATATATTGTTACAAATACATACATATTTATTTTAATGACGTCATATACCGTACTCTTTTGTTCTAATCGCGATAAAATTTGACAGATTCTTGCGGACCCGTCATACAACAACACCAAGTTTGAACTTTCTCCGATATTCAGCGAATGAGAAACCGGTCACACAAAAATTTTTGCGCAATGACGTCACACGAATTCCCTAATAAAGGAACACCAGTCAAAAGTTGAAAGAACCGTCCAATCTTCCCGAAGAATAAAGAGACCAAATCTGAAGTCGATATGCCTTTTCGCTCTCGAGACATCCCTCACACAACATTTTGTTCACAAGACTGACGCACACACACACATACACACAACGAACAAACAATATACGTCTCCCTTTGGTCGAGGAGACATAAATATCGCAGGAAACAGATTATGAAGGTGGGAGTAACAGCCGGCGAAGGACCGACGGGCGGACAACACCCAAATCTTAGTCCCCTCCCGGAGCCTGAAGGCTCGGTTAGGGGCTAACTATACTCAAGATGTGGAGAAACGATGTCCTTTAATACGGTAAAATTTTTTTAGAATGGTTCATGACCTTCTATACTTAAGTTCTGTCATTGTGAATTCGTTAGGAAGCCAAAAGGCTCCGATATAGCATGCCACTTCCTACTCAAACATAATGTAAATATAATCTGCGTTTAAACCTTCCCTGTCGCATAATATTCATTTAGAGCGACATTTCAGCGCTAAAATACGTGAATTTACCGGGCAATTTGTAGGACCAACCATCTTGTAAAATGACTGCGGTATAGATAAACTGTTTTGGTGCAATGCTTGAAACCATTTCACGAAAAAACCTAATTTTCACACAATTTTATGGAAAATTTACGAAAAATTTTAGTGTGCTATAAGACGAAATTCCATCAAACGAAAGTTGTGGGATCACAGACCGACTTAATACCAAGTGAAATTCATCAGTGAAAAAAAAAATTTCAAACATGCCGCAAAATCCTTCATAACAGCCAAATCGACTAGATACAAACCTGTTCAAACACTAACTCCTCTGTACCATTGAGAATGCAAAACAAATCGAGTTTCTCTAAAGCTTATGAAACATCATTATTCCTTTGCTATTTAAAACACATAAAAACGATCAAAAATCATGTTTCAGGTTTTCCAAAAAGATAAGAAACAACTGTGTCAGTAAAACTGACTAAGTCCCCCGCAGGCATGCAATCACAGGATTTCAATACGACAAACACCCACTGAATGGGTCAATTGTGCTGTATTTTCAAAGTTTTCCCATTTTCCCAATTTTTGCGAAAATCTCAAAATAACCCCTCGTTGCACAGCTCTACTATATAGTCTTTGCATGTGCAAGAGAACAACTAATTCGCTTCAATGCTTACGGAGATATGGCGCCGACAAACACCCATTGAATAGGTCAATTGTGTTGAATTTTCATATTTTCCCATTTTTAGCGAAAATCTCAAAATAACCCATCGTTGCACAGCTCCACTATATAGTCTTTGCATGTGCAAGAGAACAATTGAATCGCTTCAGTGGCTATGGAGATATGGCGCCGACAAAAAAATGTCGACGGACTAACAGACGAACGGGCGGACCCGAATCCTACAGTCCCCCGCTTCGCGTTACGAGGAGGTGGGGGACTAACAAGTTACCACACACATATAAATAATACTCTGTTTGTCATACACAATATACTTCATTCAGAAGTAGTAACAATACAGTCACATAAATTGAAATGCTGGTTGCAAAAAGAAATATTCAATAACAAGTGACTCCATGAAAATAGCACCCAAAATTGAGCGAAATCTATTCTAGAAACTGTCTTCAAATGCACAGGATGGCGTTGGTGGGCAAGTCTTTTGAGCACTAATTTCTCCACACAACCTTCCGTCAGCCCACTTGGGAGACGATTTTCTTAAAACAGCACATAACAATTACCCTATGAAAACAAGGTCATTTTCGTATGTTAAAATATAAATAATAAACTGCTACAAAAATAGTACTGATACAAAAAGTCTCGTGGTTGCCCAACCTCCCCCCCCCCCCCCCCCCCCTGCAATTTGTACATCTTAAAAAAGGATCTCGATGCCTATATTCCATCACACATTTATCACTGTACCGATGCGAGGGTGGAATTTGGTTCCGACTTTTGTCATGTGACAGGACACTGTGAACAACCGTGCAGGGGTCGCTCTCCAACAAGTGTCGGAATCCAATACAAAATTTGAGAGAAACCTCTTCTTACTTTATCCTTTTTTTGCTGCATTGGGTTGTGAGTCGTGAGTAGTGCATAGTTATGATACATAAACGAAAAGCGTCTTCGCGTCAAAGCGCTCATGAGTCGACTTGAACATTGCCACTGAACCACGCCAGCAGTTTGATAATCCCGAACTTAACATACTATTTACACATTAGCGCATTCTACACAAAACGTTAAAACTTGAAATAACGAATGCACGCTTCACTATTTGGCACACGGATATATCTTGGCAGTAAGAGGTGTGTTGTCAGTATAATAAAAGCTCCAGTTAGGGGCCATCCATAGCATACGTATGAATATATTTTGGACTTCTGACCTCACTCTTCTCCCTGCCCTCTTCTACACAATTTTTGTGATCTTTCCATTGACCACAACATTCAAGAATGCACAATATCATACCTTCCCCCATCCCGAATGAATCTACTTCATTTTTCTTTGTGATTTTAGTAAAAAGACTGACGCATGAGAAACGTGGTTAATTTTCTTTCCCTGGCCTGAATACATCCCAAATGGTGGAAGTGTGTGTGTTGAATCATCAGAGGGGCAAGGTAATACAGCAGAGAGACTAGATGACGTCTGTGTCCCAGACAATGTCTACGTCCCACATAATGTCTACGTCCCACATAATGTCTACGTCCCACAAAATGTCTCTGTTCCACCGCCAGGAATATCCAAAGCTTCATCTGGTCACAAGAAGTTGCATTGTTGTCGCTTTCATCATTAATTTCTCGTGAAAAAAGGAATACCGTTTTGTTAAAAGTAGATTCTAAGACGAACTGTTGTTTTTTTTTCCTTCTGTCACATACGGTCCTCCTCATGAATACTTTTCTATAAACAGAAAAGGAAACAAACTCAGAGCACTAACAACCAAGACTGGCTGCTCGCTAAGTAACATGCTACTCCTGGCCGCGAGCACAACCATTTAAGTCAGTCTTACATTTGAGTTTTCAAATAAAATTAAACTCGGGTGTTATTATGCTATATGGAAAAAAACCCCCAGTCTGGAATAAAGCTGTAAAAAATTATATATATAAAAAAATTACATATTCTCAACAATTAAGTGCAAGTGCACCACGCTAAACAAAATTCAAAACAGGACGTCTGTTTGGTTTCAAATTTATCAAAGAAAGAAAAAGGTTTACCATTTTCCATTGGATCAGGTGAATCCACTCTTCCGCTTCTTGCTTTGTTGTGGCACAAAAGTGGAAAGTTCTCCATGGGAACGTCAAACTGAAAAATAAACAACGAACATAGCTTGTTTTTTGTCTTAACTGAATTGCATAAATAGCAGTTGTGTTCTCCAATCACACATAAATTATGTGTTTATTGCATAAATAGCAGTTGTGTTCTCCAATCACACATAAATTATGTATATCTCCCTATGCCAGCCAACATTTCACATGTGTGATTCAGGACTTCTACGTGATGACAACATCACGCAGAAATGTCTCTATGATTTCCCAGTAACAACGAGCACATACCGTGTACCGTGTACCTATTTTTACAGTCTTATCTACAACAATTTAATTCTTGTTTTGAATTAATAAGATTTCAACAAAAAAAAAAAAATAACCCGTCCATATTTTAGACTCTTGCTCTTTGGACTGTAGTAAGATAACAATGTTAGTTTCGGCTTTAAATTTTACATCTTTATCTGATTAATAGCACAAGGGCTTTCTATGTTCTGGTTCGCAAGCACTCGCATCTTATGACTTGTCTTTGCCTAAAGCAATGACGGCTAAAAGGCAAGAACGCATTAAAAACGTCACCTGAAACAATGGTCCCTGTCTTTCATGGCAAAGTTTAGTTGACACTTTGTACACTCTTCCAAGTTGAGGGTTCTAATTGGTTCCTTATCGCCCCGATCTTTGTAGTATTTTAAATTTGACCCGTGAACTGTGAACCACCGCGTTTTCCAGTTCTATAAATATACAACTACACATTTAACTTTAAGACGACAATCAAACCCCAACACTACATAAACAAACACACCTGAGCACATTTCTAAAAAAATCTCTATTTAAAACTCGCTTAATATGAAGTGAATTTTAACTGACGACTTGAAACAATACAAGTTTAGTTGTTAGTGTACCATTGGATAAAAAAAGCTGAGATAAAGCTTTGAAAAACTTATATGAAATAAACATGAAACGTTCAAGAGGCTAAGAATGGATCGGATCTTACAGACGGCAGAATATGTGATAGCTTACTTTAACTCGTCCGCCTTGTTTTGTTAGATAACCTTCCTTAGTGGCAACCTACAAATGAAACACTGCTGCATTGTAAAATATTTACAAGGCCGGTTGGTAAACCATGGAAGTTGCCTGCAGCTTACACTGGCCATGACGTCATATTTTATATGTGGTCGTCACTCTTTTAATTTTAAACTGATCAAATGAACATCTGGTGAGCTTTTCTATTCAAGGTCAAAACAATCCGATCAGCAGAACAGGAGTAGTAGCATGTTATGATCAAAGGTTGGAAGCACAAAAAATGAGGCCAATGTTGAGTGAACTTCAAGCAATATGTTCACACAATTCACAAAATAGACCAGGAGTGGTATTCTGCTCTGTCCTTATATTTAAGGACGTCCTTATTCTTGAGATTAGATGGTTCATCCTTAATTTTTATCCTTATTTTTAAACGACTTTGTTAAGTTTGAGGATAGAGCAGAATAGCTTTTTTATCCTTATTTTTAAAAATAAGGACATCCTTAAAAATAAGGACAGAACAGAATATCACTCCAGGAGTATTTCTGTGACATTTGAGGGCGACTTGCTGAGAACAGCATTTTGAAATGTTTTCCATGTTCACATATGCAGAAAGGAAGTTGTTGTAAAAATCAAAGGACGGATAACTGGCAGTGAAATAGTTCCATTTTTAAGTTATAGATTTAACACAGATTTAACACAGCGGTCGTTCACTCTGATGACCTTGACCTTTCCTCCTCTTTCGTCCTTGTTAGAAATGCATTGTTTTTAATTTAATTTGGACTTACTACTAAGTGTTGCGAAGCGCGCATTAAAGCAAACTTAAAAGACCTGCCATAATAAGTAAAGATAAAACAATAACTTACAGACAAATTTTTATGATTTATAATACTTCTGTTTCGGCCCATACTGGCATGAATTCGCACTGTGTCATATAAGCTGGGCTCCTGTACCCTACACGGGTACGGGTGTTTTAATACTGTCAGTACACCTATAGGAAGTAAGGTAAATTCCGTCACTGAAATAGGAGCAAGCTTTAAAATCTTTTCTAACAAAGACCATGATAGGTCTTTCATGCAGTTTTGTTGTAATGTCTTCTATTTCACATCAAAATTACATGACCACTCGACAACAACATTGAAGAAGAGAAAAGGAAATTATCTCTCCTGAAACTTTCTTTCTGTGAAATTTCAAATAACAGCAAACTCTCACGAAGAAAAAATCCCGAATTCCTCCAAGACTTTTACCACACGTCTTTTCTCTTTTAAACAAATATAAGTACAACCCATTTGGCTTAAACTTGACCAATGCTTCAATTTCAGCTTTGTTCTCAGATACATATCTGACTTTTGTTTGACTCACCACTCTCTCCAGCGACTAGTGTTTGCGTCATAAGGTGGTCATTAAACTCTTGTAAGTCATTAAATTTCCCAAAGCCAAAATTATAGTGCTTGCCATCCCATGTCGTTTCGTAATGGCTTACTGCATCTCTTCCTCTGCAAAAAAAAAAAAAAACCAACTCCACAGAAGTTGTTACTAATGTTTCAGGTAAGAATAAAGTAAAGACAGAGCTTTCTTGACACTTCGTGACTTCATATAATCACTGTCTACAAACACGCACAGACAACGACCGTTTAATGAAGGCGGCGTAAGCCGGGCGGGGGCACAACTTGCAGTTTACGCGCTGGGCTAGAAGACCAGGTCATCTGATGGAAAACACTTAACAAAAGATACCTTCAAATGTGTTCAAATATGGACAGTAACATTAATTCCTTATATTGGAGATCGGTTACTGATTCGCTCCTAGTGCAAGTTTCTTCGAGTAAAACATATCAATGCAATTGATGGAAGAACAGGAATTTACCTGACAGAAAGAACAAAATGACTTCCTTGTTTGCCGCCAGTTTTGTCTCGCAGCAAGAACGACCCTTCTTGTCCATTGTTCAACAGCAGGGTTTCCGCTATGTGGCGATCAATGAAGGGATGATACCATCTAAACGATTTGTGCAAATGAAAGATCAATCTCAACGCTTAACAAAAAAAAATTGAAGATAATAAAAATATTTTTGAAAGAACAAAAGTACATCCTTTCTCCTCACCTTTCGAAACATAAAATATTTTTGTAGCAAATTTCTTAAAAAAGAAACAGATCATTCTCCATTTTTTAAAGATCTGTACATACATTGAAATGGTAATAAATCAGGCTACAATCAGGCCTATTTATATGTGAACATGTGGGAATACGGAAGCAGAAACATCATACACTTCTTGAAAAAACTGCGGAAGTTTTTCTGCAATTGCAAGATAACAAACTGTTTATGTCGTAAAGAGATAAAGAGAGAGAGAGAGAGAGAGAGAGAGGGAGGGAGGGAGGGAGGGAGGGAGGGAGAGAGGGAGGGAGGGAGAGAGAGAGAGAGAGAGAGAGAGAGAGAGAGAGAGAGAGAGAGAGAGAGAGAGAGAGAGAGGGAGAGGGAAGGCGAGAGAGAGAGAGAGAGAGAGAGAGAGAGAGAGAGAGGAGAGGGAGGGAGGGAGGGAGGGAGGGAGGGAGGGAGGGAGGGAGAGAGAGAGAGAGAGAGAGAGAGAGAGAGAGAGAGAAAGAAAGAGAGAGAGAGAGAGAGAGAGAGAGAGAGAGAGAGAGAAAGAGAGAGAGAGAGATCGAGATCCCGACATACAGTTTAATACTGAGTAATTGTATCTCACTCCAGTTTATCTAGTCCTGACAGCCTGTCCTGCGACAGTTCTGAAGATGTGCTGGATTCGCTGCTGTGCCTACGACTGAGCGACATAGCAGCTTTTCACGTTTCTACCTCCTCAGCTGGCGCATTCTGAAAGAAAACAAATGTTATGAAAATAAACAGGACCTATTGTCAGGGCGAAACTAATGTCAATTGTGTGATAACCTCTGTTTTCGGAATGTGGTGAAGATACCTACTTCGAGCAACTGAACGCTGCATGAAACCATAGAGGCGTGACATCTCGCGAGAAATAGGTTTTCGGGTGAAGAGATTGAAGTTTCAGGACGCATTTTGCTAAGCTGTCCTTTTGCTGTACACACACAAAAAAAAAAAACATGCCCAACATGACAGTCCGACACCAATAAGCCTAACCAAAGTCCTGTGGTTCTCGATAATCTCGTCCATTGCAACCGATCCAGGCACGAATTAAAATCGTTCAGGTCAAGAACTCACGAAGTAAACTAGGTCAACTGGTAAATTTTCGTATATTTTACTTAGGAAAAGACACTGACATTCAACCACTGCGAAGTTCAGATAAAATAGATAATGATAGACAATGAACGCCTTCAGACAGTATTTTTGCAAAGTTCTGAAAAGTGTGGAAACAGGCGTACAATCACAAGATATTTCGCTATTGTCAGTTAACCTCGCCGCACTGTGCAAATGAAACGCCGTCATGCTTCCCACTTTGTTTACATGTGTCATACAACGTAAATTTTTTCAAATCCAGCAGTTGACTTGATCATTTACAAACGTACTTGTAACGTTTCTGTGTTTTAGTGTGGGTTATTGAACCAAATACTTTTATAGCAATATTCTCCTCTCTATAATCCATAATTTAAAACTTTTTCCCAACAATTGTACGTAAATTCCTTCTACGTATTTACCCTAATCCCTATGAGAGGGAGAACAAATGATTACAGAAGATCTAAACTGGTGAAATGAAAAAGAATATCTTTGTGGTTTAGAGGAATTTTCATTTGTCAAGTATTGCCGAATAAGGATTATTTGAGTAGAAAGGGCTGAAATTTGGCATCTGGCTTATTTATTTGTGTCGGACTGTCACATTTTATCATCACCAACTAGGATCTACTGCAACCAGTGGTCTATTCCGGAAAAGCCTCTCAAAAATATATGGTTTCTTATTTGCTTTAGAATTCTTATTTTAAATAATACGGTTTTAAAAAGTTCCTCCAACAGATCTTGCACAAAGTTTAACTTGAATAAGTTTGTAACATTTTGAGAATTATAAAACCTTTTACCTTATAACACCGCATTATTTAAAATAACAATTCTGAAGCAAATGAAACCAGATATGTTCTGCCAGACTATTCCGGAATATACTACTGATAAATCAATTGCCACAAAAGTCGACTTTTTCATTTCATAAATTTATGTTGCTGGCTATATAAACAAGTTATTTTCTTGCCTTACAAATAGAAAAATATTAAAAAAAAATGAAATTACAAATAAATTCTTAAAATTTTTAAATTTCAACGTGTTTCAATAATTGACTACCGACATTTAAATAAACAGTCAAATGTAAATTCAGTTTTTAATAATTTAATTTTCCTTACGCCAAAAGATAAGAATTTACATTGTTAAACTTATTTTTTACCCTTTGGGGCAAGAAAAATGAAGCATTGTTGATTTCTGTGACATTCTAATTATCGGTAGTCTATTTCGGAAAAAGCTTACCCAAAAATATGGGGAACAGGACTTTTTCTCCGGGACCGTTCCCCCCTTATGATTCCCCCCCCCCCCCATAGGATATTTCCCCCTGAGACGCCCCCCCCCCGCCCCTTTAAAGTCAACCCCTAGAAATTCAAAATTGATTGTAATTTTAAGACCATTCGAAAATTATTGCAATTAAGCCGAGACCCAGGATTGCATTAAGAATATCAATCGTGAACTGGTTGCAGTTCATACATACATTTAGAACATCAGTCGAGAAATCAATTACAATTTATTCATGAAGTCCCAGACCCGAAATAGCAAATAGAACATCAACAGCAAACAAACTGTTATGCCAGCATAAACTGCAGCTTTCATTTAGAAAATTGCAATCGGCTGATTTCAGTCCTATACAATTATTGCAATTAAGCCGACACCCAGGATTGCATTAAGAACATCAATCGCGAAGCGATTGCAGTTCATACATACATTTAGAACATCAGTCGAGAAATCAATTACAATTTATTTATGGAAGTCCTAGACCCGACATTGCAATCGCTTTCTGGATGTGTTGAATAAAGAACAAAGCTTGAACAATGTGGTTTTTGATCAAATTATCGGTGGTCATCTACCACAACCCAACTACCACAACATTCAGTTCTAACAGAGTGTATATGTGCTTTAAATGTAGTGCAAAAGACGCTCAGAAACTGCGTTGACTAATGGCTACAGCTCATAAAACGTGTTGAATAAAGTTCACAATTGTGGGTCTTTTAATACAGCGCAGTAAGGATAGTGTAACAAAAGCATTAACTGAAAATGTGAAAAGACGTTGGTTATTTTTAGCACATGCCGCAGAAGTACTCGAATGAATGAAATAAATAAACGATTCTATGAAAGGGTGCGTTTTATTGAAAATACGATGGTGAATAAAAATAAAATCAACTAGTCGGGGGAGGGAAGACGTCTCCGGTGGGAAATGTCCTACGGGGGAACCGTCCCGAGGAAACATATGGGGGGAACAGTCTTAGAGAGAGGGGGGGGGGGGAAGTCCTAGACCCAAAAAGATCTGGTTTCTTATTTGCTTCAGAATTTTTGTGTTAAATAATACGCTGTTCTGATGTAAAAATCTATAAATAAATCTATCTATGTGCCCAGAAGTAGAATTGCGTATCTTCTTTATCGAGTTTTTGAAAGGGGAGGGCACTTAATTTCACTTGGGGCTACCTGAATCCTTTTTTGTCTTTCTAAGTCCAGGTAAAGGTGTTTTGTCTGGGCCTGGAAGGTGGTCACTATATATACATGTTTAAGGTACGCTTTTCTATCCGGGTCTGGAAGGTGGTCACTACAAGAGGTTTTACTTTTTTCCGGATGATAGTCACTACGAACAAGGTGGTCACTAAAAGGAATTTTGCTACACGTCTTTTTTCGAGTCTGGAAGGTGGTCACGAAAACAGGTTTTACTGTATGTCATTTGTAATTGAAACTGGAAGCCCAGAGCGTAAACAAACACTGACAGGTGATTGAGGAAGCTGACTTTTCTACACCTTAAGGAAGAAATAAGAGATATGCAGCCCATTACAAATTCCTCGTGTTTTGCAAAATGGGTATTTTGAGCATTAACTTAGTCAATATTTGAATAACAGGGACCGGTGTGCAGCATTCGTGCCTCAGAAGATGACCCCAACATAGCGGAACAATGAAAAGCTTCGTAGCACTGACAGAGAGATAAACGAAGTTACTTAAGTCATAATCCTAGAGGACTCTCGCGGTCTTCCTACAGCAAGAGTCATAGTTCCTGTAATAGAACACGACATTGATGTCAATTTTGCCAATCTTGGGCGTTATTTCAGAAAGAGTGCATCACATACAGGCCCAGTTATAAATTATGTCGTATATTTTTATGGTCAAATAACAACTGAGTACTGAGAAAAATATGTGTTTTCTTGAGATCAGGAGTGGTATTCTGCTCTGTCCTTACTTTTAAGGATGTCCTTATTTTTAAAAATAAGGATAAAAAAGCTATTCTGCTCTATCCTCAAACTTAACAAAGTCTTCTAAAAATAGGGATAAAAATTAAGGATGAACCATGTAATCTCAAGAATAAGGACATCCTTAAAAATAAGGACAGAGCAGAATACCACTCCAGGATATAAACAGGATATACAAGCCTACATTATCACCCACAACAACAATTAATCTACAACTGTAAAACCACCCTTTACTCAAGTTTGGGAGTTTCGCCGAGGTCGAAAATGGAAAAGATCAGTGGTTATTTCTATTATAGGAACTGTGACCCTTTCTGTCCTAAGAAGATGGAAAGGGTCCGCTGGGACCACTTAAGTCAGAGCTGACTTTGAGCTAGCAACAGAATGAAGACTGTCATAAAAAAAACTGCAAGTGGCCTTGTAAATCTATCCCAAAACAAAATAGTTGAGTCCAACGCTTACACCAAAACGGCTGAAAAATCCTAACTCGTTATCGTTTACACAGACTCGATTATAAGACACAAATATATAACTTTTCGCACAACCAGGAAGTAAAACGGGTGTGTTTTCTAATTTCTATATCCGATAGAAACATCGGCACACGGGAATTGTGAGAGTATTGTCGTTCCGCAACCAGTGGCCGTATTCACGAAAGTGTAAGTTTAAACTTAGAGGCAATCTAAGTGCAAAAATGTAAGAGTAAACTTAGATTCCCGTTGCTTAAACTTAGCGGTATTCACAAAATGTAAGTTTAAACTTACACTCAAGTATAAGTTCAAAATTCTACGTTTACTTCTGACCACACTTAGATTTCTAAGTTCAATCCACCGCCATATTTAAATAGCCGGAGTGTCTTGTTTACCCTGGCAACAATGAATTTATTGAGACTAAATGGAGAATATGAAAGGATTTTCAGGAGTGAAAGAGTGTTTCGAGATAGGAGTAATCCGTTTGAGGGTTACAATGACGACGAACTCTTAACTCGATATAGATTTTCGAGTAGTTGGAAAACGACAGTTCGAAAACAGGAAGTGACGTCATAATGACGTCATATAGACTATTGGCATAGATGGTTATAAGCATAATTGAAACTTTTTAAAAAAATGAAAAGTGAGATAACTTTCATTACGGTTGACCGATTTGAATGAAAATTCTACCGTTTGATTCAATTTTATGTCTAGTTTTGACATAAAGTTATTACAGGCTATTTGTATACAGGTAGCTGTATGCATCATTTTGGCATTCCGCCATTTTAACTTTGTGAAAAGTGAAAAAGTGGGATAACTTTCGTTATGGTTGACCGATTTGAATGAAAATTTTACCGTTTGATTCAGTTTTATATCTAGTTTTACAGTGGTCACAGGTTATTTGCACAGGTGGCTGTATGCATAATTTTGACATGATGCCATTTTAACTTTTCAAAAAAGTGAAAACATGAGATAACTTTCGCTATAGTTGATCAGTTTGAATGAAAGTTTTAACGTTTGATTCAGTTTTATTTCTACTTTTAACATAAAGTAGTCACGGGCTATTTGCGCATGTGGCTATAAGCATAATGTATATTTTAGTAACTTTTCAAAAAAGTAGATAACTTTCAGCATGTTCAACCGATTTGAATGAAAATTTTACCGTTTGATCCAGTTTTATTTTTAGTTTTACAGTGGTCACAGGGCTATTTGCACAGGTGGCTGTAAGCACTTTGTGGAGCACACCCATTCAAACATGTGTTCGAATGGCAAGCCCCCCATTCAAACATGTGTTCGAACTATTTTTTGGAACATATTACGTCATTGCATTGTTTAGCAAGTTGTTTAACAATTGTTCAATAAATTGTTTAACAAGTTGTTCAACATGTTTTTCAACAACTTGCTAAACAACGCCATGACGTAATATAAAACTGAATCAAACGGTAAAATTTTCATTCAAATCGGTCAACCATAACGAAAGTTATCCCACTTTTTCACTTTTTACAAAGTTAAAATGGCGGAATGTCAAAATTATGCATACAGCCACCTGTATACAAATAGCCTGTAATAACTTTATGTCAAAACTAGACCTAAAATTGAATCAAACAGTAGAATTTTCATTCAAATCGGTCAACCGTAATGAAAGTTATCTCACTTTTCATTTTTTTAAAAAGTTTCAATTATGCTTATAACCATCTATGCCAATAGTCTATATGACGTCATTATGACGTCACTTCCTGTTTTCGAACTGTCGTTTTCCAACTACTTTTTCGCGAGAAGGTATTCATGTTTTGATGGAAAATCTCGAAAATTTGGAGTCGGAAACAAGAAGAAGCTTTGCCGTCCCGAAACATCTGAAAGTTTTCATCGGCCTTCGATATTTAGGAACTGGAGCTTTTCAAGGTCGCGTCGGGGACGAATTGGGAATTAAAGTGTGACAACTGTCTGTATCACGATGTGTAACACAGTTCTTAGATGCAATGGTGAGATTTACACCGACTATATTGAAGTGGCCCGATGACAGTCAAGACACGAAAGCTTTCTTTTATGAAAAATACAAGTTGCCAAACATTGTTGGGTGTATAGATTGCACACATGTACAAATTATTTCACCTAGCAAAGATGAGGAGGCAGCATTTGTGAACAGAATGAGTTACCATCCGATTAATGTTCAGGCGGTTTCCGATCACAACTCTAAGTTCTTAAATGTTGTTGCGAATTCTCCGGGATTATTTCTTGATTCCCGAGTGTTAAGGGTAAGTAAATAAATTAAAAATCTCCATGTGAGTATGTGAAAATTACGAAGAAAATACAACACTTCCAAGTAACCTTCGTTGTTTTGCCAATGCATTTTTTTTTAATTTTAAAAATAGGATAAGCTAAATAAAAGCACGGCGTTCCCAATAAAAATGCTGAAAAATTCTGAGTTTCGAATAAAAATAAGCGGGTAAAAAATGAAAGAAATGATAAAGAGATTTCGCCTAAATATCAAATTTCTCTTGCAACGAAGGGCAATCGTTTTTTTAAACCCGTATGCTATTTCAAAAATTAATTGAAAGCTTTAACAAATAGTAAGCTGATCATCCAAGGTTACCAAAAAATATTTATTTATCTTGTCACAATGAAATGTAAAAAATAAAAACGATTTATTATTTGTTACAGGAATCAGCCTTGTACAGAAAATTTGAGAGCCATGAGAGAGGGGGAAATTTGCTAAGAGATAGTGGATATGCATGTAAGCGTTGGCTGTTGCCCCCATTTAGAGAGAACCAATTTAACCACTGCCACAAGAGGATTAACTTCAACTGGTATATTTGTCAGGGTTGGAAATGAACGTGTTGATAAATAGTGTAAATATTTTACGGACAGTTTCTTTATGATAAATTTAAATTGTAATTTATTTTGCCTCTATCTATATAAGCCAATTCGTACTTTCGGATCTTTCCGATGGAGGTGTCGTTTCGAATGCAAATAAATTATAAAGAAACGGTAAGTGAAAAACATCAATTTTCTTTCAATATTTTAATTAACTACAGAAAAGGATATTATTTTACAGAGAACGAAACGAGCCGGGGTGGCAATAGAAAGAGCGTTTGGCCAAGTAAAGAGAAGATGGGGTTCTATACATGGAAAAGTCCGACTTTCACCAAGAAAGGCGTGCAAGCTCATAGTTGCATGCTTTGCCCTACACAACTTGGCGAAAGAGTTCAACATGCCAGATTTACCGGCTGAAGTTTGGTCGAATCTTTAGTAGAAAATGAAATGACAATATTATTATAAATAAAAATAATGGAGTGGACCGATTATATCTGTTTATAAAGAAAAGGTACTCTTTGAATTTGTATGCGTGTTGTAATATTGTTATCTAAACATATAACAAAATAAATGACCCGAATAACTTGTATTTATATTTTTCAGATAACAGAAGGCGCAATGCACCACAGCCACCCATTGTTTTATATTTTGGGAATGAGGAAGGAGGCATGAGGCAGCTCATTGTGAACAGTTATTTTGATTAATAAGCATTACTGTGACTGATTTAGAAGTGTATATAAAATAAGTGAAAAAAGAAAAACGTTGAGAATCTACAGTAGTTTTATTTATTGAAACAAACAATAAATATGAACATTTTTTACACTTGTACATTCCGGTATATATTCAGCAATTAAATTCAGGGCTCTAAATTATCAGTAGCCTGAAACAGTTATATTTCGCCATCCATTGCATTGCCGAGTTCATATACATTGTGTTCCAAGTAAATAACGTTGGCTTTCATCATCTGCACTTCGTGAGTAACCTTTTCTATCTGCAAATTAGTAAGCTTTATTTGCGCATCAAACAACTCTATTTCTTTCACCATGTGCTGAGCCTTCATTCGTAGCGCCTGGCAGCGAAGTTCTTTCTCTGAAATCCTTTGAAGAGGTTTTCAAAGGAACCTAAACAAACAAAGTAAAATTTATTATCGCCTGCCCGAGGCAACTTTTTTTCTCAAAATAAAAATAAGACCGCTTGCCCGATGCAAATTTTTTTTCAAGAAAATTAACAAGATTTTTGGATGGCCTTCCGGAGGCAACTCCAAAAAAAGGCCAATTGCCTGGGGCAACTTTTTTCTCATCAAGAAAAATTTAGGCCAGATATAGAAATCGGATGTACCTTTATTTTGAATTTCTCGAGTTTTTCTTTCAATGCCGATTTTGGGCTTTCTAGTGCCTGGGATTCTATTTCGTAATCATCTGCAACTGAAGCGGTTGGCGTGTGGTAATGAGTAGATAAAAAATGTTATAAGTTTATGTCGTGTTAATTGGGTCATTATAGTCGAAAATTAGTTCTTTCGTATGGCTTACTTTAAAGTAAAAATACGTACCTTTGCTCAAAAATAGTGTCGATATCAAGACCACCGCTTATACCAACTATTTGTTCTCATTACCTTGATTATGTATAAGCGGATTCGTACTTTAACTTTTGCCGGAAATTTTTTGCGTTTCGACTGATTTTAGTTGGAATAAGGATATAAAGAATTGATAGAAAAAATTGGCCAAAATCAACAATTTTGCCAGAAACATATTCTTATGTTGTCTAATAAAGGGACTGAATAATAAGTAAAATAGTTTATTTTTATCTAATTTCCTAAAAGCATAAAAAAGATTTCTCAGTTTTTCTTGATGATTTGAACCAGTTTTTAACCCGGTCTGTGGAAGCGGATTTCAAGTTCTGCCATTTGCGTTTGAATGCGGTGGGAGATCTTGGATAATAGCCGACGACCGATATTTTTGAGCTTATTTCAGCCCATGTCTTGTTCTTCTTCTCTTTGGTTATTTTGTCATCGTATTTTCGATCTAAAATCTCCACTTGACAAGAGACCAAATCGTTAAGCAGTGTTACTTCGTCTCCGACCCAATTGGGCGCAACTTGCCTTTTCTTTTTTGATACTGTTTCAATCTCAGCGTCATTCCCACTAATGGTCGCCATTGGGTCTTTCCAATAACGAAAAATGCTATTTAAATAATATTTTTTTCTTTCTTTTAACAGTAAAGACAAAGCAGACGATAAATGGTACTCATATGATGCAGCTTTGTTTACATTGACAAACCGTTTATACGATTACGAGCAGTTCTGCTATTTATGAAAATTTTGCAATATTGAACTTAGAATGCATGTTGATAAACTTACGTAAGTTTACTTTTGTGAATATGATGTAAGTAAGTAAACTTACGTAAGTTTAATCTTTAGATCTAAGTTTAATATCTAAGTAAATAAACGTAGATGTTCGTGAATACGGCCACAGGAATGCAGAGGACAATAAGAGATGTTTAAGAATAAGAGGAATAAGAATAAGAATAACTTTATTCCAACTTCGAAACCGCTATATACAGAACACAATTAACAAAACCTCATGTTAATTGTACGTAACGATCAAAGAATGAAAAACAATAAAGTAAGATAAAATTAATACATGTTTGAAGATTGGAAGGGCTGAGCTGGAAGTTTAACTTATTCGAGAGCTCGCCCTGCCACCCATTTCTTTCTTGATGAAAAACTAAGCCAAATTATTACACTGTCTAGAACTATTCACGCTAGTAATCTACAGATATGAATATTATTTTACATCAGCTACTGGACATACTTCGAATCAGATAATATTTTAAGTGTACCACTGCAAAATACATAGTCTATAATCATTGAGAACATACTAAGAATATATTTAAACAGACTTAATAGGATTTTCTGTACTCAGACAGCAACTTACTTTTGCATTTTCTTTTGAAAGAATAAAGACTTTTGCTATCAGTTATAGCTTTAGGAAGTTTATTAAAAATACGGGGGCCAACTTGGGAAATACAATTACCTTAAATATTTGTTCGCGTATAATTAATTTTAAACTTATCTTTTTGACGAGTACTATAGTGTTTGTTTTCGCTTCCTAATTCAAAATACCCTTGGAGATTTTTGGGGAGACAATAATGAAAAGCTTTAAACATAATATTAGCTGTTTAAGCTCTACAATGTCTAGAAATTTAAGAATACCAAATCTTTAAAAAATATTATTTGTCTGAGCATATTTTTGCTTTAACCCTAACTGCTTTCTTTTGCATAATAACAATAGCTTGTAATTTTATTTTGTATGTATTTGCCCATATTTCAGAACAATAATTAAGATATGGCAAGACTAAAGAAGTGTATAATATTAACATAGCTTCTTCATTAAGAAAATCTTTTGCCCTATATAGAACTGCAACACACTTCGCTAACTTATTGACCACCTTATTTATTTGACTCACCCAATTTAACTTGACATCTATGATGACACCCAAAAATTTAGTAACACGGACCATCTCTAGAAACTGATCATTATTGCTTATTTTTACTTAAGTCGATATAAACCTTTCACTGAAAACCATATAATTAGTTTTAAGAGCATTTAGCGACAACTTGTTAACGTTGAACCATATATTCAATTTACTCAGTTAATTAGTAATATCATCACATAATGACTGCAAGTCATTACCGCTTTTAAATATATTCGTGTCATCCCCAAAAAGAAGTAATTTAAGTATTTCAGAAACATTACAAATATCATTAATATACAATATAACAAATTTGGGACCTAAAACAGAGCCTTGGGGAACACCGCATAAGATCTGAGAAAACTTCAAGTTATGTTCCTTAAGGTGTACGTACTGCATTCTATTTGATAAGTAGGTTTCAATCCAATCATTACATAAACCACGAATTCCATAATGTTCCAATTTTTTAACAATAGCGAATGATCAACGGTATCAAACGCCAAGTCTATAAATATACCCACCATATATTTTTTTCATCTAAAGTCGTACAAATTTCTTCAATAAGTTCCATGAGTGCTAAAGAAGTGCAGTGTTGGAACCTAAATCCGCATTGACTATTTGTTACCAATTTATTTTTATCTATAAAGTTTTGCATTCGTGAATCAATAATTTTTCTAAGATTTTAGAAAACTGCGGTAGTAGAGGCACTGGTCTGTAATTATTGAAGCTTCTCTTATCTCAGCTTTGAATAACGGAATAACCTTGGCAATTTTCATTTTATCTAGAAAGATACCCTTTTCAAAGAAATGTTGCAAATATGACAGAACGGCTTAACTAGATAAGGAAACATAGCTTTTACAAATTTAATGCTTAAGTCGTCACAATCACATGATGTTTTACTTTTACACTGATTAACAATATTTAATAATTCATTTTCACTAAGGGGAGATAAAAACATGGTGTTGGTATTTCTTTCATTCATATATTTAAGCACATTTTTATGTTCATATGAGGGAATATTTTTTGCAAGATTTGGTCCTACATTGACAAAAAATCCGTTTGCAATATTTTCGTTCCCATTTACACTTCTGTTGGCATCATCAAAGAATTTGTCAGGCAGGCTGTCAGCATTATTTGACTTTTTTATCACCGTATTTGTAACGTTCCAAGTTGATTGAACATTGTTCTTGTTTTGTTCCAAAAGAGTGCTGTAATATTCTTTTTCGTATCTGCGTAAAATAGTTGTTAGTTTATTTTTATATGTTTTATATTTCTTTTCAAGTTCCGCTTATTTACTTTTGATAAACGAAAAGTACAAGTTATTTTTCTTTTTACATGCATTTATTAATCCCGTTGTCATCCAATACTTTTTTGTTTTTTATTTACTGAAACTCTTTTTACAGGAAAATGTTTATTGTACAGAGACTTGATACATTCAATAAAATTTCCATAACCTTTTTTGCATCATCACACTGTAAGACTAAATCCCAATTTAATGCTTCAAGCTCACTCCTAAAACCTTCAAAACTATTTTGCGATAAAATTCGAATATTTTTGAATTGTTTTTTATCAGAGCGACATATTCCTCTGTGTTCGCATACGATAAAAATAGGCAGATGGTCAGATATGTCATTACATAAAACACCACTGATACTGTTCATTGTGAAGTCATTAGATTAAAGTAGCATAACTAGATGATAGACCTCTGGGTTTAGTGATCATGGGAAATAGACCGTAACTGTACATCATATCTAAAAATTTACTAGTACCTTTATGACTATTACACGTAAGCATATCCAGATTAAAATCACCACATATGTACAAAGATTTACTACTTTTGACAAATTTTAACAGTTTTTCTACAATATCCAATAAATTTTCAACTACTAAACCAGGTGTTCTATAAAAACAAGACACTATGGCATTTTTTTCCATTTTCAATATTAATTTCTACAGTGAGGCTTTCGAATAAATTGTCTACAGCACATGAAAATTCTTCAATCTTTTTTACTTCAAGATGCTTTGAAATATATAATGACACTCCTCCACCTCGTCTATTTTTTCTGACAGTAGTAAACATTTCATAATCTACAAGTTTAAAGGCCAAAGGGTCATAAAAGTTAAAGTTCATAATGCAGTACTCAAACAAGTGTGCAATCTCCGACGTTGGCTCTATCCCGGAGCTTCACAGTGATCGTCTTAACTGCGGCTGCCAGGTTCTGTTGCTGGCTTGCGGTCAAGAGGAGAGAGATAACCCTAGAGTAGGGAACAGGGTTTTAAAGGGTCGGTGGGACCAAACCAAAAAGAGGCCAAAATCGTTATTCAAGATAACACAGTTTACAACACAACCTCTCGGTTTTTTAAACTTTACCTTTCGTCCTCACTACATTCACACGAACATATATACATGCAGCGACCGATGCAGTCCTGGGTGATTTCTCAACCCAATTGCAATTAATTCTACTCTGCATTCACATGACGCGCTAATACAAGCATCAATCTGATAATAATATATACAATGTACAAACACGTTGATTTCCTTTACTCAGTTTAACTCAGAATGTAGAAGAATCTGATTACGTTATTAAGAGTGGTCTGAAAAACAATTTTCACGACGATTTTGAGAAGCTCTGTAATTTTGGTGGCTATGATAAAAAATTGATGAAGGAAAATTTATGTCCTTTTGGCCGTAAGGGTAAAGATGCGGAGCGTCAGATTGTAAGACCATTCCACGAAGATTTCCCATTATCAAAAATTGGCCAAGAGAGTCAAAATATGTCATTTTTATTAAAAAAAAAAGAATTCCATTGATGCCAAAAAATAACATTGGGGAATCAAGATGCCCACAGGCTCGCTTCAGTGTCATTTGTTGTGTTACGTAATGATGCGACTATATTTATGTTGAAATCATTATTTACATCCAAGCCGTCTTGGTTATTACGTCACATGGTCACATAACCAGAAAGAACATATTCAGTAAACAATACCCAAGGGTGGATAATTGTAACACTATCAATAATATAACATCTCCTTTTCTTAAGCAAAAATGCATTAGATAGTGCTTTACTGAAACAAAACACGGCTCTATTTCATGCGAAGAATACTTACTAAACTTTCAATACTTTTAAAGCATTTTACTGCTTTGAATTTTACACAATAAATAATATTGTGCAAGCGATTGAGAGCGATAAATGAGTACGAAAATGACTGAACTGTTGCTGAATGTTTATTTCTTGCGAAACAACATTAAAGTTCATTTCTGTAAAAAGATAAAAAAACATAATAGTAGAAAGAACATTAAGAAGCAAAAGCATGGGAAAATACTTTACTTAATTCTGACTCATCTCCCTTTTTTACTTCCGGTGTCGGTTGTGTGACGAGACTATTAAGTGGGCGACAATAGATAAAACAATATATACAATATGAACTAATATGTTTTAAAACACAAAATACCTATATGCGAACTGGATATCAATCACTGACTAAGAGAATTATTTACGCAAGCCATTAATATCCATCTGTATTTTCCAGAGTCCACACGGTAGTCCAAAATTTGTTTACCAGTTCAACTTATCGGGTCTCTTCGTTGTCCTTACTGACTTCGTAGTAAACGATGTTTTCTCTCCATTATCTTTCTCTCCATTATCAGGTACAATGTTTTTCTTGTCCAACAGTTTTTTAATGTTTTGATTTTGATTAACCTGAGAACTATCTGAGCTTGGGAAGAGGAAGGGCAATTGATGCGGTTCGATTTCTACGAAATTTGTTCCTAAGTGGAGCTGGGTAACTGACCTTTACCTTATAAGATCTTTGATCCTTTCTGTTATCTTTTATACGTACCGGCTGACCTGGTATGAGCTGTGAGAGGGGTTAGCATTGTGTTTTCTGTCATGATAGAATTTTATATTCTGCCTGTAAACTTCTTCTTTTCTGCGCATGTCCTGAGGCTGCGAGCGGGGTGTCAGTAGGTGTTGGGCTGCTGGTAATGTTGTTCTCAGCTGTCTGCAGAATAAAAGTTCAGCAGGGCTATATCCGTTATGGATGGGTGTTTACCTATAATTGAGAAGTGCTATGTAGGGATCGCTTTTTTTCTTCATGAGGTTTTTGAATGTTTTTATCGCTATTTCGGCACACCCATTTTCGCTCGCGTGAGTTGACGAAGATGTTAAATGGAGAAAATTGTACTCCATACTGAATTTCGCCATTGCACTGTTTTGTAGTTGTCCGCCATTGTCAGAAACTACAATTTCCGGGATCCCATATCTGGCAAAAATAGATTTGAGGTGATTTATTATAGCACCTGCATTTTGATCATCTTTAAGTAGAGCAATTTCCAAATACCTGGAATAGCAATCTACCACTACTAAGTAGGTCTTACCTCGAAGCTCACATAAATCACAAGCTACCTTCTGCCAAGGACACTCTAGAAGTGGGGTTGGTTCCAATAGCTCCACCGTTTCAGGCTGCTGCCTAATACAGGTCAGGCAATTTTTGACCATGTCTTCAATCTGCTTTGATAGGCCAACCCACCAAACTGAAATTCTTGCTCTTTCTCGGCATTTAGTAATGCCAAGATGACCGTCGCGTATACGATCTAAAATTTCAAGACGCATTGAGGACGGAATAACGATTCTGCTGTCCTTCAGTAGGGGGCTATCTTGAAAAGAGTACTCCGTAGCAAACTGCATATAAGGGAGTAAAATAGTTGGAACTTGACTTTTATCAGGCCAGCCTTCATGGGTGTACAACATTATTTGCGTGCATACTTCATCTTCATGTTGAAGTTCGCGATTTTGTTCTTACTTTCTTTCAGTGATAGGAAGAACTTCAATTACCTGCTTGACAAATGCTTCCGTTTCGTTTCCGTTTCTTCAGCTAAATTCGTTTTGACTTCTTCTGTTGAGGACAATGGAGCCCTGCTCAGGGTATCCGGAATGTACATTTCCTTACCTGGTAAATGTTGTATATTGAATCTGAACCGCACGAACCTGATTTTGAATCGGGTTATCCTAGGGGGTATTCCGTCGAGTCTCTTTTTGGCAAATATAGGTACCATCGGCTTATGTTCAGTGACTATCTAAGCCTAAGACATACTCAGCAATTTTTTCACAACCCCAAGTCAAGACCAAAGCCTCTTTTTCAATTTGTGCAAACCGTCGCTCATCGTCTGTTAGACTCCTACTCGCGTATGAGATAGGTCTAAATTCACCTGTAGTTGGCTCTTTCTGCAGAAGAACTGCACCTGGCCCAAATGATGAGCTGCCAACCATGATGCTTGTTTCGTGTTTGACACTGTATGTCTTGAGAGTGTTTCTGGAACTGAGTTCTTCTTTGATTTTCTCCAGAGCTATTTGTTGCTGTTTACCCCATGACCAATCAATTTCCTTTTTGAGGAGTTCACGCAATGGCTGTGTCATGTTGGCGAGATCTGGGATAAACTTACCTAACTGGTTTGTCATTCCTAAAAAACGACGTAGCTCTGTTATATTTGTGGGTGCAGGCATGTGTGTGATAGCCTTTGTCTTGCTGTCATCTGACAAAATACCACTGGGACCAATTTTATGCCCTACAAAACTTGCCTCTGTGTTGAGAAATTCACGCCTGCTTGGGTTTAGAGTGATTCCGACATGTTGTAACTTCTCCAAAATCGGAAATAGGGCTTGTTGGTGTGTCTTTGCTGTCCACCAATACATCGTCAATTCGAATATTGACATGTGGTTGTTGTTCCACAATGTCGTGTACAACCTCCTGGAAAACCTCTGACCCACTCAAAATACCAAATGGAATTCGTAAAAAGCTTTATCTTCCAAATTTTGTGATGAATCGAGTTAGACCCTACAATTTCCCAGCAAGTTTGATCTGATAAAAAGAGCTATTTGCGTCAAGTTTTATGAATATTTTGGCGTCCTGTCATTTAGCGAGTGTTGATTCAACTCTGGGAAGTTGATATCTCGGACGTATTACGTACTTGTTTAGTTGAGTTAAATCGACGCAAACGCGTACTTCTCCCGTTTTTGGTTTTGGAACCACCAGTATCCCAGCGCACCAGGGGGAAAGTCTCGTTTGGTTCGAGATGTCGAACTACCCCTGGCTGTACCACGTCATCTAACGCTGTTTTAACCTTGGGCAATAATGGATGAGCCACCCTTCTTGGTGTATTTATTGCAAATGGCTGCGCATCCGGTTTGATTTGTATTTTGCACTCGAAATCTTTTATCATCCCTAAGCCGAAAAATAATTCTGGGAACTTTACCAGGACATTTTGTTTAAAATTGGAAGAAGTTATTGCACTCGCAATGCTAACAAGTTGTAATTTACTGATTGGAGGTTTGCCCAGTAAGGGTGTGGCCAAATTTTTGACGACATAAACATTTTCTGAACAAGTGTTGTTGGATTTAGTGACACATCGCGCATTGAACCGACCAAGTACTTGTAAGGGCTCAAAATTTGCACCTATCAGAACCTTTTCTGGAGGTTCCAGGAGAACCTGTTTAGGTGGATAGTTGTAACACTATCAATAATATTACATTATTGAATAAATTGTGCTTGTAAATTGGATAATCTTGGGGCAGTATTTCCCAAAGTATATTCAGGCAATCAAGAGAGGCTTGATGGGGATTATATTTCGCGTGTTCTCTACAATGTATGACTATAGGAAGCCCTCGTTGTTTTGCCAAAACACAAAGTTCTTTTAGAATTTCCTGCTGAGCTTTTTTGCTTGGCCCGTCTATTGAGTAATCTAAACCAATTTTCCTCATGGCAACACCTTTCGGACAGGTTTCAACGGCGTCTGCTATCGTTTGAATAATTTCCATGTTAGGATTCTGGGCTTTGACGAGCTGTGGTTGGTAACCAATACAGGTAAAGAAACGGAAATTTTCGATAATATGTTCGCGTACGCCATGGCATGGAAAACTATTCGGATAGTAAACGACGTGACTACGTATTGAAGTTCTCTATTTGCTGCCCCCGAAAAAGCTTATCGAAAGGTATGGTATTCCTCAAATTTTCAGCGAGTGTTTTTCTAAATGGCAGTGGGCATCAACACCATACGCAAGGTATTCGTACGGATCGTCATACGTCAAAGAGTACGTTCTATCCTCGTATTTGTTTAGCGTAGCGTCTACGTTGACGTCATTAATGGCAACTGGAAATGATACGTTGTGATGATAAGAATGACTTGTATTCATTGAAGTATTATGATCCGGAGGCGTGCCGACCCCTTTCTCTGCGTTGGTAATGGTATATCACGAACGATGCACGAAGACTTATACGTTGCGGTGTTCAAGATCGAGTTCTTGATCTGCGATGGTACACGGTACGTCACTAACAATATAGGAAGACGTAGATGCTGTGGTAACGTCTCTTGGGAAATCCATGTTAGCGTAAGATGGTGGTTCGGCAGTACGTGCTATATCGCCTTGACGTTGAGGCGCATAGTTTTCCGCTAAAAAATCAAGGTCAGTCGAGGATAATTTTGAGTAAAGTAATAGTACATTCTTGCACCACGCAAGAGCCGACAGACAATTCGACATATGAAAGGTAATATTTTGACTAGGCAGTGGGTTCGCCAGAAACAGATGAAACTCCTCCACGATTGTTCGGTGTAGTGAGCCTACCTGCTCCGACGGAGCCACCTACAGATGATTTTGTCGCAGGAAACAAGGAAGGTCGTAAACATTGTGCACGTTTAATAATGTCGCGATTTCTGTTAAGAATTTCAGTATCTGTTCGCAACGTTCTTTTACTGGACCTAAATCGTCACGTTTAAAAAGATACTGCGAGCAATGTTGGAGAGAAAGATGGCATGTTACATTGTTAGCACTCCAGGTGCACTGAGGTAACGAAAGAAAGGACACACGAGTTTTTTTGTTTGACGTTTGAAGCGATACGAGACGCTAAACGAAGTGGTATCTGTTTTCGATAATGCTGAAGCACGAGGAGTATGCGTGATCGAAATGGTACAAACTTATTCAACTTAAACTTTGTGCAAGGTCTGTTGGAGGAACTTTTTAACACTGTATTATTTAAAATAAGAATTCTAAAGCAAATAAGAAACCAGATATGTTCTGCCAGACTATTTCGGAATATACTACTGATAAATCAAATGCCGCAAAAGTCGACTTTTTTCATTATTTCATCAATTTATGTTACTGACTATATAAACAAGTTATTTTCTTGAAAATAGAGAAAATTGAAAAAAAATGAAAATTTTAAATAATTTCTTAAAATTTTTAAATTTCAATGTGTTTCAATACTTGACTACCGAGTTAAATGTAAGCAGTCAAATTTAAATTCAGTTTTAATAAGTTAATTTTCCTTACGCCAAAAGGTTAGAAATTACATTGTTAAACTTATTTTTCACCAAAAATAGCTTACCAAAAATATCGATAACAGGACTTTTCCCGCGGGACCGTTCCCCCCTTATGATTCCTCCCATAGGACATTTCCGCCCCTTTAAATTTGCTCAAAGTCAACCCCTAGAAATTCTAAATTGATTGTAATTTTAAGATCATTCGAAAATTGTTACAATTAAGCCGAGACCAAAAACTGCATTAAGAACATCAATCGTGAACTCATTGCAGTTCATACATACATTTAGAACATCAGTCGAGAAATCAATTACAATTTATTCATGGAAGTCCTAGACCCAAAATTGCAATCGCTTTCTGGATGTGTCGAATTAAAGAACAAAGCTTGAACAATGTGATTATTGATTAAATTATCGGTGGTCATCTACCACAACCCAACTACCACAACATTCAGTTCTAACAGAGTGTATATGTTCTTTAAATATAGTGCAAAAGACGCTCAGAAACTATGTTGACTGATGGCTACAGCTCGTAGAATGTGCTGTGCTGAATAAAGTTCGCAGTTGTGTGTCTTTTAATACAGCGCAGTAAAGATAGTGTAACAAAAGCATTAACTGAAAATGTGGAAAGACGTTGGTTATTTTTAGCACATGCCGCAGAAGTACTCGAATGAATGAAATAAATAAACGATTCTATGAAAGGGTGCGTTTTATTGAAAATACGATGGTGAATAAAAATAAAATCAACCAGTCGAGGGGAAACGTCTACGGAGAGAGATGTCCTACGTGGGGAACCGTCCCGGGGAAACATATGGGGGGAACGGCCCCTGGGGGGGGAGTCCTGGACTCAAAAATATCTTGTTAATTATGTGCTTCCGAATTTTTGTGTTAAATCATATGCTGTTCTGATGTAAAGATACATAAATAAATCTATCTATGTGCCCAGAAGTAGGATTGCGTATCACCTTTATCGAATTTTTGAAAGGGAGAGGGCACTTAACTTCACTTGGGGCTACCTAACTCCTTTTTTCTATATAAGTCCAGGTAAAGGTGTTTTACTTGGGCCAGGAAGGTGGTCACTATATATACATGTTTAAGGTACACTTTTCTATCCGGGTCTGGAAGTTGGTCACTACAAGAGGTTTTACTGTACGTCTTTTTTTCCAGATGATAATCACTACGAAAAAGGTTGTCACTAAAAGGAATTTTACTACTCGTCTTTTTCCGAGTCTAGAAGGTGGTCACGAAAACAGATTTTTCTGTCTGTATTCTTATTTGAAACTGGAAGCCCAAAACGTAAACAAACACTGACAGATGATTGAGGAAGCTGACTTTTCTACACCTTAACGAGAAATATGCAGCTCATTAAAAATTTCTCCTGTTGTGCATGAACTTAATAGGGACCGGTATGCAGGATTCGTGCCTCAGAAGATATGAAGTTGACCCATATTAGCGGAACAATGAAAGGCTTCGTTGCTCTGATAGGGAGATAAACGAAGTTGCTCAAGTCATAATCCTAGAGGACTCTCGCGGTCTTCCTACAGCAAGAGTCATATTCCCTGTAATAGAACATGACACCGAATGGGTGTTTCTCATTCACTGTCTCTGAAAAACGATACATGACGGCGTGATGACGAAAAAACATGGCGTAGATACATTCCAAATGAGATAGGTATCTGAAATCAGATACGGTTATATCCGAAATCCTCAATTACCGCTCACTGAAAAATAGTTCTTACGCGTGAAACATCGATTCTCTATTATTTGCAGTATCATGGGAGTTGCATTCAAACATTGACTTAGTTATGTCATTATTTTTAATAAAAAAGGTTAAGACACATGAGAACTTCATAGTTGCCGTCATGTTGTGACGTCACATAGAACTGTATCTGACCGTATCGCGGAAGTTTTAATAGGATAGAAAAAATGGTGTCGAGACATCTTTTTCTCGATATGCTATATTTGTTTTTCGAGACAGCCCTATCTGATGAGTGAATGAAAAACACGGCTTGATATTAATTTTGCCAATCTCGCAGCACGACTGGGGCGAATGGCGTTAGTTCAGAAAGAGTGCATCACATACACGGTCCAATTGTAATTGTAAATTATGTGGTATATTTTTATGGTCAAATAAAAATTTTGTACTGAGAAAAATGTGTGTTTTCTTGAGATCAGGATATACAATCCCACATTATCACCCACAACAACAATTAATCTACAACTGTAAAACCACCCTTTACTCAAGTTTGGGAGTTTCGCCGAGGTCGAAAACGAAAAAGATTATTGGTTATTTCTATTATAGGAACTGTGACCCTTTCTGTCATAAGAAGGTGGAAAAGGTCCGCTGAGACTGCTTAAGTCAGAGCTGACTTTGAGCTAGCAACAGAATGAAGACTGTCATAGAAAGACTGCAAGTGGCCTTGTAAATCTATCCAAAAACAAAATATCTGAGTCCAACACTTGCACCAAAACGGCTTAAAAATCCTAACTGGGTGTCGTTTAAACAGACTCGATTACAAGACACAAATATGCAACTTTTCGCACAACCAGGAAGTAAAACGATGTGTTTTCTAATTTCTATATCACAATTTCACTATTTCTATGTCTCATTTTGAAAGGGGTTCTGGCAGTTTCATGCGCCTTTACCATTTCTTTCCGCAACGTCTTGACATACTCTAGCTCACTTAAATCCGATTCGGCCCAACCTTGAAAACAGAGGTCAGCGGGTTGTCAAATTTCCCACCCAACATTAACATATCTGGTGTCAACCCAGTTTGTCGGTTAGGAGAGGCTCTAATGGTTCCTGCAAGCTGTTGCAAATGATCATCTCAAGTGCTTGTTTCTGATTCAAGAAACATCGAATCATCTGTAATATTGTTGTGTTGTATCCCTCTACCTGTCCGTTTGCTGCTAGATGATATGGAGTGGATCTCAATTTGAGAATGTTCAAGAGATCACAAACTGCGCGGAAAAGCTTTCCATCAAAAGCTTTACCCTTATCGATAAATATTTGCAGAGGACATCCGAACCTAGAAATAAATCGGCCAACTGTGGTCTTTGCCACCGCTTCGGCTGATTGATCTGAAATAGGATAGGAATCAACCCCCTTCGCAAACTGGTCAACCATCATTAAAGTGTAAAGGTTGTGATGTTTGCTTGGGACAATAGAGCCGAATACATTAATGTGAACCCTTCCCACTGGGGCTGATACATGTTAGCTTTGCATTTCGGCTTTTTGGTTTAACGGTAAATTTTTCTGTTCATTGCAAACACTACAGGATTTTACATAATTTTTACAATCTGTCGCTATGTGGTACCAAATAAAAGATTGCTTAATTTTGTGTAAAGCTTTATCAAATCCTAAACGACTCGCCAGAGGATTGTCATGACAAAATCTAAGAATTTCGTCTACAATACTCTCTGGGACTATAAACAGATATTTTGCAGGATGTGGATCATGACCCCGTTTATAATACAGTAAGTCGTGTCGAACCACCAACTGGGAGTTGTATTGCCAAAATTTCTTAACTTCCGGATTTGATAAGGCAAATTCGTACTTGTCGATTGTCTGTTTGTCTATCCATTTTCAGTAAAGTGCCAAGGACAATGATTTATGCGAATTTTGTTATACCAATTTGAGAGAGGTTCACCAAAGAGTTATTTAATTTAGTAGATTCTACGAATGTAATATTTCAAAATTTAAGTGGAGCAGAATTACATTTCGGTTCCGAAAACCCGGCAGTAAATATGACCCTATTGCTCACAAAAACTATGTTTGTCATATCAGAACATACAAGAAAAAGCTGTCATTGTACTCTCTACTTAACGAAATATTTAAAAAAAACAATGTCGGCAGAGAAATTCCAAAAAAAATATTGCCAATTTGAAAATTTACATACAGTGAAGAATTACTTGCGAACATTGGTTAAATTGTGCAAAAACCAGCTGGCGGAATGGGAATAAAATAATATTATTTGTGTGTATGTAGTGACGTTCCATTCTAATTGTATGTACGTCTTTGTTACGTCCTGTAATTAAGAAAATGAAATTATTATTAAAAACAAAAAATAAAGCGGAAACGCATATATGAGCTCTTTAGACCTCCATTCACGATACTGACAGTTTGGGGTTCAAAAGTGCCTTCATCTCTAAATACGGGTTGTAGGTACATAACCCAAAAAGACTTCCTTTTGGGTTATGTAATTCACCCACGACTTTTTCTAGGGCAATGCAGTTAGTTCTTAGAGGACTAACCTGGAAAATAGTTCTTTCTTATTTAGACGATATCGGTATTCTATGAAAATCTTTCGGTGAGCATATGAACAATCTATGTGAAGTCTTTGCACGATTGAAGACTTTTATTTTGAAGCTGAAACTAAGAAAATATTCCCTATTCAAGACAGAAATTGAATTCTTAGGCAGGATGTGAACAAGAATGAAATCACTATACACCTCAATCATATTGAAAAAGTTACCGATTGACCGGAACCGAAAACAATCAGTGAAGTCGAAAAGTTCTTAGGATTTGTAAACTAGCACAGAGACTTCTTGCAAAATTTGGCAGAAGTTTTATCAAGTCTGTATGAAGTATTGAAAAAGAATGTGGAATTCTTATGGACAGACAAACACTAGAAATCGTTTGATATTTTGAAAGAAATGCTGGTGAATGCAAGAAGTCTAGGGCGAACCAGACCTCCAAATTTATTTCAGATACGGACGTACCTTTGACCGCTATTTGCGGGCAACTCAGTCAAATAAAGTCCGATGGGTCAGAAGTCGTTATAAGTTACGGTTTGTTGCTACTCAAACCATCTCAAAAAAATTACTGTGCAACCAGACGCGGGTTATTGGCGGTTGTACGATTTACTGGGCAATTTAGGTATTATATTTTAGGACGCCTTTTATGTTCAGACCCATCACAATTTATTGAAGTGGCTAACATGATTCAAAAACATTCAGGGAATTTTGGCACGTTGGTTAAAGAACTAGGCCAATATGATATGGTTATATTACACCGTGCTGGCGTTTAACATGTGAATGCCGATGCCCTTTCACGCGATTTTGTGATTGTTATGAAGCTGGAAAGGATCTTAGTAGTTTGCCTTGTGCTACGAATGGGTTACCGTGCAACTTTTGGAGTGACAATATGGTGAATAGTTCGGTGCACATATAAACTGAACATACACGACAGATTTAACGTAGAAACAAATTATTATATTCTAGTTGTTTTCTGTTATAAACTACAATTGTGTTCGAAACGTATATGCATTAAAACATCTCTTTTCTACGCCAAACGATATATAAAAACAATGCTTTTTACTACATGCATACACAGAAACACAAAACATACACATATATACAACACAAAATGTACAAATAAATACAATATACTATTCTACCACCACTACAGTCTATATACATAATATCCTTTCAACAGTATTCGCTTTTATCCAACTGTTGAATTTCTTTGGCCAATATAGTTATCTTACATAATATTCTTTATTTTGCCCCCTCCCCCTTTCGCGAAGAATTTTTTCAATCTCAAACTGTTCATTGTCTTTAAAATAAACCTTTTGGAGTTCTGACTGGTAAAAACTGCCGGTAATTTGATTATTATTATAATCTTAGAGTCTTTAAATAGGCACATGACCTCTTCTAAAGAGCCGAGCTACAGTGAAAACTTTTCCAGTCCAGCTTTGGTCGTATTCTCTAGCCAACTTATTATTGCGTTATGCGAACTTTATCTCCGGGCTTGAATTTATATTGGCTAGGTATTATTTTATCTGAGGTCGGTTAAAGTATGTAGTAAGCCGTGCGTCTTCTTCGTTGTCGAGTGTGACGTCGTTAGGAGCAGCACCTATGGTATGAATCGGCAGTTTTGAAGTTTGTCGACGTATTTGTCGCTATTTGTAAAGGTCAAATAACGGTTTATTTTTGTTTTAATTGTTTTAGTGATACACTCACTTATAGAGGCTTTATTTTTATTTTGGGCAAACATCTGTAGAATATTCTTTGACTTCATCAGAGCTTTGACAGCATTAGCGCGAAATTCTTGGCCTTTGTCTGTACAAATTCAGTTTGGCTTCCCTCCTTCACGAAAAATGTCTTGAAATGCCTTATAAACAGAAGCTCCTGTTTTATCCTTCAGAGGAAGCAGCCATAGATATTTTGAGAAGGTGTCAAGCACAACCAGCACATACTTGAAACCACTATTATCCTTTGAATATTTTACCAAGATCTGCTGACCATTGATCGTCTTTTCCAGCAGCAAAAATATGTGTTTGCTTAGGTTGTCTTTTGGATCTCTGTAGACTATGGGGTTCTTGCTGTTAAAGCCACTTTCTTCTTTTGTATGGGCTAATGTTAAATCTGCTATCTTGCTTCACAAACTCATGGAGTTTCTCTGGACCAAAAAACTTGCAGGTTTAGCTGGGTTAAAATATATGTCTCTGAGATAATTATCAAAAGGTGGCTTTGAATGAAAACTGCCTAATATGTTTTGCACTTATATCTTCTTCACTGCCAATTGAATCTGTATCACTGGAAGCGACATTTTCAAATAAGGCTTCCAGTTGGCTTCGAAACTGGAGCAAAGCCATTTTTTGGCCTGTTTGTCGCTGTATCCTTTCTTTACGTTATCGTCAATGGCGGTTAAAATTTGGTTGTGAATTGAATCGTTGCGCAGTTGAATCCAATGACCCAGTAATGTTCCATATCTTTGTAGAAACGCCATCATATCAGATTTTTGCATTTTTTCAGCGGCTTTATCTTCTTCCATACCCTTTCTGATATATTTTTCTACCTTCTTGCGGGATTCATCCTCACTCTTTCTTTAACTGATGTCATCAAAGTTTGGAAGAGAGGCCATTCGGCGTCAGTGCTAACGTCTATTTGAGCTTCTAATTTTGGCTGTTCCTCTATTTTTGTTTTCTTTAAGGAAGACTGGCTCTCAGGACACCAATTTTTAACATATCTTTGTAAGTCGAGAACACTATACCGCAATCGTCCGACGATACCATGGTTTCTTCTTCGTTCTCGGAGATGTGTTCGCTTTGACTGTCAAACGTCAAATGGTCGTTTGCATTCGGTTCTCGGCCTATTATAGCTTTTGGGTCACCGTCTTCTTTCACCTCACCAAGTTTTAAATCGCTGCAATTCTGGTGTATTATGTTTGGCATCAATCGAAAGATACCCGCGAGGTTTTTCTGTTGCTTTATTATACACCATTAGAAATTCGTCAAGTCGGCCAGGAAACATGAAGGTGCCTAGTGTTCTAATTTGATTATGACTCATTGGCGACTTGAATATGATCATATACTGTGTATTGCGGCGCTGAGTTGTTGTATTCTTCCCTGTAGGAAATAGACTCTGTGTTAGATTGATAACACTGAAATTGCGATGGGATGAGCCCTCGGTAAATAGATCCGCAATTTTTGGATCGTTAGCGGTTATTGACATTAAATCGTCCAATATGATGACATTGTTCTTTCTCACATCAAAGAAGTCGTCGCTGTCTAGGTTGCTTGGTATCCCTTGTATAAATTCAATATGAGGTATTGTTCTTTGCATTTCTGCATACAGCGGTTGCCATCGTTTATAGAGTACAACGATTCTGTCAGGCCTTGGTTTGAATTTTCCTTGTTGTAATAGCTTAATAATTAAATGCGTCTTTTCACCGCTGAACATGTGGTCTTTCAGTAGATCTGTCATGTGAATTATATAAATATATGGTATCTATTTTTACTGGATGCATTGCTCTTAAATGTCTCATCACATTATCCTTTCTTGAAAAAAATCTGCTTGCATTCAGGGTATTGAGACATATTGTCGTTTAAGCGTTCTAAATCAAAATGAAGAAATCTTTCAAGTGCAGTCCTTATATAGCATTTGCATGATCTAATATGAAAGTTTTCGTTTTCTTGGTATTGATGTTCTTTTTATCGTCGACATCTTTTATTCTCTGCTTGTTGGCCTCTTCTATGTTACCCTTGAGTTCACTTTTAGCTTGTTGTATTTGTCTCAGTTGGAGTCACCAGTGTTCTATTTGATCCAGTGGCACTACCCTCTTGTTCCTTGTACTCTGCCATGCAGTCATCTATTATGTAGTAGCCCTTGTGTGAATATGGTATTTTGCCTTTAGCCGTTTTGTCATAGAGTTTATTCACATTTGCTGTTCTCAGTATAAATCATGTTTACTCGTCAACGTCTAAACGCCTACTAAACTAAATTGTAGAGCGCCCCCCTTTATATACTCTCTGGCGGGGAATTCCCAAAATCATTTTTAGCACGAAAAGTTTCATCCATTCAGGTTGCTCCATTGTCGTCTATGGATGTCGTAATGGTGGTTGTTTTAGACATGCTTGTTGTAACAATAGCCAAACGGATCGGTATTGTAGTCTTCAGTTATTACACGCTTGTTAAAAACTATCTTGTATTCTTTTGTTTCGTGCGATTTGACCAGCATTTTATCCATTTCTGCCTCCTAATGACCGTGTTAGTTATTGTAACTCTATCATCCGGATTGTCTATGATATGCTTTACTGTATCAAAGTCAATCTTCAAAGCTGTCTTAAAATTCAAAGTGAGTCCCTTAACTTTCGTCATTGTCTCTATTCCACTTGGCTTTTGAATCTTCTGGGCGTAATTCTTTGCACCACCGCTCACAAAGTGTGTAATTTCGCCATCTGTCATTTCATCAGTCAATTCCCTTAAAAAGTAGGTAGCTCCTTTTTGGTGGTGGTAAAGATCACCGAGTCCGTGTCCCAGTACAAAGCTCTTGGTTCTAGCTCTTCCAAATACTCGTACAGTTTTAGGCGTGCTTGGGCTGTGGTATAAGCTGCTATAATAACGTTGGTTCTTGAACTGGTCTCGACAAAATCTTCCTTGAACTTCCACCTCATTTTCACCATGTCTTCTGATTCAAAACTGACGTCTGTGACCTCCTGGCTTTCACTTGTAAGTAGATAAAAACACTTCTTCGACTCTTTCACACGTTCCAGCTGACACGTGTTTGATCTGTGTCCGAACTTGCCCCAAAACGAGTTGAGTATAAGTTGGCTAGCGATTTCAAACCAGTGTTCTTCTTAATGTTGGTGTAATCCAGCCTTATACCCTCCTTCTCATAATAGGTGTAATGTAAGACTGCCTGTCATCTTCGCTGTTATACTATGCAGGTCAGCCGCTTGTCTCCTGTTTAGGTTTTAGGAATGTATCGATGTAGTTAGTTAAGACGCCACCAGTCTTTGAAATTGATTCATACTGCTCTGTTTCCTCAAAATGACACACTTGATAAATCTTCAGGATTCTATAGCCTTTCTCAGTAGCCTTCTTCAACGCATCTGTTGTCTATTCGCCGTGTAAAACGCGTTCATTTTTGTCATGATTGCAAACTTCAATTCCTTCTGTGGCACATGTTTTGCACAAAGCAAAAATCAGCTTGTTGTTGATGTTGCTTTATAAAACGGGTATGAACAGACCTCGAAGAGGGAGTATCGTGCACTTGACTAACCCTTCATGACACTCAATTTACTTAAAATCTTTAAATATTCTGGTTGGGGGACCAACAGGATATTTCCCATATTTGTTTATGTAAGGGTATAGTGAGGTGCACTTGATACTTTGTTTGGGGTAGCTTCTTTAAACAGTTGAAATGTCTCCGTTCTTGCTCCATAGAATGCTGCCCTAGGATTCAGAAGTGTTACAAGTTCTAACTGATTCACAAACCGTTTGATGTCTTCATCTTGTGCAATTTGTTTTTCTCACTCACATTCCCAAATCCTTCTGCATACATAACCCTCATTCTCTAGAAACCTCTGCTTCTCAACAGTTGCTTGATAAGTTCCTCCATGGTTTTTTCATTCACGGTATTCACAGTGCTTCTGGCAAAACATTTTAAATATCCATGCAAGAAACAGCCATGAAATTCTGCTGCTATCTTTTCACCACTATCAGTCTCATAAAAACCGTCTAGCTTGTATTTGTCGACCTTGTTTTCGCCACCATTCTTTGCGGTTTGTATCGAGATATTTTCATTATGTTGTAGTTATTCTAGCCACTGTATAGCTTTGATGGAGTGGTTGTCTTCAGGGCTGTAACCTTGGGCTGTGATAAGAGCAATAGCACTTTTCTCCAGGAAATTTTGCCTGAAGACTTTCATACGCGCAGCGGCAATAATAATACAGTTCTTGAATGGGTTTACATCTGTGATATCCATAAACAGCTTTCTCAATTCTAAGCAATGACATCTTAAAATATCGACATCGGATCTGCAATATTTAAGTAGCTCTTCCTGAAGCTTAAACTTGTTGGTTTTGTTTTGATGACACAACGGCATAAATTGTTCTCTGACAGCTACAATCATGCTGTCGAGGTTGTAGTAAGACATGTCTGGTAAGTCATTAGTATTGAACATATGGGGGAAGCAACCTTTGACTAACTCATCAAGCCCACACATCTGTGGCAAATTCTTTAGTGCAGTAGGCATAAAGTTGATCAAATAGCAAAACTCGATGCGAAACTTCCATGGACACGTTTTTGCTGCCGTTTGGTATCATGCTTGGAATAACGGCACTCTTGTATAAATATTGAACAATATGGTATGGATCAAAGCCCTTGAAATTGTGACAAAATACCAGAAAAAAAGTCACCTGCAGAAATTGTCGTTGGTATCTTCCCCTGTAAATACGACTTCGTTTGGCCCGCACTTTGTGCATTCGCTTTTGGGGGTTATTTTGCACACCTTGTAAACCACACAACAGATTGGTCTGTGATGCAGAGAACCACACTCTGACTTATTGCAATTAACGCATTTCTCTGTGATTGGACTATAAAAACAACCGTTTTCACACTGAACCTGTTTGTCTTGGGTACATTCAAAATCAAAGAATATGCACGTTAGTTTTTTGCTGATCGAATCGTCGTCTTCGACAGGTAGCATTCATGTCCTGCTAAAATGTAGTCTTTACAGGTGTCGCAATAGATTTCACCACACTTGTGATTTCGTTTGTGTTTGTTTTTGTTGATCAGTTGATCACAATCTGCGCATCAGTAATAAGTGTTGCATGCAGAGTTTCCCTTTTCTGTTATCTTCTTGTGTAAACCATAGCACTCTGTGCCCTTGAAATATCTATGACATTCACTGCAGTATATACGTTCTTCGTCGACCTCCTTGTGGATTTGACGGCAAAGATGGCAGGGATTGTTACACCCATATCGTTTTTTGTGATCATAGCCCTTCTGGCACACACGACAGTGGTATTTTCTGTTCAGGAAAGCTTGCATGGAAGTGATGACGGCGTAGTGATTGCCATGGTAGTAAAAATATATCTTCTTGTCTTCGTCGGACCCAGAGTAAATAATGTCATCAAAGTGGTCACGTGTTACAACATGATAGTCGGGGAGAACGAACTGAAACTGTTTGATCTCATCTATACCACAGTTTCCTAATTACATATCCGCCCTTTGATGGAGATCTTTGACAAGTTCTTTTTGAATAAATTTCCCTTGACGTGTGCTGTTGTACAGTGAGTGTTGGTCAATCCTTGCTTAAGCAGTCACAATAGCTCGGGCACAGCAAAGATCATCGTTATTGCTTATGAGTATAACACACTTTTTTCCTATCAAAATTCCTCCAAATCAACGTCGCCTGCCGTTTTGCCACTGCCTGTTTGTAATTTTGAATGAATGCAGAATGTCGATTTTAAAACTGCCGTTCAGAACAAGTTGTTCATAAGTTTGCAGTACTCTTTGATTTTTCCCCAAGAAATGTTCAAGTGCCAACTGGGACTTTTTCATCAAGGGACGTTGTATCGGGAAGTCCAATTCGGAGCTCAGAACAGCCATTGGAATTAGGTCATTGTCATCGGCCTGCTTGGTGACCTCTCCCATAATTGAGATAAAAAGGGTTTTCTAAGCTTTGATAATTTCTTTTACATCCCTCTTCCAGGTCTTTAACACTGGCTTTATAAGCGGCATTGATGGTATTGAAGTTGACACTTCTCCATTCCCGTATCTTTGTGAGGTTATAAAACTCCTGGGGAGATTCTTTAAACTTTTTAGGCACAGACATAGGTTCTTATTCTTAAGGTCGTTTACCTCCTGTTTAATGCCAGGCATTTTATGGCGTAGAAGGCTGTCTTTACGGGTAAATGTTATCCCACGATCGTCACAACGGTGAAGGTTGAAATTAACATGCTTCAGCACATGTCTGTTTAGAGTATCTTTCCTGCCAAACGTTTTATTACAAACGTAACGCACAGAAGCGTTGGCTTGGAAAACATTGTTGTCTGCAAAATGAAAAAAGGGTTGTCTTAATAGGTACGGTTCTGAATGTATTTAGGCTATGCTTTGTGTAAGAACAGATCACGTGACAATAACATTACCTCGGTGGAGTTGAAAATTACACTATAAATATTATTATTCTTTGTCTGGTAGGCTCTAGCTAATCAATACACTGCAGAGGTATTTATGATGCCAAGCCCCATATATGGGGTTAATTATAGAGACAAGCAAATTTAAAAAAGACTGTGGGGTAATTGATAATGTTGATATATCAAACACACTTGTTAATTTTATCCTTTGAAAACTGAGATATTCCTTTAGCAGCACGTCCTTGAAGTGTTGAGGTGTCTGACCATATAATGAGGATTATTCGCGCATGTGTGCTGTATATACCCTTATAGCAAGGTTGGGGGAAATTCAAGGGATAAGTACCTAATTGTTATCGACCTATCACAAATTGTTAGTTTTGGGAAAAAAATCTAGTATTTAAGCGACATAAGAAAATATTATTTAAAAGATGTGATTGACAAATTATTTAAAAATGTAAAAAAATATGTTATCTTAAAAGACAATAACGTATTTTTAAGCAACAATGCTACGTCCGCAGAAGTTCTTTACACCACAAGCTATTCAAGTATGCATTTCTATAAATGGGTTATGACGTCACTGGGTCAGCTGTACTCCCACCGCTGAACTCAGATCCTTAACTATTTCGCCTATGGGTCTCAAGTAACGCATATGCTACTGATGAATGATAATTGCTCTGCCAAGAATAATTTTAATTCCCTAACTCAACTAATTACTCTAAAATTGCAGGCAACTACCTTTTAATTCAAATGATTTTAGACCTGTGATTGAGGTCTACGCTACTGGGCAGAACAGTTCCGCGAAATAGCCTCAAGATCCTGTTGAACACTGCTACTGAAGTGCACGAGATTTATTCTATAAATCACATCATCATTAATTTTACAAACACATTATCCTGTTAAGAAAAAGGTAGCAAAAGATTCAAAATTTGTCAATTTGCTTGACTTAACTAGAGTGTTCCATAACTCATATGGGAGATTATTATCCAAATTTGTTTCATTCAGCTAGAAATGGCACAAAACGCATATAAAACACTGGGTTTCCTTTCAAATATATTTTTCTTGGCCAGCAAGGTAAAAATCTTAATAGCCAGCTAGACAGAGTCTTTATGGAAAGGTACTTCTTCAGTTTTATGTAATCTGTTTTTTATCGATATCTATGTTACTCTTTATCGCTATAGATGTTACTCAATCTGCTTCTGAAAACAATTGTTCTCTCTCTCTCTCTCTCTCTCTCTCTCTCTCTTTCTCTCTCTCTCTCTCTCTCTCTCTCTCTCTCTCTCTCTCTCTCTCTCTCTCTCTCTCTCTCTCTCTCTCTCTCTCTCTCTATATATATATATATATATATATATATATATATATATATATATATATGTTCTTGGCAGATCTGTTAGTTGTCTATATCCTTGTTCCTTGTTTCTAAGTCAGTATCTATTCATGAGCGTTTAAACTTTGTACATCCTAGGATCAATGCATCTCATACCAAACTGTGGACAGATACCATAGAAAATGATAAAAATAGAATACCAACCATGCTTATGGTGCAATAAATGCAGAACAACAAAAAGGGGGCCCACTGTAGAGTATGGGGAGAAACGACTAAGAACTTGCAATATTTTACAACGGATTTCAAAAACAACACATTAATTGTGAACGTGTGCATAAAATTGATCAAATCGTTAATGAACTTTGTGGCAACTGTCAGGAAGAAAAGATATTTCCAACAATTTTGCTGACTCTCATTAAACGGGAATTTTCTTAAAGAAAATGATAAAGGTCTGCAATTATTTTCATACCACTCTTACATAAATGGTAATCTGAGCAAAGCAGATGTATTTTTGTGCAATTTCTATACTTTCTTTAACAAAATGTTACCTCAGAGAAACTAACGTTTACTTAATACAACCGAAGTTCAATCAGCTATCGAATATATAAAGCTGTTATTTATGTGTTAATGAGACATGAAAGCAATACAAACAACATTACTGGTATTTTTTGCGCATTGTTCCAGTTTGGTGTCGTGTGCAAAGTTTTCTGAGCGAAAATGGGTGAATCTATGGAAAAAACAAAGGATAAGTATTGCAAAATGGAAAGTAGAAATGGAAATTTTGCACAACAAAACGAAAGTGATGACGCATATGATGACGATGCCATACTGAAAGGCACACATTATCTTGTGAAGCGACTTGATGGGACTTGGCGTATGTATCAGTTCCAAGTAACTCCGTTTTTTACTCACCAAGTCTGCGGGGTTGTTATCCTATACCCTTAAAATCATCCTACCATTGAATTAAATTTTAGGCTAAATAGGACTGGAAAATAAACACCGCAATATCTTTATTGTAGATTTCTCAAAGATCATGCACTCGTCAATAAACTATTTCGCACTTTGACTTTTGTCTTAACAGAATGTGGGTTAAGGATATAAAGAAATGATAGAAAAACCGTCAAAAATCAACAAAATTCCATTTGCCAGAAACCTGTTCACATGCTGGTTATTAAAGGGACTGAATAATATGTAAAATGGTTTTTAAAAGATCATATGATGGCTTTAAAAATTTGAAAGTGCATGTTGAAAAAATTAGAATTTTGATGTTTTTCCTCATCATTTCTTTATAATTTATCCAAAAAAAAAAAAAAAATGCAGTCGAAACAACACCTCCACTGGAAAGACCCGAAAGTGCGAATTAGCTTATCAGAAGCGGATTCGAACTTGGAATTTTGTCAAAGACAGTTTTTGCGTTTTGACTTAATTCAGGTGGAATGTGGATATAAAGAAGTGATGAAAAAACATGGAAAAATCAGGAAAATTCGATTTTGTATCAAACCTACTCGCCTGTTGGCTATTAAATGGGCTGAATAATATGTGAAATAAGCGTTTTGAGTGTTTCGAATAACATGCGCAAGAATTTAGAATTCCGACTGCGAGAGGACCGGCTAAAAATGAAAGAAATGGTAGGAAAATATAGAAATAAAAACAGCTCATACTCGGAACATAAAAGAAATTGAAACTAGAAACTATTTGTTAAAACTTTTAATTAATTTTTAAAATAGCATAGGGGTTGTTAAAAACCGGATTGCTCTTTGGTGCAAGAGAAATTTGACATTTAGGCGAAATCCCTCTATTATTTCGTTCATTTTTTACCCGGTTATTTTTATTCGAAACGCAGAATTTTTACGCATTTTAATTAGGAACGCCCAAACTGTGATTTGGCTTGTAGTTTTCAAAAGATTAAATGATAGCATTTTAAATTTGAAAGCGTGCATGTTGAAAGAAAATTAGAATTTTGATGTTTTCCCTTATAATTTCTTTATAGTTTATCTCAGAAAATTTGCAATCGAAACAATACCTCCATCGGAAAGACCCGAAAATACAACATAAAAAAATAACAGGATTTTTTTTCATTTCATCAGAAAGCATAAAAGAAAACATCGCTGGGTGGTCTTATTGGTAGTTGGTAGCAACCACATATAAACCGATTAGCAGATTTTCTGCGGGCTTTACAATGAAGTGGCCAAGGGACCACGTTAAGCAAACCCTCACGGCGCTTGGGAACTGAATGTGGTAGTGGTGTGGTTTTGAGGTCCCACGTATTTTTAAGTCACATTCACATCTGTGTGAATTAACCCTAATGAAAATTAAACTGGAAAGAAAAAGATATCGTAAACCAATTTACCGTTGTGAATGATCTAATTTGCAACCTTTCTATTCTTTACAGATGCTGCGGATGTAATTGAAACAAGATACAACGAACAAATTGATCAAAACGAGTACTACGTTCATTATGAAGGATGTAAGTGTTGTTCGGTTGAAATGCACGACATTTTCACTTCAAAAGAACTTCTCCTGTGCAGTGTTCGAAAAGCCCGGCATCCCGTGGTTGCGATTTTCGCGTCGGGCTCCGACCATTTTGAAGTCCGGGTGGCTGCAAATTTTTGTGACAAAAATATTCTTTTAACATTTCCACGTTTGATCACTAAAAGACATATTTCTGTGCAAGTTAATGTTTCGATCTGATTGACAGTGAATCGGCGTCTTGATGAGTGGATTACCATCGATCGATTTGATCTGAAACAAAAAATCGAAGCCCCGAGCGAGCAGGAGTCCAACAATGCCGTGACTGATCTGGCAGATGGCACTGATAGAAAGATCACTCGTAATCAAAAGCGCAAGCACGATGAAATTAATCACGTCCAAAAGGTATACAAACATGCAGATCCACTTGAAATAAATCGACTTTTAAATTGGGAGTTGGATAGATGTACGTTATATAAAATATTGCTGCCTATGCGGGACCGAAGTCTGCGACCAGTCTCCAACAGTGACAGGCAGATGTCGGTGGGCTGGAACCTTAATTTGCTTGCGCTGCTTCAAAAAAAAAAAAAAATGAAAACTTCGTATGTAGTTGATTAACAAAGTTAAAGCTGTTTATGTACTCTGTCTTTAAGCCTTCAACTCGGAAAGCGTGTTCTAATATTTCTAATATTCCCTTTATCGGTGAAATATTTTTTGTGTGTTGGTGACAGACTTACGCTGAAATGGACCCGACAACAGCCGCCCTGGAAAAAGAACACGAGGCGGTAAAACCCTTCATTATTTTCATTATTGTAGTAAAGTGTGTGTTTTTGAGGGAGGTGTATAACGGGCATGTAAATAGCAAGTGTTATATCCTGTTTTTCAGTGCACTGAAAAATATTGTATTGAATAACTTATCAACCAGGGGAAACTATTGGAAACTGCATTATGTAATATCACACCAACGTCCAATATAAACGTAAAAGATGTGAAGGAAACTGGTCTTCAAGAAAAAATATGGAAAGGACATGACAGTCGAAAGAATTCCCATTTCCAGAGTGCTAAATACTTTGTTTGACGTGCAGCCGAAGTGCGTCTCTGGTATTTAAAAAAACACACACAATTTGTATAGGTCGTAAGAATATGATGTGGTTGTAGCATCTAAGAAATTTTGTGTCTCGTTTTAGATAACAAAAGTGAAATACATTGACAAGATACAGATTGGTAAATATGAAATTGATGCTTGGTATTTTTCGCCCTACCCCGAGGAATATGGCCGGCAACCGAAGCTCTACATTTGTGAATTTTGTCTCAAATACATGCGTTTGGAGAAAACGTATCGGTACCACATGGTTAGTACTTTTAGGATCTGTTTTACATAACAAAGTAAAATATATGACCACCCTTTTCATTAATTAAGAGAAATACTGCCGTAACTTTTGTTCACAAAGAATAGGTTGGAAACCTTGAGTGTCGTCTCAACAGAGAAAAAAAGTTGCGTTGTACGCTCATGTCTCCTTGCAAGGGTTGCTATTGTGACATTGATGTGTGTTTATTTTGATATAATACAACATTCTCATTTCCAGCCCCTGAAGAAAATAAAAAAAAAACAACAAGATGTTAAGTGTTAGACAAAAGCACTGTTAATTTTGACATTTGCTTACATATCAGAGCGAGTGCATCTATAGACATCCGCCGGGGAAGGAAATCTACAGAAAAGGGACTATATCCGTGTTTGAGCTAGATGGGCGAGACCATAAGGTATGCTGCATTCAAACCGGCAAAGCAGTACTGCAAAGAAGAAAGCACAAATTGTCGTATTTCTTGCTTGTTTGTCATATTTTGAACATTTTAATGGCAGTCTGTATTATAAATTTTGGGAGCATTTTCCTTGCGCATACTGAGATAGATACGTCAATACATGCATTTACAACAAAAAATTAATGTAACAGCATCATCGCGTCTAAAATTAAGAAATGTGCCTTTAGCCGGTTGGAAAAAAGAAGACTTGCGAGAAAAGCAACATGACACACTTACAGAATCGATTCGTGGTAAGATGCTTGATCCTGACCTGCAGCGTCAGATAGGATATTTTCGTTTTTTGTTTTTTGTTTTTTTTTTTGTTTTTGTGTTTTTTTTTGTGATCACTAATCCGCGTGTATCTTTTCAGATCTACTGCCAGAATTTATGCTTGTTGGCAAAGTTGTTTCTTGATCACAAGACATTGTATTTTGACGTGGAGCCTTTCATGTTTTATGTGTTGTGTGAAGTGGACCGATATGGCTGCCATCTGGTTGGATATTTCTCAAAGGTTTGTGCATCTTAACGGCGTCTCACTTGTGCCTTAAGAGCGTTTCATCAGACTTGCGCTTTCCTGCTCCTACTTTAAAGCTTTTAATATGTGAAGATGCAAGAAATTTGGATGGAAAATGGCACATACCGATGGGTATCCCACTCGTCCTACATCGATAAAGCCATGCCCCGTAATGTTGGAACTGTTTACCTCAAAAAATCGCTTTTACGTTATAGCAGAGGAGTTGAACATAACTTATAGAAGTATAGAATATTTTCGAAATTATCATGTTATATAATGATATGATAATCAGAAAAAAACTTATTTGTTGTTTGTTTTAAAAATTCTTCCTAATCCTTCTGCATTTTCGCATTCGCCATTTAGATTTGTAGTACTGAAGCATTTTCCAAAGAGACAACATAGCGATTTGTTTATTATACGAACTGTTTATTAATCGTTAGTTATTATTTTTGTTTTATTTTGTTGACAGGAAAAAGAATCTCCAGATAACAACAATTTAGCTTGTATATTAACACTTCCACCGTTCCAAAGAAAGGGCTACGGCAAATTCCTTATTGCATTTAGTAAGTTTTATGTTCAAGCGGGTACGTAATGCAGGACAAAACTACTAATAGTCACGTGTTAAATTTATGATCTGAAAATCAAGTGATAACATATTGATTTTTACTGGAGATAACGAATCATACGTTTTTGTTTAGGTTACGAGCTATCAAAATCGGAAGGCGCCGTGGGATCGCCGGAAAATCCGCTCTCTGATCTTGGCAAGCTCAGTTACAGAAGTTACTGGTCGTGGGTTTTACTTGATATTCTTCGCAACTACAAAGGAGTCCTATCTATCAAGGACCTGAGGTGAGAATAACATGAAGTGATTTCACCCTCCAGCATTTATGTATATTGTACAAGACCCGCAAGTCTCGAAATTGGTTATTAGTAATGCTAGCAGCAATAACTGGCGTTGTAGAAGGGATCAATTTTTTTCACTCCCTGCTTCTCTCCCCTCACCTTCTAAGCAAAATAGAAACATGGCCGGACTGACGTATCTGAGCAATCCACATATCCTTTTGACTTGATCTTGCTCATGACCACTTTAAATGTATAATAGTGAATTGCATTTTTTTTTTTTTTTGCAGCGATATGACAAGTATAACACAACACGACATCATAAGCACGTTACAAACTTTGAACATGGTTAAGTACTGGAAAGGACAGCATGTCATTTGCGTCACCCCAAAACTGGTGGAAGAACACATTCGTAGCGCGCAGTATAAGAGGCCCACGATTATTGTGGACTCAGAATGTTTGAGATGGCAGCCACCGAAAAAGATGGCCAAGAAATATTGATTTGTATTAAGTCCATGATCCATTCTGGACCGCTTTTTTTTTTCATTAGGGGATTTTTTGTTTTTGAATGAAGTTCAAAGTGGCATTTAAACAACTGAACTGTCGCACATAATATTAAGTCCGTTTGCGATGTACTTTGAGTACTCAGCATGGTATTTGTATGACAGAATTCATTGTCTGGCGCACCATTGCGACACAGTGAATGTCAGAAATGTAGCCGAAAAAAGCATATTATTGTTGTAGTATAATTGGGTGTTATCGCTGATGTTCATCGCCTAGCCAGTTTTCATTTGGTTGCAGTGCAATGTTTGGCCCAAAGCTCGGCTGTTTTTCAATCTCTGGTGTCGGCATTAGTACTTGGTGGAGATGGGGGGGAGGGAGGGTGGGAAGTAGGTAGAACTGTGTGGGAACTACAAAGCTGCTTTGAAATCCTTTTGGTATATTTTTAATGGGATCTGTTTCAGATGAAATCTTTACATTTGCGCAGATGGGATAATTTAAAAAAAGTGACACTGACTGGGGGTAAACATTTTGTTAGGTGTATGCGAAGACTTGGCGACATAAATATGCATGAAACACTTCTATTGTTAAGTGTTTGAAAATAAAATGCAGTAAAATAAATACAGTAAATTTAGTGTGAAGAAAGAAAATAAAATAAAATAAACTTGGTTTATTTTTTCCTTATGAATTCACATTCATTATAGATATATTTGAAAACTAACAACAGAACCAAGGAGCACACGATTTCATTCACAATTCTAATGCTTTATCACAAATCCATACAATACCGAGTTGACTGTTCCGGTCTCGCTAATGTACAAATCCTGCTATATACCGCTGGCACAACTACATACACACACACACCGATATAGAATGAAAACGAGTTCATAAAACCTCCACTTACGTTCGGGTAACGTAAAGCAACCGGAGAGAGATCTAAGCCACTAATTTTGTTGTGCTTCTATTCGCCTTCACTACTAAACTTCTACAGCGTCCACGGATACTGTTCACCGAATACCACATTTCCTCTACACCAACCACAAACGACCGATATATTTGTGCTTTTACATCCGAAAAATAACTGGAGATGTAGGTAACCAACACATCAGATATAAATCTGAAATATCTTTGACTAGCGCTGTGACATTTTATCCAGTCTTCAGTGTAGTTTGTTCAACTGGCCCTTCAAAATACAGTGTATTTTTTTAACCCGTAAATCTGACCCAATAATGTACCATTTTGCGCGGCGGTGGATGACTGCGGTTTGGCACTTCCTTCACCCTCATTTCCCTATTACTAAGTCAAACTAAATAACAGTTGAAATGTGGACAGAAGTGACGTAGTTTGTACTGCAAATCTGCACAGCGGAAACCGTTTTGCCATTCCACCGATTTACTCGACATCCTCGAGTACAGTTACATCGGGCTAAAAACAACCATTTAACAGATCACAGAGTCCCCTAAAAATTAATACCACACAGAAAAGCAAATAAGTGGAACCGATTCCGGGGTGAGCTGATTCCAATTCTCCATCTGGACTCAACAAAGAGTTGATAATAAAATATGTTCAAATACAGTACGACTTCAACACAGCATCACGTAAGTGCTGGTGAACCCGCTCTTAGATGTCTTTCACGTGTGCACGATACGACAGCAGTGTCCAAAACACGCCGTATTCTCTGAACGGCATACATTTAACGGATAAAAACCTGTAATATCACCCATTAATGGCCAATTACATTCCAACAATGGCACATGTAGATTCCTCTACGGGCACGACAGATGCATCAAATCTTAACTTACCTGAACAGTAATTCGCATAAACACATCTCATCCCAATTTGTTTAAAACTGAAATTTCATTGGTATTTTTTTACTGGTTATAATTCTTCTTTCCTGTATTTTATTTTTTTATTTTTTGGTTTTATAAAAAAAACTGTTCCCCCCCCCCCGATTTCAACTGGGGCGTATTTCATTTCATTAATCTAGTAAGCAAAATGTGCGTCGTTTTTTTCTAAACCTCACACATAAATTTCTATTGCAAAATAAAACACTGACGTACACAAATTGCACTGACGCTCATTTATGGAACTATAGCATGCTAAATAAGGCGTCCTGCCTGAGTCAAGCGCCCTCAGTGCAAGACAAGAAATACCCCATGTTGTTAATTTATTGACTCTTGAAATTTTAGTTGAAGACTATTATTTCAACATACTTTACCTATAAATAGGTAAAATGAAAACTGATCAGACATAAAAGTAGTGCATACTTTCACACCAATTTCATTAAAAATTGGGGCACTCGACTGCCTTACACTAGGCTTTACAGGCGTCACTGGCACAAGAACAAGTCACCGTTAGACAGCACGAAACCAATGAAGTCAGAGTTATACTGATTTAACACAAAATTGCCAGTGTGTTTAATATCACCAGTTGTACCAGTTCTCGCAGTTCCACAAGCAATCCTTAGCGCAACCCAGAGCAATCAGTAAAACCTTACATACCCTTCCAGTTAGGATTCGTGCCTTTTCTATTTACCAAGCAGTCTACGAGCATGCAAGTTTTACACATAAAAACTAAATGCAAAAAATATACATACATGTTCATATATAACATTAAAACAAAAAGTGCACGCTGGCGAGGGAACAGCAGGAAATGCATGCCACAATCCAGCCCTTTCCGCCGAGTCCGGTCTCCACGTCGGGCCATGATTTCCCCTTGATGTTCCTTTTTGCATCTCCCTGCACTACAATTTATATTCCCGTTTTCGCTTCAATACAATCAGCCCGTGTATGAAAGTAGTGGGCACAGCTGGATATAGAGGCGTGCGCTGCCTGAAACCGACTCCGACTTGCTCGCCAGTCTGATAACACACGATCCGATTTCCTCGGCAGTCTGATAACACACGATCCGACTTCCTCGGCAGGCTGATAATACACGATCCGATTTCCTCGGCAGGCTGATAATACACGATCCGACTTCCTCGGCAGTCTGATAACACCCGATCCGACTTCCTCGGCAGTCTGATAACACCCGATCCGACTTCCTCGGCAGTCTGATAACACCCGATCCGACTTCCTCGGCAGTCTGATAACACCCGATCCGACTTCCTCGGCAGTCTGATAACACCCGATCCGACTTCCTCGGCAGTCTGATAACACCCGATCCGACTTCCTCGGCAGTCTGATAACACCCGATCCGACTTCCTCGGTAGTCTGATAACACACGAATTGTGTTAAATCTGCCTCTGGGCCGACCCCAAGTGGGGCCAAGTAGTGATTATTTCGTTTAGTCCTACACGACCTTTTTCAAATACCAACATCACACTACAACATTAGTTCCTAAGACAACCCTGAAACTGCTGCCAATCCCGAATACAGAGCACTGCTTTTTGCACTCGTTTCGGGGACTAACTTCGGCGCTAACTTTGAATCTGAGGTCACTATCGGCACGGCCGTATAATTCCTCAACGGGTCCCATTTTTTGTTGACGTGGACGGAAGTTGCCAGGTTGAGCAGCCCATCCGTGTGCATTTTCGCTCGCAGTCTGAACAGTTGTAAAGCTGTTTTGTTGACAACGTCGGGCTTTATCAGACCGAAGTCATATAAATTTGTTAAATGCACTATAAGGTTGCGGCACAAATTACGCTGGATAATTTCAGGTCCGTATTCCTGGATAAACATTGTGCACGCCTTTGGTACCAAACAGTCCCCGATAAAACTGAAATAAAAGAAAAGATGTGTTCACAAATTATACTCAATGATAAACAGAGCCAAATACTCAAATACAAATGCCTTGGTGAATGGAAGATGCCATAAAATTTGCCCTGGGGCCGTGGGGAGGGAGGGAGAGAATCAATAAATCGTACTTCATGGGCAGGCGTCTTAGTACTGAAATTAAAGTCTAATGTCAACTGTGCAGACCAATTCTTATTTATGTTATCGCTTACAGAGGTTAGTTGAGTTTATGTTATTACTTTTCAAGAATTCAGCAGCAGAAAACAGTTAAGCACTTTATAGAGCTACGTATGAATTGCCACCGGCTGTTACAGATGGATCTCACTTACTTGTGGTTCATTATATGAATGTTCCACATTTTCATGATTTCCTTCTCTCCTTCGTTTACGTCCGTGAATTCGTCAATCAACTGAAAAAATAAAATTCACATACTTTTGTTTTTTCGTTTATAAACGACATTTTTTAAAAAACCTCAACTGACTTCAAATAACTGAATAATGATTTCTAAATCACAAACCAATGGTATTGCAAAATTACCAGCATATGCCTACACATGAATACTTTGAATGTCCTCAATTGTTGAACCGAATTAGACAAATCATAAGTCTTACATTAACGGTTTTTTGCCTAAGCCAGTCAGGGTCCAGTTCATCCTCAGAATCGATGTCCATCTCACTCGGCCTTATCGCCTGCAGCGTTACCGTATGATTGTATAATCTGTAGTCACAAAATGTTAAGTTTTTATTCTTGGAATTAATAGCTCTCACACTTTTCACCATTTCATTCTATTTTTTTTTTTTTTTTGTGATTATTAAGCTTCTCTCGGCAAACGGACGCCACATTACACAGACAATTTGAATACTTTGCGACAGCATATGTATTGGAATGTCAAACTACAAATAGCGCACTATCACGGTTCTTTTGTTCTTGTAAGACTTCCTGACCGCAACTCTTCCTAACTGTGTACTCGTTCTGTTTTGTTTTTAAATTTGCGAGGCACCAGTGACGTAAGCGTCTACTCCGCATGTACTGCGTTTGGTTCTGAAATAAAGCCAACTTTAGTTGGATGGGCACACTTGCCTGTTATGGCCGTGCATCTTGTTCCGTGGCTGCTGCACTTCCGTCTCTGGCTCCATGAACTCTGACAACTCAAAACTGGGCTTCTTTGGTCTGCGTTAACATAAAGCGACAAGGTGAACATACAAGACGGTTTGGAAAAAAATCCTGTTTACAAAACCAAACATTATTTCTTGCGAAAGATCATGGTATCATATAAAGCACTACATTGCACGCTTAGACTGAGTTGGATATTACTAAGTGGTATTAGTGATATATTTTTATGAAACAGCCCAAGCGAACCTGATGCTCAAAAGCTGTTTGTGGTAATAGCAAAAAATAATGTAAGCAAATACAAAAGTTAACATACAACATATTGACAGTAACTATTTTATGAAATACAAACATACCAACCATTTAAAAAAAATGAATGCTCTCTATGGAAAAGAGCCCATAATATTTCAAGAACGAAATCCTAAATAATAATTAGCAAGGCCTCAAGAGATCTGTGTGTACTCACTTATAAACGAGTAACTGTGTGACTGGAGTTCTCCGAACGGGTCCGAGGCGACCAAAACAATAGCCTATGTGCGCCTGTAGATCCAGAGGGTTGCCCACATAGGAACCATCGTAGTTCTCATTTATGCTAACATCTATACGTGCACCTTTAGGATGATCCTGGGGAAGCCAATACATTACGACACCTTATTATCCAACTTAAACGAAAAGTGTGTAAAATAACGGGATTTGGTCGATTCGGCCCAAAACCGGTTCGGCCCAAAACCAGTTCGGCCCAATTTGGATGATTCGGCCCAGGATTTTTTTCACCTGACCGGTTCGGCCCAAATTGGATGATTCGGCCCAATGTTTTTAGAGAGATCTTCATAAAAGTTTTTGTGACTTCCAGTGAGTAAGTTCAATGTGAATTGCACATTACTTTTTCACACACCATAATTTGTGCGTGTAGAAAAGATATATAAAAAAGAATGTGCTGCTATTATTGATGTACATGAAAAAACTCTTTCAACAACAAATACTTAGTCTCAGCTAGTGATCCACACAGATATCACTAATCCGTCCTTTAATTTGTAACCCTTTTATTATATTATGAAAGACAGAACTCATTTCAATTGTTTTAACATTTCTCCGGTATATGAAGTGCAACTGACCTAATATGTCAGTGTAATTCAGTGTTCCGATTTATATGTAATTAAACACAAACAAAAAACCGTATTTATGGCCCCAATGAGTAGATCGTTTTAAACCTGTCGACAGTGAATAATGTTGAGCATTATTCACTGCCATAGTACAAGTTACTGCTGTTGTAAAAAAAAGTCACTGCTAAAGTTTACCTCTGGTTATGTAACGTTGTGCAAATAAACAGTACTGTGGTGTGTAAAACTGTAAAGTTAAAATGTCTGTCGACAATATCAAGTTCTAATACAGTGAAATTCGTTGCTGCAGTTGTGAAGTCGTTCATATCAACAGAATTATGGTGTGCAAAACTGCAGTTTCAGTGTTCTGTCGAATGCTGTTTTTCATTGTGCAATCAAAACAAAAGCACGAACAGCCTTGATTTTAAGTTTCCTTTAATATTTATGTCATGGGAAACAATGGGCCGAATCGTCCAAACCCATGGGCCGAAACGTCCAAAGCTGGGCCGAACCGGTTGGGCCGAACTGGTTTTGGGCCGAAACGTCCAGAAACCAAAATAACCAAGTTAGCAAAGACAGGTAATTTCGTCACAATGTAACCAACAAAGATTATATTCAAGAACTTGTTCTTAATATGTACGTGGGAAACATAGTAGCGATAAAGTGTAAATTCTTGTCCACTAACTGTTTACGTGCACGCGCACCACTTAATAATGCTTCAACACGTTTTCATAACCCACGCTTTTTTTTTTTTTTTGGTGTCAGGATAAGTCGCCATCAATCCAATTCGCCATAAGGCGACTTGGTATACCAACTCGCCACAGGCGACTTGGAAACCAAGTCGGCTGCTTTTCTGCAACTTACCACAACTTACACACATTTCTAGTTTTATTTTGTATTCTTTTTTACTGTTTCTTTCTTTTATTCTGTATTCTTATTTTACCGTTTCTTACCGAATAATACACTTTTGCTAATTGCCGAATCGAATGTTTAAAGTTCTTTTGAAACAGTTTATTGCGTTTAGGTACATTGTTAATTATCATCTCTCTGGAAGTTAAAAAGCTCTTTAAAAGCTCTTTTGTTTGCAAACTACTTTTTTGTAGCTCCACTTGAAAGAAAGAATCAGGCAAATACAAATTTAATTGCAATTATTTACGAAGACGTAAAAAAGGACATTGTCTCTGCAAATTTCACCAGAAAACATGTTGGCAACTTGGCAGTTGTGTAGGTGAGTTGGCACACAATTCCTAACTCTTGGCGAGTTGGCTGTGGTGACTTGGTATATGGGTTTATGGCGACTTGTCTAGAATCCTTTTTTTTTCACATGAACCTTATGTTGTAGCTTCGCCCTGTTCAGTATACCATATTCTGTAACCTACACGAGAGCGAGCTGTGACCAGCTTTCCATTAAGGTCTAACTCTTTCTATTTTTTATTGAAAAATAAGCCAGTTGTCACTGACAAGGCACTTACAAACTGGTATTTGCCCCAGCGAAATACCAATGTTTCTTTTTGTGCGTTGCTGCTTGCTGTTTGTCCATGTCTTTAAATACAAAGATATTTTAAAAGAAAAAGGCCGAAAACTCGGTAGGCATCAATTTTAGATGCAGTGACATGTGTTCTTACCCTCTGCATTCGCTTAGTGGAGACAACTTGAACGAAAGTCATTCCCCTGCTCACCGCTCGAGCCGGATTCGATCCGGGGTCATCCAGATTACTCAACCAACGCTTCAATGAACCGAGCTACCCCCACCCCCTTAAGTCCAAAGACTTACATAGTACGTAAAATTGAACCTCGCATGGCAGTTCCTGAGATGTTTGAGGAGCGGGTAGAGCGAGCAGCAGTTGAGCAGGCACCACGGGCAGTGCATGTCCGTGCGCGCTTCCGTCTGCTGCCGAGTCTTGTGGTTGTACAGGAAGTGATAGAAGATGCGCTGCTGCCCTTGCTTGGCTGGAGACAGGCTGCCCAGTGGCGCGGGCGCCGCCGGAGCTGGCGCCACCGCGTTGTTGTTGTTCGCCTCCGTGGCCGTGCTTGATACTAGAGTGATTCCCTGAGCTTTGGTGGGAGTGATGGCGAGTGCTGCAGCCAGAAAAAAAAACAAAACAAGTGCTCCTGTCCTACATCTCACCCATCGCCGTCACGAGCTATTTCGGAAATTTCTATTTGGCATCAAAATCAACAAAATCACTTTGAAACACAGCACTGCTCAATACGTTGAATTTTTTGTGCACTTGTCCGGTTGGCCACTGCTATATTTTATAGATACCTTGTTATTTGCTTGAATGACGGGTGGAATACTTAAACAAGGGTCCGCACATTTTGTTGCTTACTTGAATGGTGGATGGGGAATGTAAATACTGGCCCACATATCATGTTACTTACTTGGGGAAGGCAGTAAGTGGTCTAGCTGTAGATCATTTGTTGTTATATTACAAGCCCATCGCACACCAAATTTTAATACAGGATTCAGATGGAAGGATTCAAACGTTCTAGTTTCCTGCACAAAATGAAAACAATAGTTACCGCTTATGGGGAAGGGGTAGGAGAGCAGCAGGCACCGATAAAGCTCGCCGCATGTTTATCTGCACGATTTGTGCCACTGCTGTATAGTGAGGAATAGCATAAATGTGAAAGACTAATCCGGAACCAACAAAATTCTTGGGAGACATGTGTGTAAATGTTACAGGGAATTCGTGAAACTCAGTGAGAAACGTAAAAGCATCAGATTCAAAGCATGGTCGTTCATATCAGAAACGAACATTACACTCTGAAGAATGCTGAGAATCTGCACCCTCCCCCTCCCCCCTAACAATGTGGTAGGGTGGTCATCTGCGCCTCCCCCCACCCACCCCAAATGGTCAAATCGTACCCTAATTTGTACGGTCAAGTGTGTCGACATTTTATAGTACAGTCGTGACCAAAATACGTAAAAATTTCAATATTGAAGCTTTATCAGCCCGTGAATAATATTTTACTGCATTTTTGCAGTTAACTCAAATGACGGAATCTGGAAATGTTAATTACAGGAGCTACCAGACAATATATATTTGGGCAAGACTTGATTTCTTTTTTTTTTTTATTACTACTGCCCTTGGCTGACAGAGCCGACCCAGTCTGTACATCAGACGGCTTCATCGGGCCGGTCTAGTCACATCAGCGGGAGTCATCCCTTGTATGTGCGAATGCAAACTGTCCAGACTGGTCTATATGTCACTACCTTATTTGTCCAACATTCCTTGCTTTGCAAATTAGCTTGTAGGTGCACAAATCAGACTGATTTCTGCAATACTTTGCCTGCAGTATCCCAGTTTTTAGAGCGATTTTCTACATATCATTTTCATCCCTGTCTCTGGCAATCTATAATAACATTTTTGGGTAGCTTCCCTTCATAACAAAGGTGAATGAAAATCGGTGAGTAGTTGTCAGGTTAAATTATCGCAATTTTGGTCAGAAATGAAACAGAGTTTGCTTATGAATATCACAATGAATGCTCTGTACTTTTAGGTAAAACTGTCAAATTTTCAAGCCTTCAAGTCAGGAAGTTTATAAAGTTCCTGAAATGTTTCGGCACTTTCAAACTTCCTGATTTGACAGTTGCCTGTAACATTTATAACAAATAAGGAATTCCAGGGAATTTTAGGGAATTCATGTATTCCCTGCCCTTCACTTCAGGAAAACGCGAATTCCCTGGCATTTTTAGAGAATACATGTATTTGCTGGTGAATTCCCTGAACATTTCAGGAAATACGCGTATTCACTGATTATAGGAATTCCCTGTAAGAAAAACCAAGACAACAATTTTTCATAAACTTGCGTAGTGATAAAATCTACTCAAGACTAAAATTTACTCATTGTTGCCCGAGCACTTTGTTGGCCTACCTCTTTCACAGTGCTATATTCTTGCTTAATATCAGCCTTGTCTATGCCTGCATCGTACAGAACTATTTCGTATTGGCCATCGGCTAACAATCTCCGCTGCCTGCTGTCGTATACCAAGAGCTCAGAATCATATACAACCTTCTCCGCATTCTAGCAAATAAACCAAACAGTACTAAGCAAAGAATTAGCACATATTGGCTCGTTTTGAGTAAACATGAAGTATCACTGACCAGTAAGAAAAAGTTTTCCTTAAACAATAAGTCAACATTCAGTAATGGATCAAAAATATCCAACCGCTGACTCGAAAAGATAAAAAATTACTTGGAAACTGACCAATCAGAATACACTATTTACCGCACGTTCTTAACAATTCTAGTTCTCGTTTTAAAGTGCTCAGCACAAGGACATGAAACGAATTAAAACCTACAATACGCACTTTATGCAACAAAGAATAATGTTTCAAGAAAGAAATAAACACTATAACCCCTAACGCTTGAGTGGTTTGGTTATTTCAGGGCATTATCACAGATTTACCTCTTCCATCAATCGCATCAGACTTGGCTTCATGTTGCACTTCCTTGTTTTGCGCTTTTTCTTGGCCGGTTGATCGTCACTCTCTTCATCCGAGGCTGACACTGTAATACACACCAAACACCCGCCACTGTCACGTCACTGTGCAACACACCAAACACCCGCCACTGTCACGTCACTGTGCAACACACCAAACACCCGCCACTGTCACGTCACCGAGCAACACAATAAAACACCCTCCACTGTCACATCACCGAGAAACACATCAAACACCCGCCCTGTCACGTCACTGTGCAACACACCAAACACCCGCCACTGTCACATCACCGAGCAACACAATAAAACACCCTCCACTGTCACATCACCGAGAAACACATCAAACACCCGCCCTGTCACGTCACTGTGCAACACACCAAACTCCCGCAACTGTCACGTCACCGAGCAACACACCAAACTCCCGCCAATCGCACGTCACAGAGCAACACTTCAAACACCCACCATGGCATATCCATGACCCTTAGCCAAATTTGTAACGTCACCAACTGGCTATAATGTTAACATGAGTACGTAAAACCCTTTTCCTCATGGGCACGGATCTTAACGTCGACCCCTTACTTATATTACATATCGCAAGGTATACTGCAGGCCTGAACCATCACGGCCTAGAAGAAGCATCTCCCAAAATTAGCAGAATTTTGAGGCAGAGTCAATTAAAAACGATGAGGTTTACCTGTTTGGGTACAATGCATATTATTACATTCAGACGCAAAACACAGTTCCATCGAATTACCTCGCGAAGCGATAAACGACCACTCCCCAGATCATCCAAGCACACACAAAGATCGCATTATTGAGCAACAATCTCGATGGAGTCCTCAGACCTGTAAAGCTCCTGACGATAAGTTATTATACCTCCAGGTTAATACCAGGTTCACTCTCCAAGCACATGCTTTCACAGCTTATCTTGCGGAAAGTCCTGCTTATGTAAGCGAAACAAGAACGGTGTTACAGTGACAGGGAACTCACTCACCAGTGTCGCCGGAGGTTACATGGCCGTTGACTAAACCATTCAGCAACGCACCCACTGGCTTCTGGCCCATTTTCACCGCAGATGACGGGGTACACTTCACTCGAAGCATCAGCGAGAAACCTCTGTCGGGATCAATGATACATTGCTAGGATAGATAAAATATTTGACAACAAACAAGCCAACACCAGTCGAGGCATTGAAAAAGACATGTTTCAATTCCAGGAATAACTTTTTTCAAAACAAACATATATTTCACATATTATAATACGGATTCGGATCCAGAATTATTATGGAAATTGTTTTCAAATATCCAAAATGAGGTCAAAGTATCGACGACCAAAGTAAGCAACATAAAACAAAATCGGTCTTTCAACTTTGGAACTTACTTCGAATTGCAACCATTTTGCACATTCATTTGGCTGTGGTATATTGTCAGCGTGACCGCTTTGCTCTTATCCTTTGGGTTCAACGGCGCGGCAATGCTGCCCACTTTCGTTTCCATCACCTGTGATTTGTTGCCCTTTTAAAAGCAGCAAATTTTATAAAAACAGGCCAAGGAAAGTTATGCATTTCAAAGAGTTATCCTGCTACAGGGGATACTTTAAACAGAAAAAATCGCAGAGAAAATTCCAGCTGTATGCATTCAACCTAATGTATGCTATTGGCCGCCAAAGCCGCTACAAGATTAATCCTTTTCGACTGTACACTATTTCTACGTTAGTGAAATAGACTCCGCTCGCTAAATCAAGAACAAACTCAAAATACACAAGGGCATTACAATTCTTTCTTACATGTCACCAAAAATGTGCTCTCAGATTTCTAAATAAAGCATATCGGTGAACCACTACTTTTCAAAAATAAATAAATATATAAATAAATAAATAAGAAAAAGTTGAATATTTACCTTTTTAAATGTTTGAGACTTCCTGCGTTTTGGTAGTGCTTGGATAAGGAATACGTCTATATCCGCATTCTCGTGCAATTCGCTGCCTGCAAACAGAGGCATCAGGCGCATTTTAATAATTGCTGCGTGGTTTTGCTTCAATTCAATTTCATTCAACAGCTTTCTCATCTATAAGAATTGTTTTCTGACACATGCATTCTTATCCTACTGACGATGTCGCTTCACAATTTTTTTAACAAACCATTTTTTATATTGTCTAGCTATTTCTAATCACCTGGCATAGTAAAACATTGGACATCGAAACCAGATTCTGTCCTTGGAGCACTCGTACCCACCCTATATAATACGGGACAAAAAATTCGTCAAAACAAGTCTTAAGCGGTTGCTACCATCCATCCACGATGTCCGAATAATTTAATCGCGATTCAAGCAGAGAATTAGGTAAAATACTGTCAAACGAACTCAACGAAAGTAGAAACTTGGCTAAACTGTATTTTCCCCCTTTCTTTCCTCGACTGAACAACGATAAAAAAACAAATGACGCAAAGCGGAGGTGCTAAGAGTACAACTCGACCCAAAAACAATGTGGTTCCGGGGGTCTGAATAACTACACACTAAGTGGAGAGGGGTCACGCTGGCGAAGGATATTTGCATCCCTGCCACTCACTGCTCTTTCAATTGGGCTATTTCGGCTTCCAGTATCTCCAAATGTCTGGCAGCTCCCGAAAGCACAGACACCGAATCCTGCGACATGTGACTGCACAAGCCGACGAAGGGGGTGTGCGCGAGGGCGAAGGTAGCGTACGGGAGGTTGACGACCCTCGAGACTGCGTCCGCGAGCTTGTTGGCATGGCTGCTGATATACGAAGCAGTCAGCTTAATGCTACAGCGAAGACAAAGGACGAGAATATCCATCAAAATATCCGGGGAGAGCGTGTTTCTTTTGAAACTCCGGTTCAACGTAGCAAGAGTCACTGTTTGTGAAGACGATGACTTTGCGGCACGCGAGGAGCTGCGCCCACCGCTTGAAAACGGCGGCCAGTTCCTTGTTCATGTGCACCTAGGCCAGTCGAGACATCCATTTACCAGTTGCAGTATAGACAGCCGATTGCCGATCCCTTGGAGATAAGCGCGACGACAGCGGCTTATGGGCTTGCCTGTAACGATGTGCAAAGCAGGTTCGGACACGGCTTTAACCATGGCTAAGTTGCACGTTCCGTTTAAAGAACTGCAAAGGATGCTGATCGTTACGAGGCTGCGGAGCGTATCGCCGTTGTTACGTGTGCGGTGGTGTGGATGACGTAGCGACATCATCAGCGCAATGGACCGCACGACGTCAGCGACCCAGCTGAGCTTACTGAACAAGTCCTGAAGCTTGCGTTTCGAAACGCGTTTGCTGGGGTTGATGACTCAGCGGCTAATTAAATTCAGATTCCCTGAATTTCGGAAAGTGATGGCGAACTACTGGTACTGGTATATTAGGTGACCAGCATTCAAACGGGACTGCACCAGCGAACCAGGACAAGGTTCGCATTGATGAAAGGATATTCAGTGTTAGTTTCACTTAATGAACACCAAAAATATTGCACGCCGTTCCGATTTTGGTCGCACGTTATACAGTTTCCAGCCAGGACGAGTGCAGATGCGAATGAATGTCGTTCTCAACACCCTTGAAGGCGCAGCTAAGCAGCACTGATATAAGGTTATTGACGAGCGTACCTACTAGAAAGCATCCTTGCTCCACCCCCACCCCCCCCCCCCGCCCTTTTTTTTTTGTTTGGAAGCCAGCAGGCGTTCCGCCATCGAAACTGACTGTTAAAAGTTTTCGCGGAAAGATTATACTTTTCTTAACGCTCTGCACAGGCCTGATCTGCTTACTACAGCGTGCGAAATTAACATTCAATCAAATTAATAGTTGCTATTTATTTTTCCGCATTTTTGTTAATCAAGTTTGTTGATTACCAGCTTACTTTACTACCGCATGACAAACACCAGTTTCCCCCAGTCTTATTTTCCCCGATGAACTATTCACAGGGGGGACTGGACATCTCGGCACCTGTCAAACTCGGCACCTACAAAGTCGGCACTTTTTAGACAACTCGGCACCTAAAATTTTGGATAACTCGGCACCTCATTTTCAAACTCGGCACTTTTTGGACAACTCGGCACCTATTTTTTTTCTTATTTTTTATAGTCTGAATGCTTCAACAACAGTTTATTTTTTATTAAAGTGGCTCATTTTTTATACTTTTTAGATTTATCCCTTATAGCTTGATTAAAGTATTTCATCTCACAATTCCAGAGCACTCTGGACACCACAATTCATTGCAATTACCATGAAAAGGAACCTTTTATGTCAGTGTACTCTGAAACCCTTTATGTATTTATTATTGTTTTGTTCCCTGTGATTTTGCGCTCAAAGAGCCTTTCATTTGACATCAGTCACTATTGCTGAGAACTCTGGACACCACAATTAACTTCAATCGCTAGAGCAAAGAGCCTTTCATGTCAGGGTACTCTGAAACCTTTTATGTATTTATAATTGTTTTGTTCCTTGTGATTTTGCTATCATAGGTTGGATTGCACTTGCTAATTGCAATAGTTGTGGTCAATGATTCGGAGTGTCATAAATTGCAATTAGTACCCCCTGCCAAAGCACGGAACACTGTCTCACTTTAATTGCAATTATGAAACTATGCTTGGGCGATTTGCGTGGTTGTTTTATTTGCCCAAGGAGGAGCTTAACTCAACGGTACTGGTCACCTCGTTCTGATCTCTCTCGAAGACTGAAAGTAAAAATGGAATGAAATCACTCCCACAAATTAAATAAAACAGGAAACGGATCATATGCTATACAACGAATGGAAAACACAGAAAGCGAATAGTGAACTAAAATCAAAGTAAGAAGAAAGAAATGGATAATTGATACTCCGAAACATTGATCACAACAATTGCATTTAGCAAGTGCTATCCAAGCTATGATCGCAAAATCACAGGGAACAAAACAATAATAAATATTTACAACGTTTCAGAGTACACTGACATAAAAGAATCCTTTTCATGGTGATTGCAATGAATTGTGGTGTCCAGAGTGCTCTGGAATTGTGAGATGAAACACTTTGTTCAAACAATGAGGGATAAATCTAAAAAGAAAAGGTATAAAAATGAGCCACTTTAATAAAAAAACTGTTGTTGAAGCATTAAGACTATAAAAATAAAAAAATAAATCAGGTGCCGAGTTTGAAAATGAGGTGCCGAGTTATCCAAAGTTTTAGGTGCCGAGTTGTCCAAAAAGTGCCGACTTTGTAGGTGCCGAGTTTGACAGGTGCCGAGTTGTCCAGAGACCTTCACAGGTAATTTCCCGTAAAATTCATCGCTGGACATTTTCAAGATTTGCCGTACTAAGTAGGCCTTTCATGTCCCGATCTGATTAGGCTAGGAAGGCCACAGTATTTTCGGCTTGCTCATCTGTTTCGCTGAACACGATTTTGTCAAAGCGTCTGAATGGATCTGATGAAACTCGATTTTGGGGGTTCATATGGATGATATCTCGCGCTAATACAAGGCCTTAGAACTTCTACTTTTATCACTCTCGCATGTGCTGGTTGTGCACTGACTCCACCAAAGTATCTCAACTTTGATCGAGATGGCACGGCGGGTCATCTAGACGTTCGGGTTCGAGCACACCGTTACTCTGTCACAGGCTTTGGTCAGGTCGGCAAAGGCTATGTACAACGGCTTCTGCTGCCCTTGGCGATTCTTTTAACGAAAATCTCACAATAATCGTTGACCTGCCCGAACGGAAATGCAGAGCTTTGGTGAAGACTGTCGGCGTGTTTCTAGAGTCTCCATAGAACGACCCTTTGCTTGCGTGCAGTTTGCCAGTGATACTCAGTAGCGAGTTGCCTCTGTAATTGTCAAATTTGTTCTCATCCCTCTCTCCAGTACCTGAGAAGCAGATTGTTGAGTACTGCCAGTACAGTTGCTTTGTACCTTGTTGGCACCTCCGCTGGAATGCCGCCGTTTCCTGGCGCTTTACCACTTCACAGCCGACCGAGCGCTCTGCTTAGGTTCATCGTTGGTTATCGTTGCATCTAATTCAGCCATAGTTAGAAAGCTGTGGCAGGTCGTCGATTACCTGTCTGAGCCACTTCAGTCTCGTTCTAATATAATTCGAGATATTGTTCATCCCAGCTCTTCATTTGTTTGCTCTTGTCAGAAATTATTTCACCATCTTTACACTGTAGGAGTGCTATTCTGTTAACAGATGGCCTAGTGGCTTGTTTTAAGCCACTTTACATTTCACGCAGGTTACCTGTGTCTGATGCACTTTGAATGTTTTTACACAAGGGAATCCAGTAGCAATTTGCATAAAATCACCATATACCCAGCCAATCAAAATCCTTTGAAGACGCATCCCGGCACTGTGAGTGATATGTAATCAAATAATGCGAATTTCATCTGTCAAGAAGTCCCAGAGTTAGCAGCTGGACAACATCTTCAACAATTTAAAAGTTCCAGATCCCGATCCAGACAACTTAAGTCCACAAACACATCAAGACATGGCAGTTGTTATGTGTACCAAACACGGAATTGATTCGTTAAGTAGTTTCAGAAATACGACCTGAATTCAAGTTGTAGAGAGACAGACGGGCGAACCCGGTACGTTTCTATACCCCCCCACCCCTCCCGAAGGGGAATAATAAATAACACACCTTCTGCATACACTCCTTTGAAATCCAAATGCAAATTTTCACACCTGAAACATAAATAACGCTTTAATTACAAACTTTCCTTCAGCTGTTTTTTTATATATGTATATATTATTTGACACCAGAATTGAGTGCCCATAACAAAATGCAGCGAGGGAGTGAGTAAAACCTCCGGTCAATTTGTCCTTGTCATCTGAACTGATACGTAATTAAAAACGGGGCAGGGAAAATGTCTACTACTGCGAAGAATTAAATCGCCTCATTTTAGGTCAATTGCAATACCTGTTTTTGGTATCAATAGGCTTTGATTTCATAATGCTGTCCTTAAATTTTTCTATGGCAAAACTTGATCTGAAACAAAAAAAAAATCATGAAATATTTATTAAATGTCTATTTTTTTAAGATTCAATTAATGACTAGTCGGTGCTGTTTAGGGTTTGGTCAACCTGGCCCATTTTTTTTCAGGTCGGCCCTCCTCTTCTTACCAACTCGATCCCCGGTTTATGCTATAACAATTTAACAATTTTATAACTGTTTTGTGTTCACGGTATTTTTAGCTTCAGTTATAGAACTTAGGATCTATTTATGGATAATCACTGTTTTCGTCCACCTAAAATCTTTTTAAAATTACGTCTTTCACCAAGTATTTACACAAGCGTGTTCCACCTAACCTTTCTTAGTTGTTGCGGGACAGAATGTAAATATCATTTAGAAAATAGGCATGTGCACTTGAGTTTTGGGACATTTTCTCATACACTGAAGGACCAGTTGAAACATTCTTTTAATATATAACTCCCAAATGCCATTTTCTGCATTTTTGAGGTAGAGTTAATTTAAAAATAACGAGGTTTACCTGTTTGGGTATAATACATATGCTACGGCAAACTGTCAAACCTGGCACTTCACGAAGTGGCTGAAAATTTTACTCAGTTTACAAAGTGGCTGACTGAGCCAGACAGTTTCACATTGCCTGAAATTTTAAGCACTTCGCAAATTGCCTGATTTTAGTTTGCCTGCAACACAGACAATGTGAAAAGACGACCAAACAAAATCAGATTCTATCGAGAGCACTTGACAATCTGTTGAAAATACTCAGAGAATGCACCTTTTTAATCCGTAGATCATTACTTCTACTCTGGAAACAAATGGTCGGAAAACATTCTGAGTAAACGTGATTATTAATCACAATTCGTAAGCCACGTCAACAACAGGGGGAAGATTTTAGCAGTACAATTATAGTGTACAGTACTTCAACCACAGTAATTGCAATTATTTAAGAAAACAAATGCCATTGGCATCCAGTAGACTGGTTTCGACTCGATATGACCGGGATACAATACACAATGCAACTCACAGCAAAGTTGTTTTCATTTGTTCCTATCTATGCAATTAAAATTTTTCTTTCAATATATATTTGCTGACTAAGACTATGGCACATACACTGTTATAGAGGTGAAGGCCGAGTTGGCAACAAGGGGTCAAGTTGACTTTCGCGAAGGGCCGATTTGGCAAAAAATGGACAGTGGTGACTTTCGGCGAATGCCGAGCCGACCAAAGTCCTGTTATTTATCGGAGATTTTTATAGTAAAAACTAACTATTTCGATGTTGTTCTTTACGTCCTTTGCTTTTAAAAGAGTGGTTTATTGCACATATACACTGCAACTTTAAGCAGCTGGGACAATTGGAAAGTGGAAACAAGGCGAATGGTCAAGACACCAGCCACTGACACCGCAACAAATACTTTTTAAAGAAAGAGCGACAACGGATGCAGACAAGTAAAAAAACAGAAGCAGTTTCGCGAGTCACAAAAGATGTTACCTTTTCTTGTTCTTTCTTGACATCCTTTCTTTCATGTAGCTTAGATTTCTTTGTAGGAAAATTGGCTGAAAACAAGTTAGAACAACCGTTTGGAGTTGCACGATTTTTTTTTCCCGTACTTCTTCCTTGACGTGCTTTGCTTTATTTTTTAAAACTGAAGTTCTCCAAATGCTATTAATCTGTTAACAGCCATGGGTGTGTAACATTTTCGCTGCAATTTTTTGCCCAGTTTTTATATACGTTATAATAAATTGTAATAAATTCCAATGTGCTTACCGATTTCATGTGACGAGTTCTTAAGTACCTATAAATTTGAGTTGGTTCTAAAAAAAAAGAAAGACAGAGGTATGCATAATTTAAAGCTTAACCCCAACAATATTATCCAAAACAAGGCGCGGAAATTTCCCTATAAAACAATTATTTATTAAAGACTTTAACCGGAGGTGCCTCTCTTTCAACCTTCTTAAAAGGTATTACAAATCTGACCAACGGGTCCCTTCCATGGTGTCGAATATGGAAAGTAGGCAAATAAGTTCATCACACCGCTGTCCATTACAATACCGCTGATCTGATGGAACGCCCTCTTTATCAGTTGAGCCACTTCGTCCGTGAACATCAAATACAAGGAACGTCACCATTCTTACTTCATAAACTGTACAGGCGCTGGGTCAGGACTCGATCCAGTGTTTGGGACGATTTATTGAAGCGAGAACCGGAATGGAAAATGTTACCATTTTCATTCGTTGTATAAAACGTGTTACACAGCTAGAATATACTTCGCAAGCAACCTCTTTTTGAAGCGTCAAAAGAACTTACCATTTTATTAAAAAAACTTGCGAAAATGCAAATTGACACACAGTTCACTGGAGTACATGAGAGGTAAAAGGAGTTTATTTCCGCTCCGTTTGGCTATCTAAGGATGAATAATGAAAAGCAGGCCATTACACCCGCTGATTGTGGATGTATATACCAGTAACCTAGGACAGTCCACCACTTTTCAATGTTTTTTTGCGCAATAACTCTCGTGTTTTGGACGCGATCCCGTAATGCTTTTGCATGCAGCAAATACAGGATTTTGCACATGTTTTCTGTTATGCGCGAAGTAAAATGTCGTGATTTACGAAAATGTCACGCCGATACATTTTTTCGGGCAGGATTTTCGAGCTGTAACTCGCCACTTTATTCTGTCATCTTTATTCTCTTTTCAAAATGACTACTAAGAGCTACAAGGATTACATTGTGAGCGTAACCCTGAATTTATATGTGTATACTGACCGTTTACTTACAGCGGCTGAGTATTTTGCATTCGCGAACCAGTGGCAGTTGTCGGGAGGTTCGGCAAGAACATATCATTTCCGGGATAATCGTTGTTTTCGGGAGGTGGCGACGCTACAGGTACAGGCGGATTGGACCTACGTTACTGGTATTAAATTTATACCTAATTCTGCATCCATAAATCATTTGAGTATATATTTTTTAAAATAATCAGTCACCCCTTCACTTGAATTTTTAGTCACATGGCACTAAAAGACCGGAACGTAAACAAACACCTGACAGGGGAGTGCCGAAGGTACATATTCAGCGTTTCAACGAAGAAATAAAAGGCATGCAACCGATTAAAAATTCTGCTCATTTTGCAAAAATATGGTGTGCATAAAGTTTCAGTGAACATTTGAATAGATACTGGTACGCAGGTTTCATGCCTTTAAACATACGCAGTTAAGCCCTATTACTGGAACAATGGAAGGGTTCGTAGTCCAGACAGAGAAATATACGACGTAAATTAGGGAAGTGCTGACTCGGAGTCAGTTTTTCGGAGCTAGACAGGGTTACCAGGAACTACGACACATGTCAAGCAACTCATCTATAATGTCTTGTATACTCTTGCTATGTTTTATTTTCCAGCTTATATTGGTCGCAAAAACTACTTGGAAACTACGAGTAACGCTCTCGGGTGCTTGTGAATAGGAGCACGTGTAAATTGTAACCATATAAAGTGAAATATGCTCTGGCCGCTCACATTACCGGTTCAGAAAAGTAATGAATTATAAAACGCTATTCACTGTTCAAATCGTAACTGATATTAGTGCAGAAGTTATCGCGTTTGCTTCGAGCAACCGGAAGCACACCATACACATTTGTAAACACAAGGCCGTGATTGTGTGGGACTCCATTTACTTTCAAAAGTCTGAAGAAACTGTTCGTGGTCGTTTTGGTGCTTTTCGTATTCAGAAAGCTTTTCGTCGGCCAACAATCTGTCTTTCTTTTTATGTTTCATATTAGACGAAATTTCGTAAAATTTAATATTTCCCGCGGAAAGATTTTCAAAAATCGACCGGAAGTAAAATGAAATTATCGAATGAAAACAATATAAATGGGCAAGAAACTGAGGTCGGTGTGCTTACCAAACATCGGTCAACTACACAAGCAAAGATTTAAGAAATATTTTTTAGTCTAATTACGAAGAAACCCTGGTACCAGTTCGGAACAGACAGAATGGCCACTTGAGAAAAACAGAAAAACTCCTTTTTATACACAACGGCGAATGTTTTTCGGTCATCTGAGGAATCAACTAATTTTATTGCTTTGATAATACACTCCATCGCTTCTGGGAGCAAACCGCGGTCCTCTCGCATCTTAAGTGATCTTGTTAACACCATTCTAAAAACTGCAGATAGTGACTGGAGCCACATAACAGCATTGTACATTGCTTATGACATTGCAATTAATGGCAGAAATACCCAATACATATTCCGCACATTTTCTAAATGACCTTCCAACCTTCTATAAACTTAAGTACGATCATGATCAAAACTGTGGAATTAATCTTTGGCAGCTTCATTTGCTAGTTTGACTCTTTCGTTTTACTCATTCCACTTCTTTTAGCTATCCTGATCATGTTACAGAATTATACTGCTACAGAACATGCAACATATGTTTCCGGTATATCTGTTACTTTTCGTAGGCGGCTGCGCCAATAAATACAATGCATCATGTATTCCTTGCATTTGGTAGCATATTTTGACAGAGTATAAATAACCCTTAAAGACTTAACTGTGGTGATATTTATGTTTCACTCATTTGCTAATGCATAAGTGTGTGTCTAAAATTAAAAAAAGGACTAATATATACAAATTTTTTATAAAGTTCATTTTGGTGAGACAAAGAATAGATAAAGTCAATCAAGAATATGTGATAATCATCTCACTTGAAACAGGTAAAACTGTCATTAAGATCAAGTATCTAAATACTGAAAGAGCCCATAGATCCTTTAAGAGTTACTGATGCTAGTGTTCTTGTCTGCTTTCTTGATGCCAGTAACGTATTTGACAGGGTGAAGGACCGCAAATAAGTTGTCATGTTTAAGCAATGTGTGTTTCCTGGCTATATTATTTGAATTATTGTATACTGGTATCATAGGCAAAGACATATGTATTCACTGGGGTAATATAATTCGTGTTTCTAGTCATGTACAGCAATGTATATATACTGTCACTATACTTTTGCATAGTTGCTGCGATGATTTGAGTATTATTTTGAGTGCTTGTGGTACTGGCCTCTGCATATCCAACATTTTGGATAGCCATCTGCTCTTTGCGGATGAACTACTGCTGATAGCTAGTACATCAAAACTAACTTGAAGGCATAGGGATGTCATATCCAATTTATTTAATGCTTTGTGTGTCCATGGCCATAGCATATAAGTAAGGTTTATCATTGTTTAATTTAAGACCAGATATCATTTTTGTCTCTTTAAATAGTGCTGAAATTGAGCGCTTATCTCTGAGAAAACAATTTGTATCATTGGCATAATTTCGCAATTTCCCATATGTATTCCACCGATTTCAGGGTTGCTGTGAACATTTTAGACCATGATTTCTGCACATTATAAAAAAGAAAACCAGATCATAGATCATCCTGCTAATTAAAGAAAACCAATTTGTCGCAAAATCGTTGTTCATTACACAGCTTTCCATTGTTTATAACACAACATTGTCATATTAGTAAAATGTGACCAGGAATTTGCAGCACTTTTTCAAGAAACTGCCATTCTATGGAGGCGTTTTTTAAATCCAACCGTAACAAAATTTAATTTTTCTCAATGCTGTAATGATTGAGATCTCCTATGTATCTTATACCGTTACCTATCTATCACCCTTTTACAAAACCAAATTTACCCGGATATATCGGCTTAGGGTTGAAAGGTTCCATACATCTATGCAAGCATTTTGTTCATTAAATAAGTTTCTTTTTTTATAACACAGCACTGCCATATTTGTAAATTGTGGCTAGAATTAAAGAATTGCAGGAACTTTGCAAGAAACCGCCATTCTATAGAGTCATATTTTTTTGAAAATACAATTTTAATAAAATTTTATTTTTCTTAATGCAGTAATGAATTAGATTTACTATATATCTTTTACCGTCACTTGTGTATCAACTTTTTACAAAACCAAATTGGCCCGGTTGCATCAGCTTTGGATTGAAAGGTTCAATACATTTATGTAAACATTTTGTATAAATGTTATAATCTGTATTTAATAACGAGACCAGCCTCCAATTTTTTATGTGATTTTCACCCTTTCAGGTTTATGAAAAAGATTTATAATGCCCCATTATTGCAAGGTTGAAAGATCACTGGAGTTTATTGAATGATTTAAAGATGCTTCTAGCTGAGGCTAAGTTTGCTGCCAAAAAGACTTAATAAAATTCTGGAATTTGAAATTTGTTTAATGGCTGAAATGTTTCTATTTAAACTGATACATTTTGCTTTCTTTTTTTGTTAAATTTTGAAGTATAACGTGGTACATAAAAAGACCCTACTTTGAAAATGCCCCTACTTTCAGGCCTCTCTCTATTTTCGTCATTTATTAATTATGTATGTTTTTTCTTTCTTGAGTTCCATTAGCTTGTTTGAAAGATGTTTGTTTTGATTTTTTTGTATATAGTTTATTCTCAATCATATTCTTGGCCCATTTATTTGTATTTCATATCTGTTCTAATTCAAATTAAAATTTTTCAAGAGGTTGGGGGTTTCACCAAACGCTTTGCCTTGGGTTTTTTTGTTATCCTCAAGTGCTCTAGCTCTATGTTTAGGATATTTAATTGTAAAGTTTTTTTTATAAAAAAATTATATAACCTGTTTTTAAGTGGGGATTTGGTTATGACCAAGTATTTTTTTTCCGGCCCGCCAAATATCAATTAAATTACATTCGTATTTTTGATTTGCTTGATGATTTTGTGCACAGTTAATTTCCACCATTTTATTAATTTCAGGATTTTTATGATATTGAAATGTACTCCAAAAATGATATAATCACACTGTGGTAAGTTTTGAAGCTTTTCTTCAAAGTGAAAATATTATTATCTCACCTTGTATATTAGAACCGAAAAGCTTTAAAAGGCAAATTTTCAGGTCGTATTTTTAACAAAGAGCATTGGTAATCTATTTTGGAACATAACTTTATGTTTTGAAAACTGTAAAATATTTTTTAACCAAAGTAATGTGTCCACCTTGTTTTCGTTTCGGGGCTCAATGTAAGGCTTCGCACAGTTGAACCACGAAAGTGTTAATTCTTTGACATCTTTGTCGACCATGTGGGATTCCTGGATAAAAACAACATCTGAATGATGTTGGTTTAACCTACAAAATATAACATTTCGCTTGCCTATACTACTTACACTTAATGAGCTTGTTCCTAATTGTTGATTTTTTCCATGTATATAATAACATAATTTCACTTTTCATTGTGTAAATGAAATATGAATAAGCGTAAAAAGACCTTGCAATGTTGTTTTATTTGTGAAAATGGTGTAGTTGAATATCGGAACAATTAGTTGCGTTTAAGTAGTAATGTACAGTGAAACCCCGCTATTAGGGACAAAAAGTGACTAAATAATTTTGTCCCTAATGGCGGGGTGTCCCTAATTTCGAGGTCCTGTTTTATCTGGCATTGAACTACAACTAAAATCCTTGGCCATTTTTCTTACACTTTTTCCATCACTAGCTTTGATTATTTTAACTTTATCAGATAGCGAATGTTCGTTCCGTTTTCTTTTCACACCACCGATATTTAGACTTAACACCTTGTGGAACATCTTAACTGAATATAAGGACAAGGAATTACTTGTTCTTTTATGTGCATTTTAAAAGACGGAGCACACGATAATAGGGATTAGTCGTATAAAGCTTCTCTCTTAAGCACACTTCTTTGTAATAAGCCCTATTGTCTTTACATGCACTGTGTTCAGTATAAAGTACTCAATACCCACAGATAACAATAGCGAAAAAAAAACAAACAGTACAGAGTAACACGCTGATAGGGGTTGTTTACATAACGTACAAAATATGGACAGCAATTTGACTGTCCACAATTGAGGGGTTGTTTTTCATGTGTAACCGTACTTACGGGATAAAAAGAGTGTCCCTAATTCTGAATAGAGGGGTGTCCACAATAGAGGGGTCTAGATATAACAGCACTGTATGGCGTTTTAAAACAGACTGAAAAATGATGTCCATAATTCAGGGGTGTCCATAATAGAGGGGTGTCCATATCCGGGGTTTTACTGTACTACGATTTATGTCAAATTTTTGTTCTAAAATGGTAATGACAGACAATAAGTAATAGCTTGTCTCTCAACTGCTATTCATGCGTTTTCTCTCGTTTCACTTTTTGTTAGCATCAGTTTATTTATTTTCGAAAAGATATTGCATGATATTATTGCTGACCGCATTGTGTTTAAAACAATCATGTGATAAGGCACCACTCAAATCAAACGTGCTGGATTCTGTTTCTGTGATGTTCTTAAAGCACAGCAAAATATGTGCGAAAATATTATACTAAATATTTAAACACTTGTTTTAATTAAAAATATAATTTATTTAACGATAACTTTCTTTTTAGTTATAGTGACGACAAACCGCAGCACTTTGACATGACAGGGTCTCAAAACCGCTTCAAAATTTCCCCAAGATTGTAGCGGTACATTGTAAAACGCCGAAATCTAATTAATCATGTATCTAAGGGCTGATGGGATACAATCCGAATTATATTTTGGCAAAAGAAGTAGCTTTAAAACTGGTTCCTGAAATTTCCCGGCATGTGGCCAATCTTTTGAGAGATAATTTTAAAAGATTTGCTTCCAAAAAACTGAAATACAGCCATTTAGCTATTTTTTGCGGATCGTCAAAACAGTGGTTTATAAAGAACAAAACAATCTTATAAAATTGCAAATTAAAATTGCAAGAGAAACATTTTGAAAAAAAATGGCTTCAAAAATATTAAAATAACCTCATTTGACAAACTTTGGTGAATTACAAAAAAAAGAGCTCTCCAGGAGACACTCAAGCAAAACCTGAAAGTAAACCGTTCCAAACCCAATGGGCAATCAATTTGAAAAATGATATCACCAATAAAGAAATAAATCAATAATAAATAAAAAACTTCTTCCACTTGGCTTTTTTTCGTATCGTCAAAACACTAGTTTTACGAGAAAGATCTATGTGGTAATACTCGTACAGAATTTGACAACAATCCATTTTGAAAGCACTAAGCAATTTGAAAAAATGCCCGTTCTTTCTGAAAAAAATGAAAATGTCGATAGGTGGCCATTTTTCTTTTTTGGCGAACTACCAAAAATTTGTAATATTCAAAAAGAACTACCTGAAGAACAATCATACAAAATTCGAAAGCAGTCTGTTCAAACCGTTACAAATTATTGGAGGAAAATTATGCTCAAATTTCAAGACAATCGGACCAGAAATGTAGCAGGAGTAGCATTTTTAAAATTGAAACACTGAAAAATTGATTCCCGGTTGAGGCTTGAACTGGGAACCTCTCACTTCTAAAACGAATGCGCCAAACACCTCCACACAACTCACACTTTGAGCTCCTATTGTAGCATTTTGTGGTTTTTTTTATAGAAATTTTGCCGCTTTTGGCCAAATCTGAAAAATACAAAGCTAATGGAGGAATTTCTGGGGAACAATCCTTGTTAAATTGTAAAGCGATAGAACTGGGTTTGTGTGAAGAGTAGCATTGTGTTTTTTTTTTAATTTGGCCAAATCGCAAAAAATACAAGTCTGATGGAAAACCTCCTGAAAACATTCCTGTAACATGTCAAAGGGATCGGTCCGGACTTTCATTTCCAGGACTTTGTGCAAACACTGTACGGAACAAGACATTGAAAAAATGTTTACACACAAGTCCGCAAGTGATCGGAATAGCCCACCGAAGAAAGTCAGCTGGTTTAAAAAAAAAAGCTGGGATATAAGGAGACCGGAATATTTCCCATGGGCTGTAACAAAAAAATCCTCAAGATAAAGGACTTAAAATGACAAGAAGACTTTGAAATAAATTATGGTTTACGTTTCACTTTGCACTTGTGCGACTGGACAAACTAGATGCTGTCAGAGAGCAGCAATATCCCCCGTGAAACCCTAAATATTACCCCTATGCAATATCTAAGCTAATGGATTACCATTGATAGGAAACTGGACACCCTTCCTTGAACGACAAATCAACAATACTACAAACTGTCTTTGAACAGATATAACCCGAATCTATTTTTTATTAATCTAATGTAATCTAATCTAATCCACGAAGTCCACTCCGTTTGCATATATGTCGATTTATGACGATTTTTAAAAGCCTGTCATTTTGTCAATTTTGCTTCGATCAAACTGAAACCTTGACGTTGCACATCTTTATACCCTATATGTTGCCTATATGAAATATGAAAGCTGAATTATGCTTCGTTGATATAGAAGTGGTGTCCACAAAGTCCTATACATGTGCACATATGTCTATTTTCGACGATTTTCAAAAGCCTGTCAATTTGTCAATTTTGCTTCGATCAAACTGAAACCTTAACGTTGCACATCTTTATACCCTATATTTTGCCTATATGAAATATGAAAGCTGAATTATGCTTCGTTGATATAGAAGTGGTGTCCACAAAGTCCTATACATGTGCACATATGTCTATTTTCGACGATTTTCAAAAGCCTGTCAATTTGTCAATTTTGCTTCGATCAAACTGAAACCTTGACGTTGCACATCTTTATACCCTATATTTTGCCTGTATGAAATATGAAAGCTGAATTATGCTTCGTTGATATAGAAGTGGTGTCCACAAAGTCCTATACATGTGCACATATGTCTATTTTCGACGATTTTCAAAAGCCTGTCAATTTGTCAATTTTGCTTCGATCAAACTGAAACCTTGACGTTGCACATCTTTATACCCTATATTTTGCCTGTATGAAATATGAAAGCTGAATTATGCTTCGTTGATATAGAAGTGGTGTCCACAAAGTCCTTAGCTTGAAGAGGGGACGGACGGACGGACGGACGGACAGACGACGGACAGACGGACGGACAATCTCAAACCTATATCCCTCCGTTTCACGGGGGATAACAACCAGATAAAAAATCATTATTTTTGTAAAAATTGATTATTCTTTTATCCTAGTTATTTTTGTTGTTTTCATTTCTGACTAGTATGATCCCAATAAATTTTGTTCATTTTAATTTAGGGCGCCAAAAAGCATTTTCACCACAAGTGACATTTAAACCATCCGCTGAAACACATTATTCCAGATATTGTGGCAACCAAAGAAGTATTGCATTTATGAGATAATGGATTCATCAGGCTGGAAAAGCCATCACTTCGATGAATTCAAAAATATTAACACTCAGTAAAATGTTCTGTACAATCCAAAATGAAGGCGAAACAATTCTCCTCTTAAATATATTGAATTTGATGAATTTTGCTCTAGTACTGTCCCGTAGGACGCAAAAACGTCTCTCTTAAAATTTGAAGTGTGCTTTTGGCAGTACAAAAATCCTAAATGTTAACAAGTTTACACAGTAATTATCCTAATGATTGCTTTAAAATTTTGTTAATACCAGTTGTATTGATGTTGACTGCTTAATTAAAGATATGAAAATTCCTTTATAATAACTGTGCCCCAAAACGCCCAGCACGGCTGTAGCGTTGAGATAATTCCATTACAATTTTGAAATCACTATTTATGGACTTACAGCTTTCCAATCTCATAAGTGCACTTGAGATTGGGAAATATTTCAGCTATTTCACCTTTTGTAGTATATTCCAAAGCACAAAAATATTAACAAATTAGTTTTTATTAAAATCTATTTATTAACCCTAAACCGAACCACATCACAGACATGTAGGTGGCAAAAATCTCTCAAGTACGGCAAGAAATCAATTCAAACTAAAACGGTGGTATTTAAAATATTTTTCGTAGATTTTCACTATATAAAAGAAGAAAACCATTTGACATGGGTGCGGGGCAAATTTGTGAATGAAGTGGCCACAGAATAAGACAGACAGGCAGACTCCCCAATTTAACAGCAAACCTTAAGGGCAAAAGACAAATGTTGACGACTAATTACCATTAATCAATGGTTAGATAAAACTGAAGCGAAGAAATAAAATACGAATCGACTTGCTTTCTTGCGCGGAGAAATTTTATTTCATGAAACAAACAACACGAGCAGAGATATGACACAATTAATCGTAAGCAATAGGAAGCACTTATAAGCATTCTAGACATCAACAGGACCACTAACATTTCTTTCCGCACTCTTGCTTCACTCAACTTGCTAAACTTAACGAGGTGAGGATTAGAAGGGGCATGTGACTCCAGGCATTTTCTGTTTAAGGTTTAGGCAGAACTCAAATAGTTTGACATGTCATCGGACCGATATTCTACGCCCTGCGGCTTTCAGGGAATTTCACTTAAACAAAATTAGCGCTACGTCATAAGAATTTGGCAAAATCATTCAAGTTTAACGATTTACTTACGAGATTCAGTCCAGTACTGCAGCACAGGGAAAGATCGTGAACGCCAGTCAACGAACCCATAAACAGGGCTTCCACTGAAGCCCGAATCTAACAGAAAGCACACCAGGCTACTATCGCTACTATAATATGGAGCCTCAGATGCTCTCTTTCGTTATCAGATACTTCCTTATGCTGTGACGTCGCCTGTGTTTTAAAAAAACTATTGTCCTTATGGAAAAAAAAAAAGATTTCGTCAAAAGCCTTCGTAAAGCATCATGCTTTTTTTCACCTATAATGTTCATATGACTATTTTGCTTGCTACTTCTTTATGCTATGTGCATGCGAAAATTTTTACTACGTACTAAGCTTTATCACAAACGGCTGGTAATACATGCAGCACCCTTCGGTCAGCGAGTGTCTCCATTTCAGATCATTCAAAACAAATGCGCAAACTCTTTGCACGCAGACGTTAAATCTGGGTATTTAAAACTATAACCGCTCTCAAGTGTCCTTTTAGGCAATACCCTTGGGCCTTCTAGGAGCATAGCACCCCTCTCAGGGCCAAGTAAACAGTTAATGGCAAAACCAGGCACCGGAAAAATGGCAGGCCTGTTGAGAGCGGCAGCAAAGGCCTTGGTGAAGTCGCTGTTGGTGGCTGGCTGCGGGGCCACCGCATTGAGCACGCCGGTCACGCTATCGTTCTCTATGGCGTGGGCGATAATGCCGGCCACGTCGTCAACGTGTACCCAGGGATACCACTGCGTGCCGGAGCCCATGCGACCGCCTAGGCCACACCAGAAAGGCACGATCATGTTCTGCACGACGCCCCCATCTCGCCCATGGGCCAATCCTGACCAGACAGCAGAACGATATAATCACAAGAAAGCCCACAATGGTAAAAATATTTACATTCTATTCCAAATTCATTGGGTGAAACTATACAATACAAAGCAAAATATGGCACGAAATAGCAATTTTTAAATAAGAGTACTGTTCCAAGCGCTTCTCTTGGTCTCTAAATTAAAATATTTAGTTTCCGACAGCGTCTGTATGCTTATCTCAGTGAGGGTCTCTTAAATGATATAACTAATTATTTAAGCGAAACACTGGCCGTTTCTTGTCAGATATAATCCAACCAACGGGAACTTCGAACAGAAGTGTATAACACAATAAGAATGTTGGTTGCAAGCATTTGTTTCTGGAGCTACATGGGAGCCTACCTATGCGCACGCACACGTGTCTACACGTGGCGGTGTCGGTCAGAGCGGCGGCTGCCTCCCAGTCCTGGCACAGCTGGGCCATAAAGTCGCTGCCGCCAGCACTCTCCTCCGTGTACTCTGCCGTGGCGCTCGACGGGTAGTAACCTTGGGGAAAAACCCATATTCCATTAATAGCAAAAGAATGACTAGATCGTACGGATAATTATTGAAACCCTCTTGTCATAAGCCCAATGACCCGTTGTGGTCTATGCAAAAATTTAGAAGCGAACCGCTTTTCCCTAGCCCGGCTAGTCTTTTCTTGCAATACATGACTGGCTGCACTGGCTTCAGATTCATTTATTCGCTCAAATTTTACCACCTTACTTAAAAAAATATACATAAATAATAGGACTGCCGAGTGGCGGAGCCCAGGTGCCGTCATAGTAACAAGACAAGGGCAGTGTTCAGTTGTCTTTCTGTGTCCTTGACCTTACTTTCGTTCCGAGCATCGAATTCCTGTTTGGGTTCATTACGACACTGGCATTATAGCTGAATGAGACGCAAAGTTAGTTTGTCACTTCAATTTTGTTTACTGACGTGGAGGCGCAGTATCCGCACTATGATGGTGTGAACGCGTAACACTAACAGCCTCAACGCAGCGTACACCTCTATTAAGTGTGACTATTGATGCCAAGGTCAGTCTTATTCATAATTATCCAAATGCACAAATGTACAAGACATTTTACACACATAACACCTAAGAAGATACACTTATATCTGAATTCAACGATATCATTACTGTTCCAAAAGCAACCCCTGCTTCCCCAGGCGTTTACACGTACAATCACTAAAGTACACAGTTTTCTTCGATCTTCAGGACGGACGGGCAGACGACAGAGCCCACACCACGGGTAGAGCCCATGCGGGGAAAGGGCACCATGGCTAAAAATTAAAGAGAGCCAATTACCAATCGCTGAGGATGAAACAAATACTTTAGGAGGATTATCAGCCTTTGAAATCAGCTCTGCAATCTTTTTTGTGGTGTTGATTCGACTCTCTCTCAGTTTTGTCTTGAACGAGGCGTCATATCTGTAACATTCTGCCCATGAGTGAGTTTTTTATTTTTGTTTTTACAAATACAGCCAAGAAATATAGACAAGACAGCCCATGGTCAATGGCCCAGCTCACGAATGTTGATGCCAAGTGTTATGGCAATTCAGTATAACCCTTAGCTCAAATTTCAAGACAGTAAGGCCATGTACCTGGCATCAGTCAAGCTTATATTACAAAAATGATTTATCGCCGATATATCGCCAAATAATAATAATAATAATAGCCACGTATGTACTGATCTCCTCCGCCTTTAAACAAAATGTCAAGACAATAAGACCATATCCTTGCGTCAGTTAAGATCTTAATATTTTTTTTGTTCAACTGCCAAATAATAATAATAAAAATAAAAATAATAATAATAATAGCCGGTGGACACTTGATCATTTGCACTCAATTAACATTTTACGATGTTATCAGTAAATCCTTAGCGGACGTTTGTAAGAAAATTGGTTTTCGATCAATATTTTCACCAATACATTTTACAATTCGACATAAATTATAGCCAGCTGTACATTTATGCTATCTGCTTTCCATAAAAAATTAAGACTTTTCAATAAATTCCCAGGAGGAAATATTGTTAGAAAAATTGGATTTTAGTCAACATTTATTGCTAAATTTTGGCGATTCACAAAAAAGTAATAGCAAGATTATAGTACATTTTTATGACATTTAGGCCTCATTTGATGTAGATTTAGATAAAAAATGCCATTTATTTTTACCCCTCCCTCCGCCCCACATTCTATCAAAATCATGACTTTTCACAAAGATCCTGGGAGAAGATATGTCTTTAAGAAAATACGGTTTAGGCCCATATTTTCCCTAGTTTTGGTAGATCCTCAAACAAAAGTCAAGTCTGCTACCTTCAAAACACATTTCAAGACAGGAAGACTATTTTCTTCCTCCAATTTCTGACGAATCAAAACCAATGTTCGCTATGTCCCCTACTTTTACGTCATCAAAATGTCAAAAGAGTAAGGCCATATACCAGGCGTCACTTAATATTTCAATAAGAAAACGATTTTACGTGAACACTTCCGATACCTTGGAGAACCACCAAGAAAAAAATAGACAGGTAATTACTAGTGTCTAATTTGTAACATATCCCAGGCCTTTTTGGCTCTGATCCTGGATTCCAATCAGGGACATGACTAGGTCGCAATCAACCTCTCCCAACCCAGTTGTTACTGAATGTTCTAAAGCATTTCAGAACTTGCAAAACTTTGTCCAAACAGCAGATTTTACTTTTTAAGCTTCTTTCTCTTCCAATGTTCACACATTTCAAACATTATAAGACTTGTATACCTTTAAACTCAATATTTTTTAGATTAACTGAAATGGAATCTGGGTCTTTAAAAAAGTGCAGAACATTAAACCACTTTTATTTTTCTTTAAAAAGTATAGGATATTAAACATTGTTTACTTTGTGAAAAAGTTCATGACATTTTCACCGGCCAGGTTCACAACAGCTTCGTTATTGTTGGGAAATCCATCTTTTTCCAGATCTTGCTAAAACAGGGAATATTACACAAATATTAAGATAAAAGTTGGTTACATTTAAGTCCAATTAGAAAAACACTTATTTCACCGAATCTCCACAAAATTAGCTCACAAGTGGCCGAGTTTACAAAAATTAGGGCAAACAAATAAATTCAAGGCAATAAAAAGGTGAAAAGATCCCTCACCCAGGTCATATTTCCGGGAGCTGTTTTCCTTGAAATATTAATAACGTCATATCCTTTCTTCGAAAGCAATGACTTCAGATGCTTTCCAATAAACCCTGTACCGCCTCCTGAAAGAGAGACCGAATGAAAAACATAAGTAAAAATGCACGTCTACGTGTAACAGTAAACTGACGAAATCTACTTTTTACACCAACCGGTCCAAAATTTTGTATTGAACGTCCTATGGTTGTCCCTATTAGACCAGTATTTTCTTTTTAAAGTTTATGCTCTTTAAAATATTACCAGGGGAAAGTCATTTGGCAATAACCACGGTTTTTACTCCCTGGCGAAAATACTTGTATAAATAAGTATTTATAAGTATATAATAAGTATATAATTTTATCACACATTTATATAAAAAATTCGGATTAACGAATATATCTTTGTGACAAACTGAAGGTACATGTCTCTTGCTATTCAGGCCTTTTGTTTTGTAAGTGCGATTACTGCGCAAACACTGTTTACAGGAATAATGCTTACTACTCAGTAAGCAAATTATGGCATGCGCCTTGTGGTGAATATGGCTCGGGTGTCACGTAAAATGTTCGATCTTGAGTAACGCCTATCGTTACCAGGGACAGAAGGACACGTCCGTCCCGTGCGTTGCAACTGCCATCGGCATGTTATCGTACATTCGATTGACAGTTGGAATATGACAAAATGCAACGAAAATGTTTGAGAATTCGAACAGTGTGATTAATTTCTTAGAGAAAAAAACCGAGCTACAAACACAAGCCAGAAAAGTATTAAAGACTTTTCCAGCAAGTTAGAATGATTGTCACTCCTATGACTTTGCTTCATTTTGTGTTATTCAACTCGTTTTAGTATTAATATATTCGAAAGACTGTTTTTAGTTTCATTAAATGGTTGAATTAAATTCAATGCGTTTTATTTCTGTTTAAAATTACCATACTGTATCGAACTCCACCCATAGACAAAATATCGGTTTAACCGAAAAAAATTTGCCGGTCCTAACTTATTCGGTTTAACGAGCATCTACTGCGCCTTTGGTTACTGATCTTGTCTTTTAAACTTTGTTCCATCTAAGGCCTCATTCCAGTTTGCATTAACCAGGGCTGAGATTATTCAAACCAACTGTTAGGTCCATCAAGCTCTCCACCACGAACTATCCTTCCATGAAGTGTTTTGTCGAGCTGTTTCTATCGATATGCAGCGTAAGTTTATGGGTATCAAATTTATTAGCGAAATATGTCGAATCCAGTATCATTTTGTTCATTAGAGTATGCTCCTTTCATTGCGTATTTGAAAATTATTTTGAAATTTAATTTCGGTTTATAAGTTAAGTTTTAATAATTTTAGTGTTTCAAGTATTATTAGTTTACTGTGAAAGACTACAAGGGTTGTTCAGAGTTCATTGTGTGAATTAACTATGTTCATATGGGTAGAAAATATTGTGACAGCGTTACATATCGGTCATCTGAGTGAATACTGTTACGGAATACAAGCTAGCGGTGAACCCTGTTCAAGTCTGTAGCCTAGAAGATCTGATATGTTTCTGTTCGTTTCTTATCGTATCATGTTGCTATTATGCGTAGAAGATAAATTATGACATATCTGTAGGCGTCTGATGTTGATTTCAGTCAGAATATCTTATGTAAAGTCCACTTTTCCAGTTGAGTATCACTACCTCGGTACGGATTCATCGTAATATTAGTGTCCAGATTAGGGTTATAATTACATTTTTACATGTTTTTAAAACGTTGTTTATTCTCTGTTACGATGCAGAGAATCAGTGTCCGAAGTCAACGTTCTACACGGAATAAAACTGGCACTGCATTACTCAATTACAAGACTTTCTTATTCAAAATTAATAAGTTACAGAAGAACAAATTCGCCTGATTTCGATCATTCGCTAAAGGCTGCGCCCTCTGTATCTCATGTGAAAGGGCTCAGGGTGAAAATAGGGTACAGCGCCTGCTTCTGGGTGCACCAGACTTGGCAATTTCCAAAACTTTTTGGAAAAGTCTTCCAAAAACGTGGCAAATCACGATTTCCCAGTTAAGTATCTGGGCGTAAACTCTACTTGACTTTTTCTCGGATAAGTTCCGACCGTTCAATATGCATAGGTCCACGGTGGACTCAGCACCAACTGATTTATGTTATGATTTAAATCAAGGTGAAAAATCAACAAAGGATTTTTTTACACATTCAAGGTGAAAAAAAATCAACACGTGACGTTGTTAGAATCTTTCAATTTCCAAAATAAACATAATCAACAAATATTGATGTCTCTTGCAATATCCAACGTACTACAAATGACCAATGCATACTTAACAGGCAAATCCGCGTCTCGTAAATCCCTGCAGAGGATATCTTAATAAATTTACAAGTCAGATGTTGAAAGAAAATTTGACCTTTTGATGTTTTTCCTTGTCAAAAACGTAACGTCGGCCTCATCTGTGCGACTTAAGACGGTGATCTAATCCGACACAACAAAAGTCAACTCGCCGCGGTCGGATGAGGAAGCCATAGGAACATCCTGATTTGTGTCTGTTTCCATATCCATGTTTTATGCATCTTTATTTATCTTTATTATTTATGTATCTGTATTCGTTTTTAAATATTTTTTTTTTTGCTATTTTAATTTGAAGTAATTGACCAAGAAAATCTGGCCCTTTTTATAAATAATATTCGTGTGACCAAAGACCAGTCAAACACAACATATAGTTGTTTAAACCAATCACACTCCAAATTCATATACTACGTAAAATTATAATTGACGTTTGATTGCAACTAGATGCTGTCAGAGAGCAGCAATATCCCCCGTGAAACCCTAAATATTACCCCTATGCAAATCCAAATATATTGCCTTTGGTTTCTGCCAAAATGCAATTGAAACTGTTCATAAATTCATGTTACCAGGTGAGCCGATGGGAGGCGCATCGTTTCAGTATAAAATGAAATACATGGAAGTTTAGATCGCTTTCTAAGGCTCATTGAAATACCATAATTGCTTTCACTAATAATTCGATTTTGCTATTTACATACATGTCAAGAGAAAAGGTTTCGGTTTCAGCATACTTCCGGCGATAATGGCTTTTAAAGGGGACAATGAAACAAATGCATTTCATTATATACCGTATGAAAATGCTATACGCATGAAATCGTGTAGCATTTCCAATCACCCGTATCATGACATATGACAACTGAAATTATAATTAGCTTTAGGATAAAAATCATTTAAAAATATTACTCACCTAATGCGCTTTAAGAACAAATTAACGTCCGTTCATATAGTGGTGCCCACGAAGTCCACTCCGTTTGCATATATGTCGATTTATGACGATTTTCAAAAGCCTGTCATTTTGTCAATTTTGCTTCGATCAAACTGAAACCTTGACGTTGCACATCTTTATACCCTATATGTTGCCTATATGAAATATGAAAGCTGAATTATGCTTCGTTGATATAGAAGTGGTGTCCACAAAGTCCTTAGCTTGAACAGGGGACGGACGGACGGACAGACGGACGGACGGACGGACGGACGGACGGACGGACAATCTCAAACCTATATCCCTCCGTTTCACGGGGGATAACAAATGCATTTCATTATATACCGTATGAAAATGCTATACGCATGAAATCGTGTAGCATTTCCAATCACCCGTATCATGACATATGACAACTGAAATTATAATTAGCTTTAGGATAAAAATCATTTAAAAATATTACTCACCTAATGCGCTTTAAGAACAAATTAACGTCCGTTCATATAGTGGTGCCCACGAAGTCCACTCCGTTTGCATATATGTCGATTTATGACGATTTTTAAAAGCCTGTCATTTTGTCAATTTTGCTTCGATCAAACTGAAACCTTGACGTTGCACATCTTTATACCCTATATGTTGCATATATGAAATATGAAAGCTGAATTATGCTTCGTTGATATAGAAGTGGTGTCCACAAAGTCCTATACATGTGCACATATGTCTATTTTCGACGATTTTCAAAAGCCTGTCAATTTGTCAATTTTGCTTCGATCAAACTGAAACCTTAACGTTGCACATCTTTATACCCTATATTTTGCCTATATGAAATATGAAAGCTGAATTATGCTTCGTTGATATAGAAGTGGTGTCCACAAAGTCCTATACATGTGCACATATGTCTATTTTCGACGATTTTCAAAAGCCTGTCAATTTGTCAATTTTGCTTCGATCAAACTGAAACCTTGACGTTGCACATCTTTATACCCTATATTTTGCCTGTATGAAATATGAAAGCTGAAGTATGCTTCGTTGATATAGAAGTGGTGTCCACAAAGTCCTATACATGTGCACATATGTCTATTTTCGACGATTTTCAAAAGCCTGTCAATTTGTCAATTTTGCTTCGATCAAACTGAAACCTTGACGTTGCACATCTTTATACCCTATATTTTGCCTGTATGAAATATGAAAGCTGAATTATGCTTCGTTGATATAGAAGTGGTGTCCACAAAGTCCTTAGCTTGAAGAGGGGACGGACGGACGGACGGACGGACGGACGGACGGACGGGCGGCTGGACGGACAGACGGACGGACGGACGGACAGACCGACAATCTCAAACCTATATCCCTCCGTTTCACGGGGGATAATTATGCTTTCCAGGCCTGTATGTGACCGTTTCATACTCACCATGTATTTTAATTGCATCATATATAAACCAATCAGCCTGAGCGTTCGTTAAATCCACCACCCATCTCCGAATGTTTGATAAGTGCAATCGGGTGATTGGTAATTAGCTAGATTGGCCAGTGTTTTTGTTACAACAAAAAACGGATATGTCTCCCCCGCCCCCCAATCAGTCACGTGGAAAAAATTCCTTGCTTAAAATACAACATTGGCGAGCCCAAAAAATTGCAAAAATCGCCAAAAATACATTTTTACAGAAAAGGAATGAAGAAAAACTTCGCAGTAAACATTTCCACTACATATGGGTTCTTCTTGCCACGTTTCAGCCTAATCCAATAAACTGTTTCGGAGAAATCGCAACAATATGGCCAAAAAAGTTAAAAAATCAAAAATTTAAGAATTCGCCAAAAATACATTTTCCATGGAAATGAAGAAAAACTTCGCAGCAAACATTTACACTTTTTTGTGAGTTCTTCTTGCCAAGTTTCAGTCTAATCCAACAAACCGTTTCGGAGATATCGCCACAATATGGCCAAAAAAGTTCAAAATCAAAAATTTAAAAATTCGCCAAAAATGCATTTTCCATGGAAATGAAGAAAAACTTCGCAGTAAACATTTGTACTATATGTGTGTTGTTCTTGCCACGTTTCAGCCTAATCCAACGAACTATTTTGGAGATATAGTCTGCCAAAGTGAAAAAAATGCACGAAAACCCACCCTATGTTAAAAAATTTGCCAAAAATAGAATTTTTGAGGAAACGAAAAAAACAAAATAACACGGGCATCATCTAGACATGTACCCCAATACGTATGTATGTAATTTCATAAGAACTCGCTGCGGACAGACGGACGGCAGAACGGACGGACAGACACACCAAATGCTACATATGTCACCCTTATGGGGGGACATATAATCAACAATGAAACGTTCGATTTTTTTCACAACTGCACTGAAAAAATGGCTGTTCACAGGTAAGAGAAATCTTAAGTTTTTTTAAGTCATTTCAAATGGTGATCTTGAAAGAAACATTTTTTAAGTCTTTTCAAATGCTGATCTTGAAAGAAACATCACTCGAATAAGAACGATTGATTTTTCATGTAAAATCATCAAAATTTGAAACAGAAGTTTCCTGAGTGCACCTAATTTTTGATACCCAAATATATTTTTCAAGTGTCCGCGAGTTGACTTTTCTTGTGTCAGCGAGTTGAATTTTTGTCGGTGAGTTGACCAAAATTTTTGTCGGCGAGCTGGTCATTTTGTCGGCGAGTTGACCAAAATTCCTCAAGGCATGATTCTTAACAACTTTCGCGCTTCCCGCTATTTTAGTGTCTGGCGTGCTGATTGACTACTTGTATATAGCCATTCACTGTGGGCTAGTGATATCCACCCTTTATAGGGCTGGATGCGTTGAAAGTAACATTGTTGGCCTCGAACATGGGCTGCGATGCTTAGGAGCGCTTATTCTTCAACTAAGGATCTATCAAAATAACCTGTTTTTTCCTGACGAGCGCTTGAAGGCCTGTTATATATTTTCCCACTGCAATCCTGTGAATTTCCTATACTGAGCAGGAGCACTTGAAACCGTGAATTGGCTTATTAAAGAAATAATAAGAGAAAAACATCAAACTGTAATTTTCTTTCAGCGTGTCTTTTAGAGTTTACAAAGCCATCATGTCATCTTCTAAAAACTACAGATACCCTTGCGATCAACGCAAAAATAAGTCGTAATAAATTTAAAAAAATAGATGCATTTTGCTGCAGAAAAATGAAACAAAACGCGTCCTGCGTGTCGCAAAATGCATTTGGCAGGCGGCAATAAATCGCAACAAATTTTACATACATTGTAACTAGCTGAGTGTTATGCAACACATTGTCTTTTGATGTTTTGCATTGTGTACTGTCGTTACCGCATCAACTAATCTCCACTAATGCGCATTTTGCATTCAAGAAGTATTGTGTGGGATGGCATGACGCTACCAGTTTCTAAATATTGGTAAACGGTCATCTGCCCCCCCCCGGTCAACTGCCCCCCCCCCCCTTTTTAGCAACCCGGTCGACTGCCCCCCCCCCTCCTGCAATTTGACGGGGTCGTCATTTGCCCCCCTCCTTTTTTTTTAAATTAGGCAATTGTGATGTCCCCGTCTACTTCGTCTCTGAAACGATTGATCATCATTGATCTATTCACCAATATTGATCTTAGGAGAGACTGATCCTTAAACTAATTGCAATTCTAATTGCAACTAGTTTCCTATTGGTGAATTGCAATTTACCGAGGTGCAATACATTCAATAAAATAAATATAATTTTGCTTATTGTGTCTTTGTAAGCCAAGAAACCAAGACAAAATAGTATATGGAGGGGGCAAGCGACCTCCCCTCCACTTTGAAGGGGGGGGGGGGGGCAGTCGACCGGGTTGCAAAAAAAGGGGGAGGCAGATGACAGGGGGGGGTCAGTTGACCGGGGGGGGGCAGATTACCGGGATTCCTAAATATTACATGTTGTTTTACAGCGTGCACGGCCATTTATTTTCCTTGCTGTTAATTTAAAATTGTTGTGTTAACTCACATATGGATATGTCATATGTGTTCAGTTCTTTCATTATTTTGTTATAATTGTATCGCTTTTTAAGTAAAAAATTTAATAACTAGATAGCAACTAAATTTTTTCAAACCTTTTCTGCCACCCCTCCTCGCAATTAAACCCAATTTCAAAATTATCAATTGCGATTACACGTGAGATCGGATTAAGGATGGCAGTTCATTTAAGTATCGATCACACCGGAGATCAGAAATAAGCATTGCAAATTAGTTTGAAGCATCGGTCACTCCTTGGATCAGATTAAATGAATGAATACATCAATGAATGAATTTCTTGCGTTCTGTTTAGCCAACGCAGAAGACTACTACCCGAAGGTAGCGATATCATTGCGCATTTCGCACTTACAGAGCCGCTGCTAGAGAGACCCCAGGGCTGCGTTACCCTCAAACAGAGCATTGGCTCTGATGACTACGGCTGGAACTCTATTTGTTTTACTCCTCGTTTGTTCAAGGGTCAGTCACAACAGGCTGGCCGTGTTTTGTAAGGAGTTTTTTTTTAACGAAAGACATCACTCATGTAAATTTATTCGTTTTTCACTTAAATATGGCAAATAAAAACAGATGAGAAAGAAAGGAATAAAAATTCAAATTAAAAGAGAACATGTACATATACAATAATTTAAAACACATATACAGCATATTATACGCCACACATACAGCTGAAACACTGACTTGTTTATTTTGCGCGAGATTCAGCGACCCATAAGTCTTTATTGGCATTTGCTAAAGGCCCTCAAAGAACAATGGTAATGATATACAACTTTGTGTTACGCTTTCTTTAAAAGAAAGTAATACGGAAATAACCACAAATCTCCCACAATCATTGACATCTGTTTGCATACAGGGAGCATACTTTATTACGTGAAAGAGTAAGAATAATTTTTGCCATTATCCACAAAAAAAAAACCCTTTGAATTGATATTTCAAAAAGAACGTAAAAATAAAACGTCAAATATTGTGGGTATACAAAATAAATTTATGCCTAACTCTGCATCTATCAACTATTTTAGTATGTATTTTACAAATAAACTATGACCCCTTTATTTAAATTTTTGGTCATTTAAAGGCCGGAATGTAAACAAACATTTGACAGGTGGGTGCTAATTTTTCTGCACTTTTATGAACAAATAAAAGATCACACTTTGGTTGTTTCGAATAAAATGCGCAAGTATTTTGAATTTCGACTGCGAGGGAACCGGGTAAAAAAATGAAAGAATTGATAGAAAAATATAGACGAAATATCGCAAAAACTGTTTATACTCGGAATATAAAAGAAATTGAAACCTGAAACTATTTGTTAAACCTTTAATACATTTTTAAAACAGCATGCGGGTTGTTGAAAACCCGACTGATCTTTGGTGCAAGAGAAATTTGACATTTAGTTGAAATATCTCTATCATTTCTTTCATTTTTACTCGGTTATTTTTATTCGAAAGACAGAATTTTTGTGCATTTTTATTGGGAATGTCCAAAGTGTGATTTGGCCTATGCAGCTCGTTAAAAATTGTGCCTGTTTTACAAAAAGGGTATATTGGGCATGAACTTTCTGTAAATGTTTGAATAATACGGACTGGCATGCAGGATTCGTGCCTCAGAATATATGAAGTTGACCTCTATTACTGAAACAATGGAGGGCTTTGTAGCTCTGACAGCGATGTTATACAAGTCAGAGCTGACTCGGAGCTAAACTCGCACTACCCGTACCGTAGCTCCAAGAAGCGGCATGCTTAAGGCTTCCACCCACAAATACAAAAAATATTTTGCACTGGATACACTTACCAATCAATACTCGCATGTTTTGTATGTTTTTGGACGTTTTTTTTTCTTCTACTGCTGTTCTTTTTTTTTTCAAATCTATTTGAACCACTGTGGTGTACATAACAAATTACTGTTTTCTGCGTCGTAGCTATCTCTGCAGTCGTAACAGAAGAAAAATAAGATAAGAAACGCTTGTTTTAATTTCAAACCATTGTACAATGAATAAAATGCAGCAGTTTTACAACCACAAACTAGTATTTCTCAAAACATTAACTACATGCAACATTAGATATATATGTAATGCTATGTTATGTACTGTTATATATATATATAGCATTTTTATGATTTCGCAAAAAAAAAAATTTATACCTTAAAGTAGGGAATAAACGAGAGAACTGGGCCACCTACCTCCCTCAGCCCTCGTAGGAAAATTCATAAACTAGAGAACTGAGCCAAGCATAAAGTATAGAACGACAGAAATCGGCCATCTCCCCCCCCCCCCCCCCCCACCCCCTTCGTGAGAAAATTTTGCGAGTCTTCCATATTTGTCCGTTTCTGACGATTCTGAGCAATTCTGGTTTTTTTACCCCCACCCCTACCCCACCGTGGGAAAATGTTTTGTTTTTTGCATATTTATCCGTTTGGACAATTCTGAACATTTTTGGTTTTTTTACTCCCCCTCCCTCTGAATCATGTGCACGCATATGATGTTTAGTCATATCAATCATTTCTCATCCCATGATAGAATAAGTAGCCCTGAATCAGGCTCACATGTGTGTATGTAATATGGATTTTAAAAAAGAGGTGCTTCGCTTGTCTCCTTATTTTTTGGTAAAGGAAATTTACCGACAGTCTGAGTGTTTGAAAACTCTTGTCACATGGGCACAGAGGATAAAAAGAAAAAAGGGAAATCGACAAGTTTCAAGAAATTCAATATCATTTGGAACTGCAAGAGTGTCGTTTGTAACCTACTTAAAAACATTCAACAACATTCATACATCAATAATACAACAACGACAGCTTTTGGCATTCCTTCATATCAGCTGATGACACTGTTAAAAGACCGTTTTTAGCTAAAGATGATTCTGTGTTCGCGCGCTCTGTTGTCTTTGCAATGAAAATAAAGTTAAGAAAGTATGTGGTCAAAACTGCACAGTCTGGACAGGTGGAACAGTACTTTCTGTTTTAAGCTGTAAGTTTGGTGATGTAACAGGCGCATGGTGTACACAGCATGTGCGGGCATTGTGTTCTGTTTCTTTTTTTCAGCCAACACTCGCAAAATCCGCATGTGGAGTTGTGGGCATTTGCGTAGTATATAACCCAAAACGAATACTGATCTTCTTCTTACTTTGAAGCTTGACCACTTCACAGGCATAGATTGAAGAGTGTAGATTGCCCAAAGTACACATGTTCAATCGCCTCCAACCGCCATCCTTGTGCAATATGATTTTTCCATATTTATCCGTTTCAGAGAATTCTGAGCAACTTCTGGATGGGGCAAATCCCTAAGTTTCTTTCACTATCTTGTGAAAAACCTTTTGCATATATTCATAGCCATTCTTTTTTGCTTTAAACGGTTCTCACGATAAAGGATAAGGCCTAAAAAGACTTTACCCCGGGGAGCGAGTCCATGCTTAGGGCAGAAGTTGTCTCACAGAAATGAAGTACTACACTGCAAAAAGATAACTCTAGACATGCGTGAACAGTGTAGGCGGATGTTAATATGAGGCATGTGCCGATATTACCATGTTTGATGGTTTTCCACCGACGGACCTGAATCAGGCTCACATGCGTGCAGCCGTAATGTGTCATGGTTTTTCCACCGACGGACCTCCCCCCTATCCAAACCCGTCATGGATAAATTTTTTATTCATGCGTAGGCATGTGATATTTAGATATATCAATAATTTCCTAGAATATCTAGACCTGAATCAGGCTCACATGACTGCAGCTATAATATGTCATGGGTTTTTTCACCGACTGAGACCCCCCCCCAACCCGTCGTGGGAAAATGTTTTGAGTCATGAGTGGGCATATGATATTTAGACATATCATTTCCCATCTAATTTCCCATGTAATATGTATTTTAACAACTTTGGCTTAAAAAACAGAGGTACTTCTCTTGCCTGCTTATTTCCGGTAATAGAAATTTACCGATAGTCTGGTTGTTTGGAAACTTATGTGCCAATTTCTCCTGCGGTATCCAGGTTGTTGTATGGCTTCCGACTTTGGCTGAGTCTGAAAAACAAACTCTGCCATTATCTCTGAAACGGCCTTAGTTGAGACCTCATCAGCTTGTAGAATATGATCCATCAGGTAGGATTGGTGATGGCATGTCATTATTGTTTTTTTGTTGCCATTGTTGTTGTTTCCATTGTTCTTCTTGTTGTTGTTGTTATTGTTGTTGTTGCCCATGCTGTTGCCATTGTTGTTGCCCATCTTGTTGCCATTGTTGTTGTTGTTGGCATTGTTGTGGTTGCTGTTTGCTGTCATTGTTGTTGTTGGCAGTGTTGTTGTTGCTGTTGTTGCCATTGTTGCTACTGTTATTGTTGTTGCCATTGTTGTTGTTTTTTTTATTGTTGTTGTTGCCATTGTTCTTGTTGTCATCATATATTTGCAGTCAAAGACTTTATTTATCGCAAGTTGATGTAGAATCGAAAGGATGCATGAATGTAACATTTGTTTAAAATCATACGATTGGCCACAAAGTCTTGAAAGTCATTTAAAGCAAGCACACACTTCAGAAGTAAATAGGGAATTGGAGATAGATATAGAAAATCACATAAAAATTCCTATCACGGAAACTTTAGATGAGTCTTCTATTAAGCGTCAAAGAGTCAATATAGCTGAAACTAATGCACATGCTTGTATGGAATGTGGTGCATTATACAACAGCGAAAAAGTTTTATCCACGGATGTGAAGCAGCGTGACGAGGGCGTCGATGACAGCAGTTCTGACAGTGAGTCAGAAATAAACTCTGTTCGGCATGATATGGTTTAAGAAATATATGATGATCATGATGACAAGCTTGAAGAAAAGGTTTTAGAATATGAAGAACAAGGGCTTGAAGATGTGCGTGAAAGAGGAAGTGATGACCTACGACCCGTTTATTAGCGTCGGCTAAAACAGCTCTTTATGAGGCTATTCACCCGTAAACTTTTCATTGTGGTTTTTTCCACTCTTATGGACGGTCTCTGGCGAGGTGTTGGTTCACTCGTAAAGCATATATCACATATTATGTATTATAATTAAGTATTGTATTATTATTATGTATTAGAGTCAAGTATTGCTTGAAAAAATAAAAAGCTGAAAAGCATCATATATGGTTATTTTTATTTTATTGAATATCAAAGATATTTATACTTTTTGAGAACTTCGATATTTCGATAATTTATCCATTACCTTATTAAAATCTTATTAATACCAAGCATATTTTGAATTGATCAATATTTCTAAAAAAAGTTACACATTACACACTCTGTTTCATTACCATTAATACAACCCCATATATGTTCTCTGACAGAACAAAAAATTATATAATTTGGTTTTAGCATATTCAGCCACAGCTTGTTTACATCAAGCCGTACAAGTTGTCTAATTCTTTAGTTGTTTCTCCAGCTATAATTTCAACATCATCACCACCTTTTAAACACATTGGTATCTTCAGCTTATAGTACAAATCAAAGTAAATTATAAACGTTACAAATATCATTTAAGAATAATATATATAATAAAGGCACCAAAACCGACGCTTGAGGAACTACACAACTAATTTTTCGGAGGCTGGAATCCTTATCATTTATTTATACGAATTGCTTTCGATTTTTTAAATAAATTTTAATGCCATTGTTAGCTGTAACAAGAATAACATAATAACAAGAATGGTCAATTGTATCAAAAACATTTTTTGGATCACTGAATACGCAAACAATACTCTTTTTATCTATTGCACCACATCTTTCTTCAATTAATTCTATGATAAGTATTGTTGTACAGCGACCAAGTCTAAATCCAAATCGACTGTTATTTAATATTCATTTCTGTCAATGAAAGAATTAAACCTTGAATCGAATAGTTTCTTTTAATATTTTAGAAAATTGCAGCAACAGAGAAACTGGTCTCTTATTCATTAAACTGAATTTTTTCTCTGATTTAAAAAATGGAATAACGTTGCTAATTTTATAAAATTATTCTCTTTTTTGCATGCGTTGATTAAACCTTTAATCATCTAAGGCTTATTATCTGTATTTCTTGAATTCATTTGATTATTTTTTTCAAACAAAAGATTTTGTTATAAATATGTTTGAATTTTTAATAAATGAGTTGTATGCGCAATTGGCATCATTGCAATGCAACACAGATTCAAAATTTTCCTTTTCTATTTTCCGCTTAAATTTTTTAGTGTTTTCATCTGTAGACCGTCCGATATAACTGGACAATATCCCGGTTACAATATCTTTATGTAAACATACACTAAACACAGGCAAGTGATCTGTGATATCCTTACAGAGAATTCCACTATGACTAGAGTTGGAAAAATTGTTTGTAAAAATATTATTTATTAGGATGGCAGACGTTGCTACAAGCCTTGTTGTTCTATTGATTATTAGCAGCAGTCCAAAGTTGTACATTAAATCAAGAAATTACTTAGTTCCACAATGGTTGGTACTTTTAAGCAAGTTGAGATTGAAGTCACCGCAGACATATACACCTTTATTTATATTTACACGATTTAGGAAATCTTCTGCAGAACAAGCTAAAATTTCTGTATCAGAACCATATGAATCTTTTGCGCATTTATATGACCCAAGTTGAAACTAAAACAAATAAAAGTAAGTGCTCTTTCATGAATAAAATGCATAAAACTAAATCAAATGAAATTAATTATGCAGTGGTAGCGAAACTTCGATGCCATATGAGAGCAGTTATACGAAAAATCCGACGTTCATATAATACAAAAAATTACAACACAACCAAAGCAGCAAAAAGCCAAAATGCATGTATTAAGTTTACACAAAAAGACATTTTTGCGGAAAAACTTTGCGGAAAAAGATTTGTCACATTTTTGAAATCTAACTAACTTCATGATTCAAGCGTAGAGGTAAAAAACTTTTAAAAATCCCACGAAAGTGTGTAAAACTTTGAACTCATGCTCCTCAATGAAAACATCTAATTTGTCCCAGCATCGGTAACAACTTGTGAAGTACCCAGCACGACATCAGCAATATAGCGGCACTTCGTGTAAATCGAAGCGATCGACATGCAACTCAAGAATTGCAGAGGAAACTGGGAACATTTAACTTATACTTGAACTTACAGACTTGAAGTTGCAACGATTGATCGTTTTATTTAAAAGTAGAAAACACTAAGCAAAGTAGCAAATATTGTTTTTATTCAAATTAATACATTACTTGAAATTTTTGACCGAATTGCAAAGTCTTTTGAGCTTCTCGATCCTTGGCCCCATCAGGGAGCAAATCGACAGGTACATGAACATGGACAAGAGATTTTTAGAAACGACAAAAAAATTCCAGTTTAATTTGTTTACATTCGTAATTAGCTGTCGAGCTTAGAAAAGGGACGCGAAAGGTTTGCAAGAACCGTGTTCTACTTAGTTTTTGGTTTTGGCTTTTTAATTTCGAAAATATTGGCTTGCAGAATACGAAGCCATCACTATGGGTTTTTTAATGTGTTTCATATTGGTTATCGCGATCCATAATAAAAAATTTCTGGAACAAATAGCATCACATGGATGCCCTTAACAGGTGCTCTTTTGCTATGTTTACAATGCTTGTAAATCTACCAACCGACCAATCCGAGTCGGTGCAGTTGTCAGGTGATCGAACATTACCAACTTATCGAGTAACGGGAGTTTTTTTCACTTCTTTTTCAGTAAGTGAAATTGCGAAATACACGCCATGCAAAATTCTGTTAGTCAGGTTCATGGTTTATGGGAGGCGGTGGTCCTAATGCCTAAAACCATGACCGTCTTTTTTGGGCAAGACGCACATTGCGACCAAAGGCATAGGTACGTTTAAGTAAATTGTGATACCAGCCTTGCCGGGTGTAAGGGCACATGGCGGTGTCGACACAGCGTCGTTATGCCCCATCTCCCTACTGCGTCTATTTATATCTTTCATGCGTAGTATTAGAGTATATCTTTCCAAAGCGCTTTTTCTAATTATATCAAGAGAACTATACTGTCAGCATATGATGATATAATTAAAGAACCTGAAGATGTAATATAAAAGCGATTGTCAATTAAAGCTCGTCAGATCAGACATGTAGGGCATTCCTTAGTAATGCTAATGGTGTATCGATGTGCAACTTAGTGCGGGTTGGCTGTTGGGAGTCGCCAAACACGTTTATTAAGCATTATTTCCAAGAGTTCACAACTGATGTCTTCAATAATTTGCATAGTCTTGGCCCGTTTATTGCTGTTGAATCAGCAATTCATAATAGTCCTCCTTTTTGCAGGCTTCCCCAACAGTCCGCTGGAAAAAACCTTACAGTAAGAAGAAGGCCGCTAAATAGATTTTGGGTTGAGGCACATTTCGGAACTGCAGCGACAACACATCAGTTTGCCTATCACGTGACTGTTGTGTTGCGGACCCGGCACAGTAGCGTCTTGTACCGTGGTCTTGTTTTCAGACATTGCGAATTTGCACATGGTATAATACGCTGTTGCAAAGGGTCTACACATGGCTTGCGGGTTTAGCTATTTACTGGATTCCTCCCTTTGTGAAAAGAGGGACTGAGCGTTGGCTCGTATGACGATGTTAGTATGGTCGAGCTTTATATTGTTCACAATGGGCACTTCGTGGTGAAACCCCACTGGATACTGTTAATTGCTATTGAATGTACAGTACGGGGTGAAACCTCGTTGAAATTAAAAGAGAAAATCGAACTCGATCTCTTTATTTCTGCTTTTTCGCGACATAATGTCTTGTAGGCAGTGTATCAACCAGCTCGTATGCATTGGATGTTCAATTATCACCGTCATTTCGAGTCTCAGTTAGTGATGGCTTTGTAGTCTACTGGCCGATATTTTCTAAATTTAGATTGGAGTATTTAATTTCTTAATACTCATTTTTATGAGTAAAAAATCTTGTAGACGTAGAAGCCATCACTCCAATTGTATCCGCTCAGCTCCCCATCAATTTGTATCATGTGGTAGGATAAGTTTGGTATGGTTCGATCACACGACAGGTACTGCACCGACACTGATTGGTCGGTTGGTTGGTTGATCTGTTGAGGATACCCATGTGGTGTTATTTGTCAGAGAAAATTTTTATTATTATGGATCGTGATAACCAAGTAAAACACATTGCAAACCAAAAGTGGTTGCTTCAACGTCTACAAGATATTTTACTTGTAAAAATGAGTATTAAGAAATCGAATACTTCAGATTTAGTTTCTTGAACCAGTTTCTCCGTAACATATCTTTTCAACGCTACACCCGAGATTTAAAAGATTCCCCAACACTGGAACTATTCGTGGTGAACGTATAGTTTTCAGTGAAAGGGGAAATGGAGATGCGAGGGGTAGTGCCTCTTTTTTATCTGCATAAGTGGGAAAACAAATGGCCTGTTCCAGTTCGACTTAAATTTACGAACGAATGAAATTAACCACTTCTAAATTTCGACTGCTCATATCTTTATTGCTTGAGGGTATAAAGACGAAAAATCAGCAGTGAAAAAGCATTGGATTTCATTCACTATGTTCGTATGAGGTTTATAAACATAGATTTAGAAGATGGCATAATATGAGAGTGAACCCCGGTTCGACCCTGATACGATATTCTTTTCACGACACACCTTTGAGCTGCCAATAGTCACATTTTTGTTAAGGTAAACAAACAACTGTACACCCTTATATTTTTGTTGTTACTTGTTTGTAAGGTTAGGATTAAAAGGAGAACGATACTGCACTATGTCCACTAACAATAACCAGTACATATTAAATGTATAAACCGCATTATCAAGCATCTTCTATTATCGCCCGAAAACATCCTTAGCAAGCTGTACGAGTATCTTATGATTTGTGCTAGTCCAAGGTGACTCCCATCTCCACAGAGGAGTACGAGGTCAGAAACGTAAATTCGGTCAAAAGGTAAATTTGAGCTTTTGAGGGATAACACAGTGTAAGCACAACAAACAAAGTAGATACCAGCAACCTAGATTGAATCCGCCTGTGCCTGTAGCATCGCCACCTCCCGAAAACAACAATTATCCCGGAAACGATATTTTTTGCCGAACTTCCTGACAACTCCCGGTAAACTTTTTTGGTTTCGAAAACGTTTTATTAACGTTTTTTTGTGAAACCTAAAAAACCTTCAAAAAAACGTTTTATTTTCGTTATATATGAAATGCTAGAAAACGTTTTTTTGGGAACGTTTTTTGAAGGTTTCAAATGAAGCCTTTTCCGAACCAATTTGATGGGGTTTTTAAATTCTGAAACCCTTTTCTGTGCTCCTTAAAATAATCATTTGTAACGCCCATTTAAGACCATTGATCATTCAAACAACGCTGCAACACACCAATCTGCAACTTAACATTCGTGCTTGCCTGGGATTGAACCTGGGACCTCTGGCATCCTACGCGTCGACCTTACCTCTACGCCACCACGTATCCGATTAACTATAAACTATTCGGCTACCAATGTCTTGTTTCTATGCGATCCCCAACAATTAATTTGAACATTTTTCTATTTTTAGTTGTGTTTTTAAAATTATTTGCTTGTATTTTGCTTTCATAGTGTGTATTTGCTTAGGATTAGTTGATCGAGGCAAATTATATTGTTAGCTAGCGGTATAGAAAGAACATAAGTTGACCTCATTATATTTCTATATCATTTTGATATAGTAATATAATAACTAAAATCAAATAAATTATACCTAAAAGTCAATATTAGATTTTAAAATTATATTTTCATCTTTATTAGTATCTAAAATTTGCCAATTTATTTGAAAATGGTATTCAGTACATATGGTTTCCCATGATGCTCCAATATACGACACCCAATAATATTGATTTTTCATAATGCTCCAGTACAAAACGTTTGATTTTGGTTTAAAAATAGTTCCCCCTGAAACGTTTCGAAAAGGTTCTACAAAAACGTTTATTTTGGTATCCGAGAACACAAAGGTTTTATAAACGTCAATAAAACGTTTCAACCAAAAACGAACCTTAAAAAAACGCTTCCATGTTTACCGGGCTGCCACTGGTTCTCGAATGTAAAATACTGAGTTGCTATAAGAAAACTGTTAGTATACACATATGAAGTCAGGTTTATGCTCACATGTAATCCTCATAGCTCTTAGCGGTCATTTTGAAAAGCGAATTTATAGTCTTACAGTTTGCACTTAAAATTTATATTTCTGGATGATAGAAAAAAGTGGCGAGTTACAGCTCCAAAGTCCTGCCCGAAAAAAATACACTGGCCTGGCATTTTCGTAAATCATGACATTTAGCCTCGCGCACAACAGAAAACTTGTGTAAAATCCCGTATTTGCTGCATACAAAAGCGTATCCGGGTCGCGTCTAAAACACGAAAGTTATTGCGCAAAAACCAATGAAAAGTGGCGAACGGTCCTAGGTTACTGGTATAACAAACACTTTGTTATGAAACATATCAGGTCTAATAAGAATAAGTTTATTTTAACTTCAAACATGCAATAGACATTATGTACATGTATAGCTGCAAGGTATTTTCGGTACAAATTAACAATAAATATGCTTACTTTCGTGATTAGAACATTTCGTTTGAACGATTAGAAAGACAAGACTAGAAGTTAACACTTATGCGAGAGCTAGTCCTAGATGACTCTTGCTTTTTTCCCAGCAAGAGTCATAGTTCCTATAATATAACATGTCATTGATCTCAATTTTGCCAATCTCGGCGCACGACTGGCTCCAATGGCGTTATTTTAGAAAGGACGCATGACATAAATAACCCAGTTATAAATTATGGCCCACAATTTTTATGGTCGAATAACGATTCGCCATTTCGCAATGATCAAAAGACTTGTTTATGTACAACTCAGAACGAGGCTCGAATGCCTACAGCTATATTTTCAGGGTCTTCTGCTTTCATTAGGCAAAAAAAAAATGAGACGTGTAAAACAGCAGAAACGTAACAATGTTTTGCGAACATGATCTATTTGTTTATCTTTTTCATAGCGGAACATTTTTTTACAAAGTATCTTACATAACTACTTCACTTAAGTTGTCTATAATGCATATTTAGTCCTTTGAACTGCTTAAATAAATGGGAACTAAACTGGAATAATGCATTTTTCACGTTTAATAGATCACAATTCCTGCGAAAGGACCCTTTGTAGGTTGATTACGAAGTAAATCTGAGTACTGAGGGTTTTCCGCGGTTCTGACTAAAAAAATAAAGGTTTTGTGAGAGTTCTTGGACCTATCTAAAATAGGGCTTTTCGGGATTTCGCGACCATCAAATTTAATAATACTAAAATTTGTGACGCATAAATTTATATGTACAAAAATTACTAAATCATAAAACATACATTTAAAGTGGTTAGAATTTTAGAAAAAAAACCCGGGTAACTTTTAATTAGAATTAATGAATCAAACTACCTAAACAGAACACATAGCCCTAAGAGAATTGGTTCTTGTAAGAATCATATATTACCACCCACAAAATTCGTCAATATGCTCTTAATATAAATGAAATGCAATAATGGTAAGTGAAAATAACTTTTGAAAATTCACTTATTTATTTGCGATACAAACATACATACTTATGCATAAGTGTTTGAAGACACTGAAACTAGAATGCACCCTTCTCTAAGAATAGACTTCCAGAAGAAGGCATTTGACCTGTGTTCCTTTTTTCTGCCACTAGATGGCGAATGGATCATTGCGAAATCGGGAATTCTGTTATAAGAAAAATAGATGTTTTCTTTAGACCAGGATGTAGAATTCCCTATTATCGCCCACAACAACAATGATTCTACAGTTGCAAAAGCACTCTTTATTCAAGTTTGGTAGTTTGGCCGAGGTCGAAAATAATGCGCCAGTATACCTCTCAGTGTGTTTTTTTAGAAAAAGGCTGCTGGTCCGAACCTCGGTGTCCTGGAACGTGCGCCGAAAGATCCAGAGCCTCGAAAATTGAGATCAATGGCCATTTCTATTATAGGAACTGTGACCCTTTCTGACCTAGGAAGACAAAAAGCGTCCACTGGGACTATGCGAGAGCCTGTCCTTACATCAATGCAGTTACTAAAAATTAAATATTACACATAGATTTATGCATTAACAGGAATCAATCGTCTAATTTATACCTTATTCGCGATATTTGACAAGAAACTCATGCTTCATTTTACACTTAAAAATACCAATGTTTTTTGACTCGGTTAAACAAATTGAGAGATAGTTCCAAATTTTTGGACCAACAGCAGAAATGCAATTACTTTTTATGCTGGTTCTTCTATAATCAATACTAAATTTCTTGCATTGTCTGGTTAGATAATTGTTTTTCGATTGACCAAGTTCAAATTGACTTTGCAAATTTTGAGGTAGTTGTTTGTGATATGCTTTAAACATAGCTACTGCAGTTTTGCATTCCACCAGATCATGGAATTTTAAAATGGCTATCTTATAAAACAAGGTAGATGTATGATGATATTTATGAACGTTGCAAATAATTCTAATAGCCGTTTTTTTGCATCATAACAATAGGAATAAGTTTAGTTTTATACGTATTATCCAGAATTTCAGAGCAGTAATTCAGATAAGGTAAGAACAACGAGTTATATAATACCAGCAATGCATTTTGATCAATCAGAAATTTAGATTTATACATGACAGCACATAAGTTTTGAAAGTTTACCGACAATATAATTTATTTGCACATTCCATAATAACCTATCTCAATGAATACCCCAAAAACTTTGTAACATGAACTCTTTCGATCATGTTGCCATTAATAGAAATTTTCACATCTCGAGTGATACACAGTTTGCTAAAAGTCATTGAGTGATAACTTATTTACATTAAACAAAACATGTAATTTGTTTAATTCATTACTAACTTTATTGCATAAGACATTTAGATCATTACCTGATTTGAATAAGTTTGTATCGTCAGCAAACAGTATAAATTTCAATATCTGGGATACATTACAAAAATCATTTATATACATAATGAACAGTTTTGGTCCCAATACAGAGCCCTTTGGTACACCACATAATATATCTAATAGCTGGGACGTATATCCATCTATATTTATGCATTGTTTACGATCTGAAATGTAACTACTGACCCACTCATTTGCTATACCGCGTGTTCCGTAGTGATCAAGTTTTTGTACAAGTAGTGAGTGGTCAATGGTGTCGAAGGCTTTCTTTTTTAGATCTATGAACACACCAACCATGTACTTTTTGTTATCCATAGCAGAGCAAATTTCTTCTACTAGTTCCATCAGTGCCAAAGAGGTAGAATGTGCTGTTTCCAGACTGATTGATAACAGTATTTAAGATTTTCCACATCGATTTCGTATTGCCTTTGTTTTGTACTAGAAAGGAACTGTAATGTTCTTTTTCCGTAAGGCGCAGAATGGATGTTAATTTGTTCTTATAGCTTTATAAATTTCGCTCCGCCTCCTCAGTCCGATTTTTTATGAAGTTCATGTAAAGGTTATTATTTTTTTGCATGAGTTTAATAAGCCTTTTGTTAACCATGGCTTATAACTTCGTCGTACATTGACACATACCATTTTAAATGGAAAATGTTTATTATACAATTGACATTTTCAGAGTTGAATACATTTTCCCAGTCTTGTGTTTTTAACTCGTTTTCAAAATTCAATTATGTGCATCACTGAAACTTCTGATAAACTTTTTTTCCGTTGTTTCCTGATATGCTCCTATGCTCGAATACACAAAAACAGGCAAGTGGTCAGAGATGTCAGTACATAGGATGCCGCTAACACTGTTTATCGAAAAATTATTAGTAAAAATAAACAGTAACTTTACAACTTATCAAGGAAACATTTTGTTTTCTTATGAGAGTCATGTTTTAACAAGTCTATGGTAAAATCCCCACACAAGTAAACTGATTTTGTACCTATAACATTAAGAAATTTATCAATATATTCTAGTATTTATCATCATCGGACCCTGGTGTTCTGTAAACACATGACACAATAACATATTTACCATTTTAACTAGTACTTCTATGGTTAAACATTCTAATATTTCATCAGATTCATAGGAAAAGTTATTAATTTTTTTAACATTTAGATCTTTATGTATATAGAGGGATACACCGCCCCCTCTTTTTTGACTCCGTATTTTATCAAACATTTCATAATGAGGAATATCAAATTCTTTGGTTTCATCACCTACATCGAGCCAATTGTAATTGCAATTATGTGAAACTGTCTATCTAATTTTGCAATATATGAGTTGATATGTTCAAAGTTGGATTTGAACTCCTCGAGTTAAAATGTACCAGCAAAAAACCACTCACTCTTTTTATATCAATATTAAACTGGCTTTCTGTAAGGTACTTATATTCGAAGTTAAATTCGCTACAAGTTTGAATCAGGGTTTAGATTTGTGTCCCAGTCCTTTTGGTTATCACTCACACTGTCAAATATATTCAACGTGAGTCCTTTACATTTATTATAAACATTAAATATTTCTTCATCGATATCGATTTTTGACATTAAAAACATAAGTGCGTCATCACTGATTCCAGAGAATGGGAAAAGTTGAGTACATGACGGACAATGATAAGTGCAATTGGGAGCGCTTTTCAGGACTAAATCTTTTTTTCTTTAATTTAGCACAGTTCCTGTGTACCCACAGATTACAGATATCACATAAGATAGCGTTCTCTATTACTTCTTTACTGCATAGACATTTGAGATTAAGTCCTCTGTAAAAAATGGTCGTAATGCTTAGTGCGGAAATTGCTATGTGAAAATGCTGTGAGTCGGAGATACGGCTCCACTGTTCACTTACTTCGTGACATGGCGCAACATCTCGATGTTATCCACACTTTTGATGATGTCGTTTTTCAGTTTTACAAAAACTTTGTAGTTTTTTGTCCATGTGTTCTTTATCTTGTTGTCTTTCCGGAGTGACCTTGCAAGCTTGAATAATTCCGCGTTTTTTGGTGGCAAATGCTCGTTTATAAATATTTTCGTGCCTTTCAGGTTCCTTCGTGCCTGAATAAATTGCTCCCGTGTGGATCTGTTGTTAAAACGCACAATGCAGGACCCAGGCCGGCCCTGAATTTTACTTGGCAGGGCATGCACATCCTGAATTTCGCTTGCACAGACCTTAATCTTCAAGTTATTCTGTGCAAATTTGACAATATTTTGCACCATTATATCACGGTCGCGTATTTTTTGAAAAGCATTTTCACTTCCACAATCTTCTGATGTCTGCTGGCCGGTCACTACTGAGCTACATGGTTCCACTCGTAGTCCCGAGATTATTAGGTTGTCAACCTTACTGTACTGTTCCAACGCGTCAATTTTGTCTTCAAGTTGCCTTAATTGCAAAGATTTGTCCATCATTTCCTTTTGAAGACCAGATATTTGTTTCGTTTTTTGAGCGTTTTCATTTTCCAGCTTTTCGATTCTGGCATAAAACCTCTCATTTTGATGTTCTGTGTTCTGGTTTCAATGGCGGTCAACTTGTCGAGAATAGCTGCAAGACTATCCTGTTTGTCCATGTCTGCTTGCTTTGCTTGTGTAAAATTATCCCTGTCTTGATGAAAAGCGTTACGTTCATTCATATCCGTGTTTCTAAGTGCAACATTGTTTTTTTCTCTTTCTAATCACTTCACAGACTTTATGAGAAGGCATATTGTATTATCGCTCATGTATTTCGCTCAGTTCAAATAAAAAAATGATCATTTTATTCGCCTGAAACAACAAGAAGACAATATCAGAAACTTCAGTTAAGGCCCTATAATTTGCGTATGATTTTTCCTGATGACAAGTGATAACTTGCCCCAATACAATACTACCCAAAGTCCAAGTTCCTCCTCCCTTTTGAAAGCTATGTAATAGACAAATATCATATATTCATTAGGACATCTTTTATATTATTTATATTATTCATTTTAAAAAAAGAGATTTATTCTGTTTTATTGTAATATGTGATACATAAAGAAATGGATAATCAGCTGATTGATTGTTTTGGTCTGGTTGCGGGTACTCCTGTAGCGGATGCAAGCATTTATATTTTCCCAATCACCAGATTAGCATGAGGAAAACATGAAAGTGTCCGTTTATATGCCTGAAATCACTGGAAACACGGAAAAATGAGCTAATTCTGTTGATTGGTAGTAAGATGTTGTTATCAAACGAACGAACGTTATAGGTATAAAACAAAATCCTGGAAAATTGTCTCAAAAAGTCCTAGAAATTTGCCTCAAAAAAGTCCTGGAATTGTGTTGAGCGAAAAGCACGTTAACCGCGTTTGTAGTTTGCTGTTGGGGTCCTGGAGAGAAGTTGTACGTCGTCACATTGTTTGTACAATTTCGCTTTTTGAGTCAGCTGGCACATTACAAATTTTAACCAGTTTTAATCTGATGTTCTATCGCTTTTTGCTTCCTTTTGTAGGAGAGGAGCTATATATGGTAAAATATATATGGAAAAATTTTAGGTTTTGTAAATTCATTAAGATGTGCACCTGTTGTACAGTAAAACCTCCCTCCGGACAAACCTGTGTAATTCGGACAACTCCCTAATCCGGAAAGCTTTTTTCAGTCCCTTTTAATTTCTCATTGGTTTCTGTATAGTTAAAATCTGGGACACCTCCCTATTCGGAACACCGGACAATTTGGCAGTCCCAACTGTAGGTTTTACTGTTTGAATGCCCCATGTAATTCGAACAGTTAATTGCGTAATCTCTGTCGCTTGTTTGCAGTCTGCCTCAGATAATGTCACGCATGCCACGTCCACAAAAGGCGTTACATAAGGGCTTCATATTGTATCTATAAATTAAAAGGAAAGCTCGTGGAATAAAAGCTAATTGAAAATGACATCAAAAAGAAAAAGGATTGATTTGGGTCTTAGTGACAAAATGAAATAAATCAGATCAAGCACAGGAAAAACCATCACGAAATTAGCTGATGAGTTTGGTCGCGGTAAAAGTACTGTTTCTGACATTTTGAAAAAGAAAGATATTTTGCTCAAAGAGTGCGATGAGTGCGAAAATTCGGAAATTAAAAGGCTTTGTGTTAGAACACCAAATGATCAATTAAATACGGCTCTGTCACTCAATATTTCACCAAGAAATAATATGTTCAAATGTTAGTGTGAAAGTGTAATTTATAGCCAGTGAATGAAAAAGAATAGAAGTGGTACGAATAGACAGTGGTTGTTTTATTTATCGAGAAAATCAGGCCATTATAGTAGACCCTGAGTAATCCGGACACCTGGCAAATCCGGACAAAATTTGCCAGTCCCAACGTGTTCCAGATTAACCAGATTTTACTGTATTTCCATATCACTGTGCCTTTGCCATATCGTTTCCAGCTGTAACGCGACCAATAAAACAGTCAGAGTGTTGCGTCCAAACGGGTGGGTCGACGCATTGAGGACGCACGAGCAAAGGACACAAGGAAAATTCATATGGCAGCAAAGGAGAGACATAATGGGCCATTTTCTTGCATGTATTTAGACGAACAAGCATTTAAAACTATGGCAAACGACAAAAATATATTTTTAATATATGAAATAACAAATGCATATGAAATAAATAGATGACACGAAATCAATGAACAACTAGATCGTTTTCGCTACCGAGTAGCGAAAATTACACTTGGGGGCATCAAAAACTACGACTCTTAAAATTCAGACGTGACCATAAACGATGAGGTGAAGGTCACCAAGATATATGTTCCCATATCTTCTCTTTTAGGCCCAAACACTCGAAATAAGCTTAAAATCGCACTACCTCTAACCGTTTTTGGAACTTCCGGTTTTTGACCTTGACCATGACCGAAATTTTCAAGATCACCGAGGCACCTCTTGCATAACGCTTTTTAGGCTGAAAGAGTCGAAATAACCTCAAAATAGATCTATCTCTACCTGTTTTCAAGATACTGGTCAACTTCCGGTTTTTCACCGTCACCATGACCGAGGTGATCAAGGTCACCGAGGTACACATATAGTCTTTTAGGCCCAAGGCTCGTAAATAAGCTCAAAATCGCTCTATCGCTAGCCGTTTCCAAGATATTGGCCCACTTCCGGTTTTTTGACATTGACCTTGACCGAGGAGGTAAAGGTCAGTGAGGTATCTCTTACATATAGTCTTTTAAGCTCAAAGGGTCGAAAATAAACTTAAAATTGCTCTGTCGTTAACCGTTTTCGAGATAATGGTCAACTTCCGGTTTTTAATATTGAGCATAACCGAGGTCAAGATTACCGAGATATTTCTTACATGTTGTCTATTCGGCCCAAAGGGTCGAAAAGTGCCGATAGCTCAAAATCGCTCTATCTCTAATTGTTTTCGAGATAATGGTGAACTTTCGTTTTTTGATATTGACCATGACCGAGGAGGCAGGTTTACCAGGGTATCTCTTACATATAGTCTGTAGGTCGGAAATAAGCTCTAAATCGCTCTACCTCTAACCGGTTTTAAACTTTGGCCATGACCGAGCAAGTTAAGGTCACCGAGGTACCTCTTACATATAGTCTCTTAGACGGAAAGGGTGAAAATGAAAATCTCACACCATTTTCGAGATAATGGTCAGCTTTCGGATTTTGACCTTGATCATGACGGAGGAGGTCCAGGTCACCGAGATAGCTCTTACATGTCGACTTTAAGGCTTAAAGGGTCTCTAACCGTTTTCGAGATGATGGATAACTTCCGGTTTTTTACTTTGACCATAACTTTGACCATAAAGTCTTTTAGGCCCAAAGTTTCGAAAATAAGTTCAAAATCGCTCTATCTCTATCCGTTTTCAAGATAATGGTCAATCTTTTTTTAAGCTCATAGTAAAAAAAATGCGGATTTCACGACGTCTCATCACCCTCTATTCGTGAGCCAAATGTCATCACTCTTTACCAGTTGGGAAAATCCCAAACGCTGCAGTCAACTTTGGGCGATCAACACGCCTATGCTGATAGAATTAGAGTTCCTCTAATTGCAAAAGCAAATCGTTTGCCTACCCTTTAATGGACGTAAGTGGCAAAATTTCAATGTCCATTTTTATATATTATATGTTAATGAATTTAAAAAAAAAATGGAGTTGGACCAACTATACAGCCTACATTATGTCTCTGCCTAATTTGGTCGTCCTAGCCCAAGAAGTCTTAGAGGCGTTCGCTTGACAAGGTTTTCAAATTTTAAATTTCAGTGTCCATTTTTGCATATAAAACGTTAATGAATTTCAAAAAAAAAATTGAGCTGGACCAACTAGACGTTATCAGAAGTGGACCAAAAGGGACACATTTATCAGAAATTAGTCAAAGCATAAAATTCATGTTTGTACATATGTAAATAGAACTTGTTCTCCAAACTTAGCATGAAATTAATATTCAATGTTAGAATTAGGACAGTGAGGAAAAATAATAGTAGAATGAGTGGGCTCTGCCATAAACAAAATAAGACACACATAAATCCCATTATAAATTAAAACAATAGCGGTAGATCAAACACAGCTGTCGCTGTAATTAGTATTATGGTCAACAAACAGCGCCAAACATGCCAGTCCAGGTGATAGGATCAATGGGACATTATAACAATAGAATATAGCTTCGCGCAGTGTAGGCATGTTGGGCGTAAGGGATTAGTTAATCCGCTCGTTGTTAGTTCAAATCGTAAGTGCGAAAACATGTGTTAGCAATAGTACGTAAATTGCAATTAGCGATCGTTATGTGGAATAACTCTTGTGATCCCAACTGCGTGTCAGCACCCGCCGAGTGGTCCCGAGTAATATATAAGGCCAGCGGTTTTGACAGCAGAGATATTCGAATTCTAGCGTACAAACGTGTATCTGAGAGTCAGTCTAGCAACCTATTAATGGTCATCTGCTGGGACCCTCAAGTTCACGAATATACGAATAGAATTAGAACAAAATAAGGAAAAGGTTATCGGAAGGAAAAATATAAAGTAAAACATATATGAAACGAGCAAGTGAAATAAAATAAGGGAAATAATTAAAAAATAATTATCAATGTGTGCATAAATACTATGGTGCGAATATTATGGGTTACATAGAAACCAAATGAGTGATATTAAGTATACGAATTATATGTGAACATTAGTATTGTTATACAGTGTATATAGATTTTACGGAAATTATAATAAACATAATTGGATAAATCAGACTTTTATTTGGACACGTCACTTGGCCAAGCCGGTGATAACGCGCTATACTATGTCTGCCAAGTTTGATCCTCCTAGCCCTGAGCGCCTCAGAGGAGCTCGCGTGACAAGGTTTTGCGGAAAAAAGGAAACATACGGAAACACTTTACCGAGTCGTACGAAAGCAACAAACTAGGGGATTGAAAATTCCCAAGTGTTAAAATAGTTTACTTTTCAAATGATAAACAACGCTGAATTTACAAATAATTCATATTTGCCCAAACATAAAAGAAAGCCTAATTGATACCTGCAATTTGCAGTGTATAGTTATAAATTAAACACGAAATGTGTAATTACAAAATTTTAGAAAATGTACACTTAATTTACAGTCACAAGTTATAACTGTAATGTGTAACTAATTTATAATTACAAATTACTCATGAAATTTATAGGTAATTTACATCTAATTTATGATCACAATTTATACTCAGTTTTTGTTTCTAACACTGTAACTTACAGAGTTGGCTATTTTCTTACGAGATGGAAAAAATTATGGTTTTTACCCGATTTTTATCCATAGCAGAAGAAACGCTTTCTTCCGTTGTATGGAAGATACGTCCACATCAAATCATTTTGTGTGTTGCACTTTCCGTACAGATACACACCACAATTTGAATTTTGATGACCGAAAAAAGGATCTGCTGGTTCACCCATTTTAGTCTCCTGCGTTTACAGACGCCATACACAAACGTCCCCGCTGGTTAAAAAATCGATGTTTTTTGCCCGATGTTCCATATGGAAGTGATACTTTTTTCTTGCATTAATGGAAGAAATGGAAGAAACTCCTAAGTATAGAAAACTAAATAGTTTAGGAAATATTTGTTTGAACCGTTGAAAATGGACCATGATAGATTCTGCTAAGGTTATAATCCCCATAATTTAGCACAAGCGGAGACAGTCCCTTTAATAGTTGTCTTTCATGGAAAACAGACACTTTTGGGAACCTCTTTTTATGGTTTTTAGAGAGAAACAGGAGTACACAAATGAGAGGCTGAGATCCCAGACCAGACGAACATACTTCCAAAAAGGTACTTTTACCGTACCATCCTCACGGATTTTAGTGGATTATTGAATACCAGGTTTACTTCCTTTAATTGTAATTACTTTTTTGTGCAAAAGTCGCTGCTTGCAACTATCTACAGAGATTCTTGGCAGTAACTTTCAGTGGTTACTTATTAACTATGGACCAGGGGTAATGAGACACTCGAGTCTAGGCCCAACCCCCCCCCCCCCCCGACCGAAACCCCCCCCCCCCCCCCCGACTAAAGTCCCCAGGCGGCCTAAACCCCCGACCCAAAACCCCCCCGTTCTCAAAGAAAATGTGTAATGACAACTTGTTATGGCGCCTCTTTTCGCACTCGTACGAAACATAGCCATTTGCTAGATTTTTTTGCTTTACGTACAAATGCCCTTGGTACAATATCTTTGGATTCCCTTTAGCAAATGTGGTGTATTCCATGATGGTAGCACGATTTTTCACAGCAATCTGGGTCACTAAATTACCCATTCAAGTGAATCACAATGGATGTAAGTCACATCTACCGCAAGAGAAATTGTAATTTGTAAACTCGACTGATCTCGCAACCGGAATATGAATTGCAATTTTTAATGTGTACACACTCATCAATCGTAAGAGCAATTGCAATTTCGAAAACTGAGTGCTATCATCAATAGATGTATGAAGTTTTTTTTTATAATGATAATCAATTCCTTCAGTGGCTCGGATATTGCAATTTTAAACGCCGTGTGGTCTCTTCAATGGGCATTTGAAGTGTAATTAACAACGTGAATGTATCGCAATTACAAAATATAAAATAGACCTGAGAACCGGGGGGTTTTGGGTCGGGGGGGTTGAGGCCGCCGGGGGGTTTTAGTCGGGGGGTTTTGACGGGGGGGGGGGGGGTTAGGGCCGGGGGGGGGTTTCGGTCGGAGGGGGGGGGGTTTGGGCCTGTTCCCGAGACACTTACTTCACTGCATCAGACGGTCATCTGAGGATGTGTTTAACTGACTCTAAATATGAAGATAATACTTGCATTTGTCTTAAGAGTGATTAGTAAGCACCTAAATGAACTGATGCTTAGTATGCCACTTTTTCAATTGGATAAATTGTTTCTGCCGCCTTTCTTTCATTTCTTCCAGGAAGAAAGGGTTGCCTTCTTTCCCATATTTGTCCCAATGGAAGGGAAGCATGCCTTTCTTCCATTATGACAACCAACCCTGTTAACTTATACACAATTTACGCTTATATATAAGCTAAAAGTTATCTGGTATACCAAAATCTCCTTATTGTCATCCTTTCAAAATCAAAATTTTGATCAATAAGCACGCCAAAAAATTAAAAAAGAAACATACTTCAATATTCGCTGATAATAGTTCCGTATTCACTGTACAAAAGTTTGTACAAGAGTTCAAACATTGTTACAGTTAAGATCTTAAATGCTCTCCTATTTAAGCGATGTTTAAATTGAACCACAATAACATATAAAAGACAAAATTTAAGGGGTGCGAGGATAACACATTTAAGATGGGTTAAGAAAGTTAAATTCTTAGTTTTACAAGATTTAAAACCAAACAAGCGAGGTTCGGTTGAGCTTTTTGACCATGTATATTGATTTCTTTTAGTTTTAAGTCTAAATAGTTGCATAATCCTATGGCTGAGGTTGATACACAGAATGACTTAAGTTTTATTGCCATATGCTTAACAAATTCTAACATTCTATACTTAGTGAAAATAGAGATTTTTGGTGGAAGGATTCAACAGCACGAACTGTACGTAATCAAACGCTCAGTCCTGGATATATTTCACAAAATAATTGAGGTAAGCAAAAATAAGTTATACAGATGAGAGAAATTCAGCAACAGCATTTTTTTGGCTAGTTTTCCAAGCGCATATAGTAGATGTCCGCCGAAGTAAACTGTCGATAAGTACACAAGGAATTCTGTAACATGTGCTCTTTCAATTACTACACCGTTTATATTAATGTTCCAATGTTCACGTGCGTCTTTGTTTGAGAAAACAATAGACAAGTCTTTTGGACAAAACTTTCATACTCTAAGCCAAACATTGAGTTTTTTTCTCCACATAAAGCAACTTGCGAATTTCATCAATATCCACTCGTGTTTAAAAATATTAAAGTCATTCGCAAACAATCTCAGCAATTGGGAAACATTGTATGTCATTTAAATACATCAGGCACATAGAGGTCCAAGCAGTGAACCTTGTGGACCCCTCACGCAGGGTTATATATATATATATATATATATATATATATATATATATATATATATATATATATATATATATATATATATATATTACAACAATAAGGTCCCCAAAACCAAGAACGACAAACTGTATAACAATTGCAACAGTCTGCCTTGCAACAAGATAACCTTGAGATAATGAATGACCATATCACACACGGCATAGACCGCATTCTTTGCAAATGCCCAAGCAGCGATATAAGAGTTATTAGAGATTTATTTTAATTTCCAGACACAATAACATTATTACAAATTTCAGCAAAACAGTATTACAATCTACAAGAAACTATGTTCCCCTTGATAAGTGTTGCACAATACAGTGCTGTTCCTTTAGTAAGCGTTCCTTTAGGTGTTCGGGACACGACCTCTTGTTCCCCTGTGGGGTGGGGGGGGGGTAATCTTAAGAATACCTCCACTGCGTTCTGTTCCGTGCATGGCGCAAGAGGCGACTAGTCGGAATTTCTTTCTTTCTAACTCTTCTACTACTACTTCTTCGTTCTTTCTTTGTTCCCCACTTGTTTCTTTAGCAAGTGCGTCCTAATATGCCCATCCTAGTTGATGAACGGGACGTTAAACACCAAAAAAAAAAAACAAAAAAAAAAAACAAACAAACAAACAAACAAACACGACCTCTTGTCAGCAATTTCCTGGTAACCATGACTTTGTTTTTCGGTAGAGGGGACAGAAATCTTACAACAATGACCCTCATGTATTTTGTTGGAATATAGTGTAGAGCAGAAATATCTGAAGCGGCCACGTCCTCCATTACCCCCGCCCCCCCCCCTTCCCCGAAAAAAACTTGATAACTTGATCCTCCACCCCCATCTGTTTAACTTACTGAGACCGCGGTTGCGTACGAATGAGCAGCCAAACCACCGCGTTGACCAACATCAGTTAGACATATGGTGAGTCAATGAGACTTGTCACTCGGTTCCGGAATTAACTTTTTTTTTGTTACTTGACAAATATTCTTTAAACAATAGTTCTTAAAACTTCATAATTTTTCGCTCTGTAGGGGTTGATTTTTTTTCAAAAGGGTAGCAGGGATGGGTATAAGTGCAGGAAAATAACGTTTGCATGTTACAGTGTTACAGCGAAACATGGCCAGCAACTGTTCTTTGATAGAGGAGTGGGCCAGTAGGGTTGTGTCATTTTCTTCTCAGTACGACTCGTCAGGGTGAGATATTTTTTTTACTAAGGTATTGTCAAAAACAGCTTTGAACTGTTTGTCTTTCGTAAAATTTTAGTCGAAATGTTTTTGAAAATAATATGTTAATTTATTTCATTGTAAATTAAAGTTAGAACTCTCCTTGGAATACAGTTGCTTGATATTTTTGAAAAGCGACGATTTCTTAGTTACTGTAATCATGAGATGAACAAAGGTAAATACGAAGTTAAAATCATATAGAAGTCGTTTAACATATATGTGTGCAATTCTGCGCTTGCAGGCTACTGCCTACTCCCTCTGATAAATGTAACTTAACACTGCCTCCTGATAAAGTTGTCGGGCACAGCGGTGGCATTGGCGTGTTCGTGGGAAGAAAACGGCCATTTCGGTTATTTCACATACTGAGTGTTGACACTTGGTGGCATATATCTGTACACTTGCATTGCAGATGGGCAGCAAACAAGATACTGGGTATGCCACGAGTGTACCCGAATTATGGAGACCTGCAGGGTGCCTGGGCGCAAGGCAACTGCTCGGCCAATGAGTTTATCGAGGTATGCCGTTAATTCCGGTAACGTTACAATTGGTTTGTGAGAACATTTTACTTTTTAAAACTGCATTAGCTGATTCTTCTAATGCAAGGCATGGTGGTGTGCATATTGTGATTGCATTTGTTTTCGTTAGGAATTTTGTCTGTCATTAACAACGAGTTTAACATTTAAATGTCTTGATTTAAGAACTGTAGTAATTCATTGCCATAATAAGAAATTCTGAGCTCTAACATTATCTCGTTAGCAAGATTAAAGAATTATTATTCTTAGGCTACAGCAAATTGTGTGCGCTGCGCTTTCAGATTGAGTTTCCTAAAAAGCTGTATGTGAAAGAACTGGAGATTTACGAGACGCTGAATGCGGGTGCTGTTACGAAAATTCTGTTGAAAACGCCAAATGGACAGTGGAAAACAGTTTTTGAAACCAATTCACCTGCACACATACAACACAGCAGGATTTTCAAACCCCCTTTAGAAGTAAGTCTTTGTAGAGAAGTTCTTTGTGGAAAACTTTTAGAATAATTCTTAAACTGGTTTACCAACTCGCCTTCATCTATGGCAGAGTGCATACTTGAAAACAGCCGCTCTTCATATCGAAGTACATAAAGTCTGTGCCCATGCTTACTATTATGTTAAAGCAGATGGAGCCGCAAATTTTTTGTACAAAATGGGGTGGTATCAGAAAAATGTGCGAGTATCGTTTATGGCTTGACCCAAAGCGAGCTTGCTAATCGTGAAACCAATAAGGTTAATAGAAGATGGCATAAGGCTGTTCTGTATATGTTACATCTGTCAGATCAGTGACTTTACAAAGTCACTGAAATTTTGGGTGAATCTGTCAAATAAAGAGAACTTGTGGGAAGTTAAACATTTGAAGGTACCGTGTTCAGAAAATAATTTTTGTGATACTAAGCAACAATAGCAGTTCTCAACGTTGAAGTCTGTTTTATACTTTAACGACAAATATGCGCCACACAGCAAGTTTCGTAAACAACAAGCTTACAGAGAAGTTGCTCGGTAAATTTTGAGACAACACAAGTTCTTTAGGTTATTTTGAGATACTTTTGATAATAAAAACAAATGAAGACATAAAATTGGCACAGCGTGTGCCAGACAATTTCAAAATCATCAGATTATAACTGTCGCAGACCATATTTTACTGGTGTTTATGAACTGCACCAACATGGCGTACGATATTTCCACAGATTTCACAGACAGATTCAGTGACAATTTCAGTAAACTTTGCAAAGTCACCAATTTGATTGATTCACTATAACCTATACAAGTAAAAGCTGGTTGTCACCACAGCTGACATTTATTACAGAATTTTTTTCGTCTTTGCATTAGGAAACTGAGTTTGAATCCAACCAGGTCCGGATAGAAATGAACTGCACAATAGCACATAGCTGGTGTGAACTGGATGCCGTCAAAATGAAAGGCAGAACTAACAATTTAGGTCAGTGAAATATAACAAGATAATTGCTATTATTTTAAAATCAGATGGAAAATAATATATATATATTTTGACCCTAGCGAAATCGATTTTGAAGAAATCGCCGGCCGGTAAAGCTAATTTTTGTATAAATTTAGCATATAAAAGCTGCCTCTCCTCATGGATTGATTACATACTTGTTTGTTCTGCCAGCAAGCCCGCCGCCATTGAAAAGCCTAGCAGACGATCTTAGCAGCCTGGTGAATAGCAAAGACTTCAGTG